>CM074441.1:29849130-30204130 GCA_037101425.1 Elopichthys bambusa | reverse complement strand
TAAATGCATTGTTAGCTAACTGCGTGATTTGCATATGTATATTTCTGAAATTACATAATTTGGATAGTCACCTCTGATAATAGATTACTCTAAATTATGTTGACATGCATTATCTGTAAAGCTGCTTTGAAACTATATGTATTGTGAAGAGCGCTATACAAATAAATGTGAAATTGATTGAATTGAAATAAAGACAAGGCACAAGGTAACACTAATTCTACATGCAGCACACAGTGAAAATGACATGAATATGACATAGTAGGCAACTGAATACTTTGAAATCAAGGGTTTTAACGTACACGTTTTTATGCAGCATAAAAGTCCCATTTCCGACACATCGGCCGATATATCAGTTGACCACTAGTGATACACATTAAATATTATATATATATATATATATATATATATATATATATATATTTAGTTTGGCACTAATTTTAAGTTAACATGAGATGTCTAAAAGCAGTAGAGAGAGTAATTATCCAGTAGAGAGGAATCTCCACCTTTAAATAATGGAAGAATAACTGTTGACTTCCAGGAGCTGGTAATCAAACCACTGCTAAGACTAAGATAAAAAAAAATAAAGGCAATGGGTCAGATTTGCAGATATTTAAAAAAAATAAGACTATTTGATCAGGGCCAGCAGACTTTTTACAATCAAGACTTGCATGGCAACTGGTTGGCTACATCTTTGAAAAATAAAATCTATCTAGTGTCTGTGACTACACTGAGCACTAGAAGAGTGTCAGCGATAGAGGCAAATTGGCTACAATCTAGAGTCTTTTCTCAGACCACAAGCTTCACTGGGTCTGTTTTGTAATTAATTTAGTTCTCTCTGTTGATACAGATGTCAAAAAGCTTTTGAGGATTGGAAATGGATGGTGGATATTGATCTGAACTACATTAAGACTGTTTGACCAAATGTAATATTTCTGTCTCTTCTTTAGTGAATCTGATGGGAACCACAGCACAGAAGATGAAGCCAGCAAAGGAGATCTGGAAGATATTACTGACAAACCTGCTGCTCAAGAGACAGGCAGCTCCAATGCTTCTCTTATATCCCTCACTGGGGCTCCTTGCAGTACTGGTCAGCTTATTCTCAACAGCACCGGGGGATTCCTTACAAGCTCTCATCCACTGCTGCTCAATGGGAGCCCTATACTCTCAGGGGCAGGAACCGGGGTCATTATTAATGGGTTGACACTGAGCGATGGCCACACAGTAACTCTCAGTCCTGTTACAGCTAATGCACCATTGCTACTTAATGGGGCTCAAGTGATCTCCAAAGATGAACGAGGCATCAATGATATGGAGGCCCAAGGCAGCCTGCCCACTGTGGTTCTGAATCCACAAGCCAGTCTAACCAGCACAATACCTCTCTCTCTTAGCGAGGATGCAAAAACAGCCAGCAGCAATGTCTCTCCACTGGATTTCATCAGTCTTCCAGAAGCATTGAAGAATCCAGATAGTAATCAGTCATTGCCTACAAACTCTATGTCCTCGCCCACCATATCCACTTCTGTCATCTCTCCCACGTCTCTTCCTTCAGTGATACTGGCCCCAAATCGTATTCCTGCATCAACAGCTGGCTCTGTGAGTTCAGTCATCTCCAGTCCCATGGTGCCATTACAGCCCACACAGCCTCCCGAAATTGTTGTATTAGGAAAGACTGACCCTCAGTCGCCAACTTGCAGCTCCATCTCCAACCCTCAAGTGCTGTCTTTACCCCAGGTGGTACCATCGATACAGGGCGTTCCAGTTTCTCAATTGATGCAGCCTACATCTGGAGCCACAGTGTCATCTTGCCCCCAGCTTGTTCCAGTCTCCCCGGTCAATCCACAGTTACCCCAAGTCCCCATTCCTCAGTTTCAGACACAGACCTTGCACATTGGTCCAAGACTTGCTCAAGCACAGCCCCAAAATGGCTCCACCACACTAAGCACCAGTAGTGCTTTATCACTCCCCCAGATTGCTGATGGACATGTCACACAAGTGCTTACACCTCAGCTAGGAGATGAATCTACTTCAGCCACCCTTCCACAGATACAGACCTCCATGGGGACACATGTCATTCCCATATCCTCCCCGACTCAAGTTGTTCCCATATCCCAACCCAAAGACTCGGGCCAGCCTCAGCTGGTCCCCCTGTCACTGCCTCAACTTATGCCTGTGTCATCTATTGCGGGAACTCCAACTGGAACCTTCTCCTTCCCTCAGGTGGTCCCAGCAACACCATCTCTGTCCATTCCGTCCCCTGGAGGTGCTTTCCAGATTCTAACATCTGGAGCTGGAACAGGATTGAGTGTTGCCCAGGGACCGATACGCCTTAGCCCAATAGGGCCTCCTCAGAGTGTCCCAACTGGAACCATCCCAGGAGTTCAGCTTCTCAATTCTGGGGTGATTCAGCTGCCTTCTGCCTCTCCAGGTATGTCACAAAAAGAATTTCACCAGCAGTGGAAAATTTGTTTTGTTCTGTAATGACATGTCTTTATTCTGCTTTTATCTCCAGGCAACTTCCTCTTAGCAGGTGGCATTGGGAGCAGCCCCATCCTAAGTGTTCAAAACGGTAAACTCATCCTTACTATCCCAGCTGGCATCCAATTTGCAAGCATGCCTGTCAAGTCCGTCCCAGACAATTCGGTCTCAAGCAACAGTACCCTTGATCTCCAACCCTCAGCTGTACATCCACTTGAGAATCAACCAGCACCTTTACTCACTGCTCAAACCTCAAATTCACTACAGCCATCTCATTTGGGATTTGTTGGCTCCTCTACACTTTACTGCAGCCCTGAGCCAGGGACCATTGCCAACCCAACCCCAGGAGCCTCTCCTAACACCCCAGACTCATCCAGCACTCCCACTCCTACAGGCGTCTTACAATCCCAGCAGACCCTTAGCCCTGATAGCATGCTACCACTCAGTCCAATCTGTAGCGGTGTGGCAACTGGGCCCCACCTCTCCCAGCCAGCCTGGAGCCCTGTCCCACTGTCTTCTTCTGCTGGTCTGACATTATTTGACATGCGTGGGAAAGGGGATCTTCCAGAGGACCCTGCTTTGTTAGGCCTGCCAGGAGGAGAGTCCCTCCTATTGGGCACTCCTCCGGGTGAGGATGTGGAGAGAGATTCTCGGCTGGATGAAGTGGAGGACATGGACGGGGACTCGAAAATCCTTACACAACTGCAGTCTGTCCCTGTGGATGATGACCTGGGTTTGTAATGATCAGTTCTGCTAGATGCAGTTCTTGTTAAATCTCAGCCTGGCTAGAGTTGCATTCAACCATGTCCCTGAAGCGAGAGGAACTGTGATTTATGACCTCAGAGGTTTGAGTCTTTCCTCACCTTTCCTTGTGTAGGTTAAGGCTTAAATAGTGGAAGTATTCAACCTAGTAACTAAGAACCTCTCTCTCTTATATTTTGAATTCATCTGTGAAAACAATGTATTCAGCAAGGGCATGACTAGAGGTTCAGTAGAGGAAAAGGCACAGCCATTTTGTCAGAGATGACATTTGTATAACCAATATTCACCTCTAGGAATCTAAGTTTGCGTCTACATGTTTGCCCTGATTTTGATGAAACACAGCTTGTGGCTTGTACAAGGGCTACCATGACTCCCTAAGTGGTAAAAAGGCACTAATATGTAAAAGGCAATCAAGATTGTTTTATCTGGGAGTGAAGAGCATGTGGGAATGCCTTCTTTTGTGCCTTACGTTTTTGTTACTTCTCAGTTTTATAGATAAAATGAGTCTGAACAGAACTTTTATCATTTAAGAATAAGTCATATTAGGTTTTCCTCCTAGAGACAATGAAATGGAGGTAAATACATGTGTATCCTGATGTGAAATGGGTCTGAACATGAGCTAGGCATTGGGAGGTTTACTTCAAACATCCTGTACAGGTGGCTCATAAAGATCCCTAGATGCACCAGCAGCACCCTGCATTGGGAGAAGGAAATCTGATAAAACGGTTCAGTAAACTCACAGCACTGGGTGGAAGATGAGACTCGGATGACAAACTAACCTTAAAATGTGCCTGTCACAACTGCATTGGACATACTACATGCAAAGGCTTGGTTCATTTTCTTTAACATTGAATTGGCCTAAGTACCTAGGTGAGTGGATGGTACATGTATCAGATTTGTGGATGGCAGGATGCTTGGAATTTGAACATACTTTGAACATGCAGTGAAGCACTCTTACCATTTTTTTTGTTGTTTTTATATTCTATGTATACAGTAAGTTCATGAAGGTGCACTAAGCTGACCATGGACATCCTGTATGTTTTGATATGACAGATAATTGACATTGGTTTCTGTAGATAAACCATTGAGCTTTACCCAAGCATTCCAGCTGATTACTATGAAACTGTATAAACATATATAGGCTCTAGTGTTTGAAGGGAATTGAAGTACTGAATATTAGTCTATGCAACTGTTCTGCATGATAACTGAACCCTAAGATTTGTTTACTGTTAAAAACAGCCACTTCTTACACTACAGATCCAACATGTACAGTGAAATGTTTCTCTTTTTTTCCTCTTTATATGTTTTTCACTTGTCCTGTTTTTCCTATCTTTATATTTTAAAATCATTTATTTTAATTATAGGATTTCCACATAGCTACAGGAAATGTCTGTCTTTTTTATTCACCTAATTCTAATCAAATGCAATTTAGTCTAGATGATTCAAAGCTACAAGTATGACTTTTTCAACACAGGTCATTAACACCACCTGACTGATTGCTTAATGCAGAGCACAGCTCTGTGTGTTTTGCACATTTTAAAGTTTTTATTCATGAAGCATTTACATTTCTTCTCTGGCCCTACAAAATTTGGTGCTATTTGTAAACCATTCAACTTTTTCGACATTTTTCGTTGGTGCACAGTAATCACCCTGTGTTAACTCTAGCCTTAAGTATACCTGTCTTTTTATGTCTGTTTTTTGTTTTTAACAATATTTAATGCATTTATCAATCATTTTTGGGTCATTCTATGATAACCTTAAAGCCGTTTCCCTCATTCTAGCTTAGGTGTACACTCCATTTTTGTGGTATAAAACAAGTGTTTTTGCTTTGTGTAGCATCTTTGTATTTTACGTTTGTTACATAGTTGTTGTATTGACTTGCCAAAGTTTTTTTTTTTCTCTCTTCTCTTCTTCTTCTGCTTTTTTTCCCCCAAGCACCTGGACAATATTTTAACTTTTTGGAAAGTAAGGGAATGTGTGTGCGTGTGCATGTGTGTGTGTGTGTGTGTGTGTGTGTGTGTGTGTATGTGTTTGTCCCTGAGTATTGCTATTACTCTTCCAGAATGTAATGATTATTAATATGTTAATGCACATGTATTTTAGTCAGTAGAGTTATATTTGTTTTTGTTTTTTTCTGTTCACTTTTTAATACTTTTGCTTCATATACATGTACAAACAGAAAAATATGCAGCTGATCAAACCAAAGACTTTTTTTTTTTTTTTGGATAAATTCAAAGGGAGTTTTTGTCCTTATTGTAAACAACATCTCTTTTTATAGAGGTGTGTTTTGTATCGTATAGTTATTTTATTTTTTATATTCCATTTTATTGTGAAATAAACATATATAATGCTACCTAAATGCTCTGTTTGAAATTAATCTAAAGTTACGTTTTTAGAAGCACTTTTACTGAAATGCCTTAGAATTAGATTTCCCTTCAGAAACAAACCAACACACATCTTCACATTATTATTTGCATGCATATGTGTGTGTGTATATATATATATATATATATATATATATGCACACTATATTGCCAAAAGTTTCTGCTTTTACATTCACATGAACTTTAATGACAGCCCATTCTTAATTCATAGGGTTTAATATGGAGTTGGCCCACCCTTTGCAGCTATAACAGCCTCAACTTTTCTAGAAAGGCTTTCCACAAGGTTTAGGAGTGTGTTTATGGGATCATTCTTCTACAAGCGCATTTGTGAGGTCAGGCACTGATGTTGGCGAGAAGGCCTGGCTCGCAGTCTCCGCTCTAATTCATCCCAAAGGTGTTCTATCGGGTTGATATCAGGACTCTGTGCAGGCCAGTCAAGTTCCTCCACACCAAACTCGCTCATCTGGTGCGCAGTCATGTTGGAACAGGAATGGGCCATCCCCAAGTTGGGAGCATGAAATTGTCCAAAATGTCTTAGTACGCTGAAGCATTAAGAGTTCCTTTCACTGGAACTAAGGGGCTAAGCCCAACCCCTGAAAAACAACCCCACACCATAATCCCCCCTCCACCAAACTTTACGCTTGGCACAATGCAGTCAGGCAAGTACCGTTCTCCTGGCAACCGCCAAACTCAGACTCGTCCATCGGATTGCCAGACAGAGAAGCATGATTCGTCACTCCAGAGAACACGTCTCCACTGCTCTAGAGTCCAGTGGCGGCGTGCTTTACACCACTGCATCCGACGCTTTGGTGATGTAAGGCTTGGATGCAGCTGCTCGGCCATGGAAACCCATTCCATGAAGCTTTCTACGCACTGTTCTTGAGCTAATCTGAAGGCCACACAAAGTTTGGAGGTCTGTAACTATTGACTATTGGCACTGTGTGCCTCAGCATGCGCTGACCCCGCTCTGTGATTTTACGTGGTGAACTGTAAAATCATGTTGTTGTTGTTCCCAATTGCTTCCACTTTATGATACCACTAACAGTTGACTGTGGAATATTTAGTAGTGAGGAAATTTCACGAATGGATTTATTGCACAGGTGGCAATCTATCACAGTACCACGCTTGAATTCACTGAGCTCCTGAGAGCGACCCATTCTTTCACACACATTTCTACCATGCGATCTCTAACCAAATGCTGTCACCATGATTTGATTAGAAAATAAGATTGCCTTCATATTTAAATAAGCTCCATTGTGCACCTGGCATCTTCCCCAGGTAATTGATACAAATACAAACAACACTTAGTCTGAAAGGTTTGTGCGTGTGTGTGTTGGTGACTTGCTTGTTTTTTTAACCCCTATGCTCTCCGGTTACCTGCATGTACCAAGTTGTCTGGGCGGGTCTTTGTGGCTGAAGAAGGTAAAGCCTGCTAAAACAAAAAAATCTGATACACTCTTCGGCTGCACTTATTGGCTAACACGTCACCGGAGAACAAAAAGGACTATTGTGAGAACTTGACCTGAGAGTTTCTACACTGCATTCACATCACAAGGTACTTTGGTATTGCACACTTGTGCACATTTCTGTATTCTTGTGAAGCTTGCTGTCATGTGGATTTAATTATTAGTTTTCAGTTATCCTCTGGATTTCTTTAATGGACTTTGGTAATGTAGAGGGACAACTTGTTTTGCAGAACAATTCCTCAACATCCCTTGCGAGACCTTCCACCATCCTTGGTCCGATCATGGCGATGGGCTTCTCCCCAGAGCAGGTGGCATGTGTTTGTGAGGTTCTTCTCCAGAGTGGAAGCATGGATCGCTTGTCCTCTTTCTTATGCTCTTTATCTTCTGGTTCCACTTCGTCCAACGTGTATCTGGCCATGACACAGAGTCAGGAGAGCGTGCTGAAGGCGCGGGCTGCGGTCGCCTTCCACCACTGCCGGTTTGCTGAGCTGTACGCCTTGTTAGAGGGGAATGTGTTCTCCCCACGCAGTCACCCTCTCCTCCAACAGCTTTGGCTCCGGGCTCACTACATGGAGGCTGAACTTCAGCGGGGCCGCCCTCTTGGAGCCGTGGGGAAATACCGCATTCGTCGCAAGTTTCCTCTTCCACGTACCATCTGGGATGGAGAGGAGACCAGCTACTGCTTCAAGGTTTTCAAGTCTGTTGGTGTAGCACATTGTTTTAAACACAATAGGTGCACAGTGTATATGATTGCTGATTTATAGTCTCAAAATAATCTTGCTTCTGTTTGGGAGAGATTTCAAGAGGTTTTGGTTGTCCTCTGCTCGCAGGAAAAGTCTCGCAGCGTGCTGAGAGAGTGGTACTGCAGAAAGCCGTACCCCTCGCCGCGAGAGAAACGAGATCTGGCTGCAGCCACTGGACTCACTGCTACACAAGTCAGCAACTGGTTCAAGAACCGTCGACAGCGGGACAGAGCTGCGACCAGCCGTCAAGAGTAAGAGAAACTCCCTCACTTTATTTACACGAGGGGCCGGACAACATAGTGGATCCCTGCTGACATATTCTTACTTTCTTACCAGTGGTTCTCAACTCAAGATGACAAAAATGGAAATTCTGTCATCATTTACTCACCCTAAAGTTGTTCCAAATCCAAACCTGTATACATTTTTCTTCTGCGGAACACAAAAGAAGGTATTTTGAAGAACATGGGTAACCAAACAGTTGATTGCTCACTATTGACTTCCATAGTATGAAAAAAAAAAAAAAATACATTGAGGTCCCATTAACTGTTTGTTTACCGACATTTTTCAAAATATCTTGTGTTCAGCAGAAGAAAGAAACTCAGACAGGATTTGGAACAACTTAAGGATGAGTAAATGTTGACAATTTTCATTTTTGGGTGGACTATCCCTTTAAAATGATTTAAAATAAGACAAAAGCATTACATTGAGCTAAAACATTATTATAATTCATCCCCTCAACAACAATTATTTTTCCTTTTTGAAGAACCAGGGTTTCCACTGGATATATGAATTAGTCTAATTTTAAAAGTACAATTTTTATACATTTTCCTACACCAAATTCTAACATTTTATAGTGTAGAATTAATAGAATTGGTAGAATTTCCAGTGAAAATCACTTTTTTTTTTTTAAAAAAAAAAAAACCTTATCCATTACATGACAAAAACTGGAAAAGTTGTCCTTTGAGTCCAAATGGTCGAGAACCTCTGCTTTAAATCGTTAAAGAGCATTCAGATGTGTTAGAAAGAAAAGCAGTTGCGTTCTATTGTTTTCTAACATTGGGTCTATGCTGCCCTCTGCTGGATGGGTCACAGAAAAATTCAGAACATATCTCTAACTTCAATAATACATTTACATATTCCTATTTGATCTCAGTATGACATGTTTCAGATTTGATATCGGAGCTATTCCTGTGTTCCAGCAGAACATCAGCAGGAGCGCTCCTGAGCTCTGATGAGGAGCTCTCACCACCAGGGAGCCCCAGCGCACTCTTCTCCTGCTCCCAGCAGCTCTCTGCCCACCCGCCCCCTCTCCGACACCTGGGACCAGCACACTACTAAAACGAATGCAGTGGAATACAGGTCATAAGTCAAAGTTTTGACAGAGTCGGGGGAATCTGCTGACGCTTTTCAGCCGTCTATGCGGTTGTGTTTTCTGATGTGCGTTTGGCTGACAGTCTGGCAGAAGTAAGCGAAATGGCCGAAATCACTTACAGCACCTTTAACAAAACGGCATCAGTGCAACTGTCAGCAAATGCCATTTTTAAAAAATTTTTTTACTATTTTTTGTAACTTTTTGTAAGTTTTTAGAACACATTGAGAATAAGAAAAGTAACATTTGTGTTCCAGTGCATACTGTAGTTCAGGAAAACAAGTACATTTTACTTGTGAAACTAGTGAATTAAGATTTTTTTCCATGATATTTTTCCATTGCTACAAAAACTAAAATAACAAAGGGTTAGTTCACCCAGAAATGAAATTTCTGTTACTAATTATCTCATGTCGTTCCAAAAATGCAAGACCTTCGTTCATCTTCAGAACACAAATTAAGATTTTTTTTGATGAAATCCAAGAGTTTTTTTTAATCTCCCATAGAAGGCAACGAAATGACCTAATTTAAGGTCCAGAAAAGTAGTAAAGACATCGTTAAAATAGTCAACATGACTACAGTGGTTCAACCTTAATGTTATGAAGCGACGAGAATACTTTGTGTGTGCAAAAACAAAACAAAAACGCTGTTCATGTGAGCAGCACGACGCATGCGTGTGATGATGACGCAGGAGCCGGCCAATAATGAGCCGGCGTTCAGACGTAAACACGGAATCGCTGCACTGCGTTCACTACGTCAACAGCATAGGAGACTGACAAGAAAGTGGAAAAATTGTTGAATAAAATCATTATTTTTGTTTTGTTTTTGTGCACAAAAAGTATTCTCGTCACTTCATAACATTAAGGTTGAACCACTGCAGTCATGTTGACTATTTTAACCATGTCTTTACTATCTCTCCTTGAATTTGGTTATTTCGTTGCTTCGATAAAAAAAAAAACCTGTCTGATTTCATCAAAAATATCTTAATTTGTGATGAACGAAGGTCTTATGGGTGTAGAACGACACACATTTCATTTTTGGGTGAACTAACCCTTCTAACACCCCATCTATTTTCTAAATGGATGTTATTGATCTCTTATTGATCCCATTTCTTACAATTGACTGCAAGCTCACATTCACATCTGTCAACTCTCAATTAACAACCAATGGACTGAATCAAGTCCCACCCTACATTTTTTTTCTTTTTCTGTAATCCTTTTCACTCGGATATATGTTACAGTACAGAAAAAAAGATCTATCGCTACTTTGTTTTTGTGGTCCCAAAGAATTGCATATCAATACAGCAGCAAACTTTGTTTAATTTGCTGTAACTCAGTGTAACAACAACAACAACAACATTTGAGACTCCGTTCCAGTGTTTCCTTAAGTTTATTACGAATATCCACCAGACCCTTCGCTTGGTCTTTTGGTTGATAATGGGAACAGCTATATAACTAAAGAATGTAAAAAATAAGACCTCCATCAGGTCACATGACATTCTACTCACAGATTCTTAAAACAAGTGTCTCTCAATGTCTTGTGTACTGACCTTCTTGTAAAGTGCACCGCCACTGGCTTTCGCCAACGCAGCTTGAATGCAACAGCATTTAAAATGTGGTTCATCATCAGCACATACTGTGCAAATTATGATTAATTGTATTTCATTGCCAGTTTTTCATTCTCAGTCAAAAAAAGTCTTTTACCACAATGTACAGCTTATACAGCTGCTGTAGCATATGTGTTTGTCCTATTATGAGACATGGCTCTTTTCAGCAGAAAAATATAGAAATATTATCAGTATGTACCATTCACACTCCAAATAAACACATCATTATACTGCACTGTGTCTCTTTGGTCATTCTGATCTATGGCTCTTATTATTATTAGCGCACATTCAACTGTGCTGAACACGTGGTCATGTGAGTAAACGTCTGCTGTAGGATGATCATTATAGCATGTTTAGAGGCTCAGGTACTCAGCCACAAAGATGGCCAGGATTCTAGTGAGGTTTTCCACTGTGGGCCGGTGCATCCTCTCCTCTACATCATCCAGTGTGTGCCAGAAAACAGGAAACGGTGTGGGGATCAAGTGCAGCACAGGTACACCTGGTTCAGGGGTACAAACAGGACAAATTTAAAATTAGCTTTATATTGTTTGGTAAACACAAACTGTTTACTGTGATATGTGTATCACCTTATATACATACACTAGCGTTCAAAAGTTTGAGGCAAGTACGATTTTGAAAGAAGTTTCTTTTGCTCACCAAAGGCTGCATTTAGTAAAAATGGTCATACTGTCCAATATGATTACAATATATTTTAAAATGTAATTTATTCCTGTGATCAAAGCTGAATTTTCAGCATCATTACTCCAGTCTTCAGTGTCACATGACCTTCAGAAATCATTCTAATATGCTGATTTGCCGCTGAAAAAACATTTCTTATTATCAATGTTGAAAACAGTGCTTAATTTTTTTTTTTTTTTAAACCATTATACTTTTTTCATGATTCTTTGATGTCAAAAGATCAAGGCAAATTTGATTTCTCATCATCTTCAAAAAAAAAAAAAAAAAACAACTACAACAACAAAATTCTTACTGACTCCAGAACTCTGAACAGTAGTGTATATTATCTGACTGTTTCTATACCTCTGTTTAAAAACGGGATGTGGTCGTCCTGCACTGGGCCAAGATAAAAATCCTTCCTGAAGTAACTCTGTTCTGATGGATGAGATGTCAACAAGCCCTGTTTGTGGAGTCTCTTCTCTGAAAGAGACACAGAAAGGAATGCTGACTGTAGAGGTCATGTGTTTGTAAGTAGAAACCCAATCTGGGTTGTTTCTAACTTATACCTGCTGCAATGAGTCGGTCAAACCATCTTGCTGTGTTATCAAAGTGATTGACAATCAATGGTTCTGGGCCACCAAGCAGGTCCAGCAGGACTAATAGATCCTAGAAGGAAAATAGAGTTTTAACATTAAAAAACAACAGCATATCCACAGGGCATATTAAAAAGGTAATTTTTTTTCACACAGTTCGTTAAAATGAAATTAAAATAAAACGTCTACTGTAAAGTAAAATAAGAAAAATTATACAAATAAAAATCAAATTAATATTATTGTTAAATATTAGATTTTTTTCTTTTTTAGTAAAAACATTTTTTTTTACTGAAATAAGTAATATTAAAATAAATCAATTTAACAAGGTATTTTTGTTTGTTTTAACACTTCCCTCAGGTTACTGTAGTACTGTAAAATTATAATACATGTTATTATTCTTAAATAATAGATTATTTATATATATATATATATATATAAAGGTAGACTGATCCCAGCACACACAACCTCACCACTGCCTGGAGTAGAGTGGTTTTTGTGGCTCCAGAAGGGTGGGGGGTATGGGCCATAAGTTCAGCCAGATGACGAGAGCCGTAGAGAGAGTCTGTGTCTGTCCATTCCTCAAACGCCTCCTCTCCATCAAAAAACACCAACTGCAATGTCACCGCAGACCTCTGGAGAGAAAGAGATGCTTGATTCAACACAATCTGCTCAGTGATGCAGCTCTGTCTCGTTCAAAATGCCCTCAAAATGCCAAATGTTTCTTAAGCCCTATTCAGACGGGACTAGTTTTCCCGCAGGACGCATTTCACAGGTGTACTTTGTGATTTCAATCCTGTCCAAATCTGCCATGTCCGTGTTTTTGGCACACAACCTCAGTAAAAATTCCAGATCAAATTACCTACTGTTTTTTCGGCTAACTCAACTGCCCTCTGAAAAATGTAATCCCTTCCGAATGTGAATATCCTAACGCTTCTCCTCATGTGTTTTTTGACTTACCTAAGCTACCGTTTACGCACCAATCTTCTGCATTCTTTCATTTCAATTCAATATGGATGGTATCTGACGAAAAAATAAAATTAATAAATAGAGCCAAATTGCACAAACTGCCCATTTTAATATTAGTATCAGGAAAGATGCTTGTCTAGATGTCTTACATGGGTTTATTATAAACAGACACTTCTATAAACTCACGTTTTTTTTAAATATAATTTTTGTAATAAATTAAAATCAATAAATAATTAATTAAAATACATATACATCCTTCTGTAATGCCCACATCTAGAAAACACACACGCCCACCTCTGTAATAAACATGGAGATGTAGGTTCTGTCTATATTGGTACATTAAATCACAGATGTCAGGTGGTAAAAATTGTTTAGAAAGTGAGTCCCGTCTGAATAAGGCTTTAGAAAATGTCTAGAAGAACTCTTTTCCCTCATGATGGAGATCTACCTGGTGTTTGAGGGCTTTAAGCTGTGTGTCCAGAGCAGCAGCCAGCTCCAAGATCATGGCACAGGGAACAGCTGAATCACTGGCACCCACAAACACCCGCTTGGGGTTTTTAGGGTCTGCGGGTAAGATCTTTGAGTCATGGTGGCATGCTAGGAGCAGCCTGCGAGGAGCCGAGGGGTCCAGCACTGCTAGCACATTGGTGAAGGTCACATCACCCTTCGGGGTGGATGAAACGAAGGAATTCTCCTCCAGCGTCCATCCTGCCGACAGTGAACCCAGCTGGGACAAGATATGCTGTCATTGAAAGAGGCAAGAGAACTTTTGTAAAGTTTAAGAAGAGAGCTGTGATGTTACCGGCTACATATAAGCTGGAGAAATCTGCAACTATATCTTGAAAAAATATAACCAACAGAAAACAATGTATACTGAGATGTTTAGATAGTAGTAGAATATGTATGGTTCACGCTGTGGCATTACCTGTCGTATGGTCTGACTGCCTGCAGTCCCAGGCACTCGTTCAATTAGGAGAGGCCGCAGGTGAGTCTCCCAGAGCCGATGCCCATCCACCTGTGCTGCAAACTTCTTTATTTGTGCCACAGAGTGTTTACTTGGCTTATGGGAAAGCTGCAGAAAGAATAAGGTAGAGGTGGACGTATGACTATATTTATCGATCCTCCTTCCTGTAGAATTTAGCTCCAATCCTACTTAAACAAATCTGAACCAGCTAATATAGGACATCAGGATTGCTAGAAACATCAAAGTAGGTGTGTTGGAGCAGGTCAGAACTAAAGCAGGCTGGGCTGTGATTTGAATAATGACAAAATAAGCATCATAAAAGTAGTCCATACAACTTGTGTGTCATGTGATAACTGAAGGAATATGGTGCACAATTGGCTTATTTTTATGGTATTTTTTGTCATTTATGGCAGTGTGCCTTCTATGTAAAATAATAACAATAATATAGCTATATATATATATATATATATATATGATAAATATATATATTTATTTATTTTTTACTTAGAAGGCAGTGTTCACACTGCTATTTTCCATATCAGGCAAAGTGGCTGGGTATTATAAAGTAGTAAAAAGAAATAGTTATAGTTTATTTGCCAAGAAAATAAGATTTACTACAATTACTATTTTCCTTAATATTTTTAATTATTTCTACATTTTCAGTTTTCATATTAATTTCAGTTTTAGTTTTTATTTATAGTATTTAACCTTTATTGAGACTCAACATTAGTTCATTTAGAAATATTTGTCACTTGAAATTCAGATGCTTTATCATATTCGTGTTTGCCATACATCTCAGAATAGCATTTATTTGAAATACGAGCATAAAAGATCAAATTAAAAGAAAAAAGGAAGTGACCTTTCTGTACACCATAAGCATTGTAGTTTTTCATTTAATATTTATATCTGTGGAATAATACATAATACATAATTCATGGAATACATAATTCAGGAGTAAATAATGACCGAATTTTCATCTTCGGGTCAACCAATCCTTAAAGTATGACGGAAAGTGTTAGATAAATAGTCGTAACATGTCGTTAAAATGCATTCCCATACTTCAGCTCAATGTCAACTCACCCTGTCCCTGATCAGATGTGCAGCATGATGCTGTATTGTGCTGCTGGGCTCTGCAGACAAATACAGCGCCAGAATCATGGCCAGCGACAGCGCGCCGCAGAGACACAGCAGCAGCACGCGCACGCGCGCCACTCTCAGCGGATCCCAACCGGCTAGCGCGTGTCCGTTATTGGCGTGCAAAGCTTTGGACCTTCGGCCGGCTCTTGACATTTTGACGTGGCGTTGACTGTTGCTGACTCCCGGTTAAAGATGCTTGAGGCGTGTCCCTCCAGCTTCGGCACTGACCGCACGCCAAAGGACACGTCAGCACTTTTAACCACCAACTTTGTCTGCTAAACCCTATTGTCACAGTGCAGCGCGCGCTGATGCTGTACAAAACACTAATCTATGGCATTTTAGAGGCTAACAAAACTGGCAATGTTTTACATAAGTGTTTTCGATACGAATAATCAGCCTGAGGTGTTTCAGGTCCTCTTGAACCAGAGACGACCTTTACTCTACTAAAATGACTTTTTCCGTTTAAAACGTCACATTTCACATGACATAAAGCGATTTTACCTTGTAAATTAACTTAAATATTGCCAGGAAGTCTCCTTAATAGCACTGCACCCCCGTAAGATACAAAATACGTAAAGTAAACAATGTTTATATCCTTCCGTCTGGAGTCAGTATGTTGTGTCTATCAATAATACAATGACTGACTGAAGTATCTCTGTCAACACTTGAGCTACTCTGCTCTAGAAAGTCAGTCACCGCTTAGTCACATCAGCAGCTTGGCTCTTGGTGATGATGAAACTGAAGTCGCTAGATTAAATCTTTTACATGGCGAACAAACAATAGAAGGCTTTTCCTTTACTGCTTCTTTTATTCTGGTTTCTAATGAGTGTACAGTCTGCTGCAGCTTCGTTTGACTGCGCTTCCGCCATGATGATGTCAGTCTGGCTGAGGTATCGTGTCATCTTAAAGGGACAGGCGACAAACACCACCCGCAATGTTGACTTGCAGCGTTCATGTCGGAATGATAATTTTTACATTTTGATCGCTAGTTCTGAGTAGAAACTGATTATATGTAATCTGGAAAACACTCATAATCAGACTTACTATTTTACTGATTACATTTAATTATGAATCATAGTTGACTTTCATTGATAATCTACCCAGCACTGTTGAACAAACATGAACAGGTTTGCATGATTACAAAGTAAACAAAGTCTTAACTGAAGCTTCTTTGTGCTGTTGCTTTGATTTAAAAAACTTCAATTTGATCAAATTAAACGGATCACTGATTCTTCATTGGTTCTCTGATTAATGTTTGGCATTGGTGACTGTTTTAATGGGAAAAAATACGAGGCTTGTTGCTTATTATTATTACTGATTTACCCTTCTTAATTCAAGGATGCCTATTGATGACCAGCAGAAGGAGCCAGTGTTGCATTCAAACCGCAAATTTTGTGTTACTTTGTTATATATATATATATATATATATATATATATATATATATATATATATATATATACACTAAAAAAAATAATGTATGTTACTATAGGTTCAGACAAAATGATAATCGCTGCAGTCAATTTAAAAATATAAAATTTGAATTATTAAAAAGATATGTTTGAATGAATGATTCAATCATAAAGACTTTTATTGTTTCATTACTGGACGAATTAGCGTTTTTAAACGAATCTCTTGAATAAATTATCCAATAATTCGAATGTGTGTTAGACAGAAATAATGTTAAAAAGACTTTGTGTTTTTTTATTTATTTATATTTTGAATGAGCCTAAACAAGCACATTTATAGTAAATATAAATAATAATTTTAAAAAAAAACTAGAATACTGCTAGAATATTTAACTGTAATATTTAATTAGACATGATAAACTAAATAGTCCAGAACGAACGAAAGAAACAAATGCCATATCGGACTCAAATCGGTCAATCTGTTCATTACGAACCTTCCGAACGACGCGATTCACTAGAATGAATCAGACTTTCCAAAGCTACATATAAAAGAGATATGACCGTTTAGATGAACCGATTCGCTAGAATGAATCTGATTGTCCAAAGCTACACACGAGAAGAGGACCGTTTAAGACGAACCGATTCAATAGAATAAATTGGACTTGCCGGCGCTATACGAGATGGAGCCGACAGTTTGGTTGTTTACCTCCGCTCGCTCGTCAGTAAACAATTGTGGCATTAAAAACAGAGACTGCCGCGCTGCACAGCTAATCGTTGGGGAAAAGTAGCTTTTTACTGGACAAGCTTGTGTTGAAAGCAGAGCTCTTCAAAGCTGTGTTTGGAGAGTTAACGTCATAATGGTGTGCGGGAAGGACACAATACTGAACTTTAAAGCTCGATTTAATTTAATTGTCATCACTTTATTTTGTAGAATATGTCTACACACAGATGACTATGTTACCGTAGAATAAACTGTTACTGTAGAATAAATAGTCACTGTAAAAATGAAACATTATGTATTTTTAATAATACATTTTTCAAATGATATAGTGGCCTTCACAACAGATATGCTTATTTCCAGACCAAAGTAGTGTCTGGAAATAAAACAAAATATTCTGGCACCTTTGATTGGGTGGGTCAGCCATCAATCTGGGTTAGCCAGTGCCACCCTGGCCCTTCTGTAGCCTCGCCACTGGTATGACCCGCTTCAAGGTATTTACAGTCTTAAATGGGACCTATGATGCCCCTTTTTCAAGAGGTCTCTGTTGTCCCCAGAATGTGTCTGTGAAGTTTCAGCTCAAAATACCCCACAGATCATTTATTATAGCTTGTCAAATTTGCCCCTATTTGGGTGTGAGCAAAAACATGCCGTTTTTGTGTGTGTCCCTTTAAATGCAAAAGAAGCTGCTGCTCCCGGCCAGCTTTCCAGAAGAGGGTGGAGCTTTAACAGCTCACGCTTCATTTGCTCAACAACAACAAAGCTGGAGAATCTCACGCAGCAAAAATGAGGATTGTCAGTAACGGTGTTCAGCCTTACATTGTTCAAACCGGAGTCGGACACTGATGGAGAGACTCAGGAAAAAGTTACAACTTTTAGAATGAAACTGGACGTTTCTGAACAGATAGTGGATAAATGTATGTAGTTGCTGTGGAGTTGATTCAACTCATCGACTAGCATGTGCCGTCATGTTAATCTTTTGTGCAAATCCAGCGTTGAATTGATCCTCATTTGTGAAGCAGTCCGGCGTAAAATGACGGCATGATAACAACACTCTACTACAACAACTCTTCCTCTTCTCTAAAGCAGCCCAACATGGCCTCAGCGCCTTTGTCGCGTGTTCTCAGGGGCAGGGTTCATGTAAATTTTAGGGTTAGTGATGTCACTAACCCAGGAAGAAGCTCAATGTAGTCCTTAAACAGCAAATTCTCTAAAAGAAAATATCTCCCTTTGCATTGAACTTTGAGCATTGTAACTTTGCAGATGTTGTTTATGCTCAAAAAGCAACATTACACACTGACTAAAGGTAAAAAAGTGAAATTATAATCAACCACCCCTTTAACAACAATAAAACATGTCAATTGCTTGCATCATTTTTTCAGTATATCATAAATTATTATTGAAATAAAATAACAGTCAAGACTGGTATCATTACGAAATATTTTAATATATTTTTTTTTATAAAATAATGAAAACATAATTTACACTTATTAAATGTACACTCATTAATACAACATCCCCAAAGAAACTGAAAGATCAATCAGTTATCAATAGTTAAATCAAGGCATTGGAGCCACTGTTTCATGCATGAAGCTAATGGAAACAGAGACAAAAAAAGATGAATTACAATAGTTTAAAAAAAAAAAAAGAAGAAGGATAAAATCAGCTTTGTACAAAAGATCATGAATCAAAATATAAAGGACAAACTAAAAAAATACATACATAAACTCAGTACCCTCCAATAATGTTACCAAATCTGTAATCTTGTCATTTTCACCTTGAATTTGTCTTTCTGTATTTATAAAAAGAGAAAACAAACAAAAAACAAAACAAAAACAAAAAAAGAATCAAAATAAATAGTCAAAATATTACACATAAAAATAAACCTTCAAATATTACAGCTGGACTATATAATTTGCCATGATTTAAGAATGCGCAACACAGATGCACATAGATGTTTTCACAAGTATATTACTCATATTTACCCTTTATAAAATAAAAAAGAACAAACTTAATTAAAACACCTCCACCCAACTATCAAACAAGCATACAAACATAAATCATAAGACAATCCATGGTGTAGATATGACACCAAGAGTCTGAAAAACCTCCCGCTTCATTGACAAAAAAAAAAAAACACAGTGGGTGAATTTCATGTAGTCACAGCAATGAGATGAGAATCTGAGAAAACGGTAAAAACTGATCTAAAGGGGGGGTGAATGAGCTTATCATAACATGATAATATGTCCAGGGTGACGACGTGTAACTAAAAGCTTCCAACATGTATACAGACTTTTATTTAAAGGGAAAATTCTGTCATCATTTACTCACCCTAGTGTTGTTTCAATTCCATTGTATTGTAAGGAAGTCAATGGGAACCCAAACTATTATACTTCAAATGATATTCCACAGAAGAAAGAAAGTCATACAGGTTTGCAATGACATGAGGGTGAGAAAACGATGACATCATTTTCATTTTTATCCCTTTAAATCTATTTTTTCCTCATAATAGTGGGGAGAACATGTAACGTCAGCTATCAGCAGTTCAAAGCTTTGTATAAAATCACTGTATGTACAATCACACTACTAAAACAGCTGAAATGAATGATGTCAGGTCTATTATTTGTATCTCTCACCCCATAAATAAAAACCTTTGCTTTTTACAGTGCTAGTTACTGTCCTAGGCATGTATATAGTTGTTTTTTGTGTGTCTGAGAAGAGCAGAGACATCATATTTTCACTTATAGCTATGATGACTGACTGTTGCAGTGCTTTTGCTTTGTTGTGAATAAATAGGCGAATAGAGATCAGGTCATCGAGAGGGCAGCTTTCGGGTCCTGAGAGAGGAGGAGATATTTTTTCCAGTCGCATCAGGTTAAAGGGAAGGAGAGAGCTGATATGAGTCGTAAATTACAACACATCACTGGTCACAGCTGACCACTTTTAAGGCAGACATGTACAGAGTAACATGGGGTACATGATAAACCGTATTCGATCCAGCCTGACTGTTATTCCAGTTACTCTTGACAATTTTCCAGAGCTCATAACCAACCGCAGTCGTGGATCGTCTTAGTATGTAAACACGATGATCTGTCTAGAAGTTGAAAACAGCCATCTATTGCCAACAGTCGTTTCACCTGATAAACCTGAACTAAATACAAATAGAAAAATAGAGTCTGTATGGAACACAGCTGACTAGGGTTTCTTAGTGTCGGCTTTGCATATACATATACAGTGTCGGAAAACTGACTGACAGAAACAGCCCAAGTTTACACACAGTGCTATGCCAAAACTATACATAAAAGAGCAAGTGGCATTTCCTGTCACATGACACTGTCACTTAAAGACTGACGGATGTCCGTGCACAGAGGAAACGATCAAAGACTTGGGTGTAACATCACAGTTTTAGTAGCGGATGCTTTCCGTTAGAAAGCGGTGGTGGTGATTCTCCATCTCTTCACGCGTTTTTGCCGTTATTGCAGAGTCACTATCAAGTCTGTGTTGAAGATTTATGGAGGATAAATCAGTTGAGATGAGTTGACTATAAATATGAATACAACAGCGTTTAATGTACCTGCAGATGAGAGTATGTGATTTATAATTATACGATATTATCTGTGAGTCATTCCCAGAGCACTGTACCTCTTCTCACACTTACAGTATCGTGATTTCTCAGGATCTCACACGTGGCTCAAGTGTTTATTTTCTGATTTGTTTGTTTTTTTATTTTTGGCTGTTGAGCTGACTGTGCATTAAATAGGCCTCTCAGTTTTACTGGCTCAAGCTTAGTGTCGACTCGTTGAGTACAAAAATAAATCTACAATGAGAAAATAGTTCCGAAAGTAGTTCAATCAGATGAGGAGCTCGCTCGTTTCAAGGTAGGACTCGTGTGTGTGTTTGTTTGTTTAAAAATACATCTGTACCGGCTTTAAGTTAAAGCTTTAAAGTCTCAAGTCGTCAGGCAGACCCGCATAAACTCTCGGTTTCCTTCCATCACACTTTCATGAAGCTCACAGGTTTGTGTGTGGTGAGGGCGGGCTGGCAGACTTGCCTTATGTGAGGGCGAGCGGGACAGTGGATGTACTGGGCAATAAGAGACTGTGAATTAAATTAGCTAAACATGCCATTTTAGGCAAAGTACAGGTACGTGAAGATCTTCTTTTCTCAAATGAAAGGAAGCACTCATTTCCTCTCGGGAATGGTAGAGGATAAGAGTTTACTGAACTTGCGGAGCTGTTCACTGGCTGAGTGCGATTCCTCCTGGAGACGCTGGTTGTTCTGTCTCAGATTAGCCATCTCAGCTAACAACACGGCCTTGTCCTGTTTCTCCTGAGAGGGAGGGACAGGAAGGAACAGACAAGGGAAAAGGAGGAGAGGAAGAGAGAAGCATGATTATGAGGATGCCTTTTATTTTCTTTCATTTTTAACTTTTATTGTTTCATTTAAAGGGGTTGTGTATTGAGAAATCAACTTTTCCTTGAGCTTTTGATATAAAGAGGTCATCGTACTATAAAAATATCCTGTAAGTTTCAGAACTGAAAACTTCCTTGTTAGTCCAAAAACAGCTTTTATTGACACCAGGCCCAGCGAACGACTGATCCTGGAATGTGCCTATCTAGATAGATGAAATGCCGCAGAGGAAATCAACGCCTACTTCATCTTTGCAACGTTAGCCACGCCCACTGGCGTGTTAGTGAGATGAGGAGGAGAGAAGAGCGATACAGGACTAAAAATAACATTACCTTTCAAAGATCCTAATGCTAGGAATATGGTTATTTATTTTCAACAATGTGAATGCCTCAGTTGAGCTTTATTTATTTGTATTCGGTACATTTCACTGTGGATTCTTGGGCAAATAAATCGCATTTCGGCGCAGGCTTTGCAAACAGACTACTACGATATGGACTCGACAGTAATGCAACAACATGTAAGTAACTGTGTTAATTCTAATGCCTGATCTGATATGTAATGATTCATGTACAGTCAGATGTTCTTTGTCTATGTGTCAGTAAATCAAACCAGTGACTGAACGGTCAACTTCTCGTTGTTTCTCTTGATTCAATTATATATAGAAAGCGATCAAAGAATGCTCCCTTGACAATCGCTGGAGCTGTCAATCAAACAGTGACTGAGTCTGTTATAATCAATGACACTGTCTACGCTGCACAATTAATCTCTTATTTACATCATGTTTGCACTGTTAGTTATGATGAAATCACTGCATTCATCTCTGTCATCGGCTACATGCTCATCACTGCAACCTTCAGGAGTCGAACTAAATATAATGCTATACTTTTCACGATTGGTTAATCTTGACAGCTGTTAAAACGTAGCAAAAGATTCTGAGAGAGTTCCACATGTAATACTTATTTCATATGCAAAGATGTTAGCCAATCACAGCAGTGAAGTCTCACAGCAGACACGCCCCTTCCAACGGAGCGTTCAAATCAGAGGGCTAAAATCAGGGTAGAAAATGGCCTTTTATTTCTAAATTATGATATTTTTTAATGTAAAAATGGTTGCAAGTTCTGCTGAACCCTGTTGGTAATGGCGGAACTTGCGATCATAGTTGACTTTGGGAATCCCACCCCAGATCGGTTTGTGCATAAAATATCCTTTTATATTAGTTTGTCATTCTTTAATTTCAACTTAAATTAACATTTTTTTGGTTGTATGTGTTTGAGTACTCAACTACAAAATTACTCAAAACGCCTGTCCCTAGTGAACCTGTCTTGCACTGGTCAGATCTCTCTAATGTAACTTACTTTTTCCAGATCATTGTTCAGCTGTTTCAGCATGACTTCCAGATGATACAGACGCCCAGACAGGTCATTAGGAACCTCTTCACTGCAACACACACAAATTACAAAACAAGTTAAACAAGTATCCTAGCATATAAATTCTTATTTGAATACTCAATCCAAAATTTTACGGAGAATTGCAGAGACAACGTTGTCCCCTTGGTATAATACTACCGTTAACAAACACTAAAATGCATCCACTCAGAGGAAGAGCAAGTATACAGTACATGGGTATGTGTGCGTCTTGTCACCTGCTGAAAGTAGGAGTGGTGCGGGGAGTCTGTGGCGTGTGGAAAGGCACCGGGCTGATGACGGGTCTCAGCTCATTGCTGCCCGCGTGAGACTCAGACAATGAGAACAAAGAAACAGCTCTTTGCACTGTAAAAAAATAAAAATAAAAAATCATGCAGTCATAATTAATCATTAAGATCATTAGTGTGATTTGTGACTCTTTAATACATTTCATACTACATGGTAATGTTGCAAAGGTAATGTCTATAAACCATACAGAGCCACTGTTTACACTCTTCAGTGGAATCATCCACCAAATGGCATCATCTTTTTATCATTTCCACCACATAAGAAAAAAAAAAAAAAAATCATGCTTTGGTAAATCATAATTATGAGTTAATAAATTGAGTCAAAAATCTGAGATCAATCAAAAGTATGACAAAAAGTCGAATTTGAGGACAAAGTTGAAATGATGAAAAGTCATATTTATAAGATAAAAAGTCAAAATTTGAAATAAGAAGTCAATTATGGGATAAAAAGTAAATTATGACAAAGTCAAAATTATGATTCATTATTTTAAGTCAAAATTACGACCAAGTTGAAATTAGGAAATAAGAAGTCATAATTATAAGAAAAAAATCTAAATTGACAAATTTGAAATTTTGAAATAAGAAGTCATAATTATGAGATAAAAAGCCAAAATTATGACAGTCATTACTGATAAATCTAAATGACAAAAGTTAAAATTATGAAATAAGTCATAATTATGAGATAAAGTCAATTATGACAGTCAAAATTATGACAGTCATTATGAGAAGTCAAAATTACAACAAAGTTGAAATTATGAACTCATAATCATGAGATAAAACGTCAAAATTATGACAGTAATAACTGAGAAAAAAAATCGAAATTACAATAAATTATGAAAAGTCAATTACGAGAAAAAGTAAATTATGACAAAGTCAAAATTACAACAGTTGAAATTATTAAATAAGTCATAATTATGAGATAAAAAGTAAAAATTATTATTGTGTTATCATTATTATGATAAATGTCAAAAATGACAAAAAAGATTAAATTAAAAGTTATAAAATGCCTTAATTATCTCATAAATTTGACATAATTATGACTTCTTACCAAAGCATGTTTTGTTTTCTTATGTGCCAGAAATATCTTAGTTTGACTCAGAAACTGTGGCCAGTGTGCCCTTTGACCTCATACCTTCATACGCTTTGGCTGCATTGACGAGGCTGGACCACTCCAGACCACAGGCAGTGTCAGGAAGGGGCATGAGTCCAGGGTCCAGCCTTCTGAGAGGTGGAACCTTATCCCTCACCTCAGTTAGTGACAACTCTGATGCAGACAACGGTACTGGAAGAATAAGAAATGAACAGTTTATTCCAATGCCATTAGCAGATAACAGTAAATACATGCCAACTGACTATGACTAGGAAATGACACCCACCTTTCTTACTGGGCATGAGGGTTGCAAGGTTGGTGTTGTGTCCGTGGCGACGAGTAGGCAGCGTGCAAGTGAAGAGAAGGTCACTGGGCGGCACTTGTCCTTCAAAAAGAGGCGTGCTTGCATAACTAGAATCTCTCCGTCCACTGCACAGACTCTCATCTGAGAAAGTACGTTGCAGGGTTCGATGAGGAGACTGAAGAGGAGAACAAACACACAACGCACAAATGAGTTTGAGTCATTGTTGTGTTTATAAACAGTATCCTTTTTAGTGCTTGTGTGTGCTCACCGCATCCCGTGATGGTGTGTCTGCAGGGTTGTCCATAATGATGAGCTTTTTCAAGTCGTCTTCAATGGTGCTCTTGTGAGATCTGCGTGGTGAGCGCAGGTCTCTCAGAGAGGCACGTAACCGGGGCTGTCCGAACACGTTCTTACTGTTCATATCCACCTGCCTGAAAGCACACACAATAATCAAATATTCAAATATGTGATGCATCTTTTTATAACCACAAATATGAAAATACATTTGACAAACATATATACTTGTTGCTGTTGCTGTCAGTGGAGGTGCTGCTGGTTGCTGTGATGTTCTCCTCCTGTTGCCATGCACTCTTGCTTTTACTAAATGATTTGGGGGCGGAGCTTGACAGCGGGGCGGAGCCTGACATGGGTGTCACTGTTGAAGATCTGAAAGCCCGGGGTTTATCGGCCACAGCAGGGGTCTTATATCCTTGAGGGGTATAGCAGGCCCTAAATACACACAATTCAGATGTTTGGGGTCATTAAGATTTCTCCAATGAATAAGAAGTATCTTCCACTCACCAAGGCTGCATTTATTTGATCAAAAACACAGTTAAAACAGTAATCTTTCTCCACCGATACCGATAGCCGATTATTCAGAGTGATACCTGCCGATACTGATAACGATACCAATAGTTTGGGGGTTCTGTCTTTTAAATTAATAATAATTTCATTATAATTCATAATTAATCATTATATTTTCAAAGAAATGCAAATAAAAAATTTATTCTCTCCATTTCATCAACTTGTTTCAGAGTAACTGGTATAATACACATTACTCAAATTAATATTAACACACATTAACTAAATTCTGAAGATTAAATTATTATTTCTTAACTTTCTGAATGTTATTGTTACTGGTTTCTTAGCATTTTTTTTTACACAAAGCACAAAAATCAATGCATTTTCCTGCTCTGGATATATCGACAGGATATATAGACCCTGACTATCGGCTGTTTTTAAACTATTGGCCGATAACCGGATGGTGTAAAAATCTGCTATATTGGTGCATCTCTAATTACAATTTAAAATAACAGTTTTCTCATTTATTTTAAAATGTAATTTATTCCTGTGATCAAAGCTGAATTTTCAGCATCATTACTCTTCAGTCTTTAGGGTCACATGATCCTTCTAAATCATTCTAATATGTTGATTTGCTGCTCGAGAAACATTTATTATTATCAATGTTGAAAACAGTTGTGAAGCTTAATGTTTGTTGAAATCGTGATACTTTTTTTTAGGATTCTTTGATGAAACGAACATTGAAAAGAACAGCATTTTTTAAAATAGAATTTTTTTTGTAATACTGTAAATGTCTTTACTGTCACTTTTGATCAAATTAATGCATCCTTGCTGAATAAATGTATTAAAGGGGTCATATGATACTATTTTAAAAGTTGATTATTTTGTTTATTTGTTATTGCAGCTCTTCTATTCCCAGTCTGTCTGAAACGCACTGTTTTCTACAAAGCCCCTTCTTCCGAGAAGCTCAGAGTGCACTGATTGGCCAGCAGACCCAGTGCATTGTGATTGGCCAAACACCTCAAGCGTGTGTTGGAAATGTAACGCCCCTTACTATAATCTTGAGCTTCAGCTTCCAAGGCTTTAAGCATTTGTAAACACAGTTAATAATAATGTTGTCGGTTTTACCATATCAGTTCGAGTCGGAGTCGGATTCTGAAAATGCGGATGATCTAGCCGATCGATCAAACCCAACTTTGCAACGACTTAAGCTGAATGTTACATAGCCGGCGTTGTACTCTCCCAGGTTCAGGAAGCTGTCCTCCACAAAATGCGCTGTGCACAAGCAAACTTAGGCTGTACTGCTCAAGAACATTTTTCTAATTAAATCTTAACCTCTGATTCCTAATTTCATCCGTTTTTGGAAGGCCAAACAAAGCGGTTTTGCTTTCGCATCCACGACATGACAACGCTCCAATTCACTGAAGCCTCGTCTTCTTTCTTTGTGTATGCTTTTGCGTGGGCATTATGCTAATATTTCAAATTGTGACGTAGACATTTAAGGAAATAATATCTGGACTTCGACCAAGGTTGTTTTAGGCAGGTCTGGATCAGTATTCTCTGTCGCTTTGTGGAAGACTATGAGCTTTGTAACTTTGCAGATCATATACATGCACAAACAGATACATTACACACTAGGAAATGATTAAAAAGCATCATGACCCCTTTAATTTCGTCATAAAAACAAAAAATCTTACCGTCTCAAACTTTTGAACATTTCAGAATAAATACAATACCTTGCTTTGAAGTTGTCAGCATTGGCCGATCCCGGAGGGGGGAATGTGCGTGTGCGGTAGTTCTTGCTTTGACTGGCTGATGCAGCAATGACGGGTGACGACTCCCTGCGACGACCCTCTCCGGCCTCCCTCCCTCCTCCCCCTCCTGACAGCTCCTGTAAGCCGCTGTAGGTAGCAGAGCCATGCAGGGGTTTGTGAGGGGTTCCTGCAAGACTGCGGCTAGGTTTGGCTCCTTTAGTGTTGGGACTTGGTGTGTAGAGAGATGCATCGATGCCACTGTCACTGGACCCTCCCTTGCCCATTAGGTCAGGATCAGGGTCTGAAGGGTCACTCAGGACACCAGAAACCCCACCTCCCACCCCGTCAAACCAGCGCTCGTCACTGTGACTGCTGGAAGCATTGCTGGAGAGTGTGTTACTGCTGGAGTGACTGGAATAGTGTGCCTCACCCTGAGAGAGAGCAGAGAGATTAAACATGAGAGCCAAATGAAACATCAGCTTCCTGGTTACCATGATCATGAGGATGACTGCTCACCTTAGAGTGGCGGTTTGGAGAGTCCTTCCCTGCAACGTCCTGTCGGGTTGGTCTTCTCTGAGCTGAGCCGACTGACACACCTCGCGACGATGCAGGAACATGCCACATGGGCTCTGTCCAACACACAAACACAGAGGGGTAAAGCCCAGTTCACATTGACTCTCATTGAAAATGAATGACTTCCAGTCGCTTTGTAATCGGGTGTCAGTGTGAACGTCCCCTTAAGGGTGTTTGCTACTCTTTTTTGTGCTTGATAATCAGATGTTTGTTGCGTTTCTCTCAGGCCCTGTTTACACCTGGTATTAAGATTCATTTTGGTCGATCGGATTACAAGTGGATGGTGCTAAATACAGGTGTAAACAGTGTCTAAAACGTTTTGAGCTTGTCCACTTTCGACCACTTCCAGAGGTAGTCGAAAACACATTCGACCGGATTGCTTTCATAGTGTAAACACTCATGTGGTCAAATGTGTTCAAAAGACGCCTACTGACTCAATGCGCAAACATGGGAAGCGCGCTAGCCAGATGGGATTTAAACTTTGTGCACCGTGGTCTTGCGGATATCAGAGCAGAAACGAAAGCTACTGCTTTCCATATGTTTTTCCGTGGTCTCCGGGAGCATTCATCTGTAAATTGCGTGAGCTTATTTTGTATATTAGATTGAAAGATTTGGAAAAGCCCATACATTTGCATATTCATAGATCCGCATATACTAAATGAGGCAAGGGTGTAGAGTTACATTCAAGCTATTTTAAGGCATGAACTAGTTTTTTTTCTACAGGAAAAAACATTTAAATTTGTCATTTTGGTGATGAAAGATGAGTTTGAAGGGATAAAATTATTGACTACAGGGGGACTAAGTTTTTATAACATAAGTTTTTCATCTAATATTTACATTTCATTTCAATAAAGAAAAAATTTTTTTCATTTTTAAGTTTAAGTTTTAGTTAACAATAACAACATTGATTAGAGTCAGTCCACCACTCAGTTTACACCTGAATAGCATCTCACAGCCTCTGATCACCAGTGCAACCCATATTCTGAGTTTATCCAGCAGAGGGCAGAGTTCACACAGTGATGGGGCGGTACACAAAATCCATTTACAGCAGTTTTTGTTTAAGGACTGGCGCTCCATAAATGTCTCTGCGTTTATGTGTTTGTTTACCTGATTTGTTGCGCTCCATTGTGCTTTCTTGGCTAGTGAAACCAGATGATGATTCTCCACTCGAGACATCGACAGTAACATGTGGGTCAAACGGCTGGAGAGGCCGCTGGACTGACCCAAACCTACACAAACAACAAATATGAACATGTTATTAAATATTCTTACTTGGCTTACTTGATCATGTTAACCAGCTAAACATTAATCCCTCAAGGTAAAGTTGGCTGGGTTTTGAAGGGAGGGCATGTGTTGGAGTTAGCAAAATAGGGAAAAATTGCTTACAGCAGCTTGAAATAATGTTTGCAGAAAACAAGGGATGTGATTTTAATCAGACTCGCAATGAAGCTGAAGTGCAGTACGATTTTTTCATTCATATTATGGTGTACCTCTGTAATTAATTATTATTAATTAAGTGTGCACAGATGAAGTGTTCACAGGGTGAACAATAGACAGGGT
This sequence comes from Elopichthys bambusa, assembly GCA_037101425.1. NCBI lineage: Eukaryota > Metazoa > Chordata > Actinopteri > Cypriniformes > Xenocyprididae > Elopichthys > Elopichthys bambusa. The sequence goes on along the minus strand of CM074441.1, from coordinate 30,174,662 downwards.
GAACATTTATTTATTTCATATTTATTTCTTTAATAAAAGATAATGAAGACAAACATTTTGTTTGTTAGCCTATAACACAAACCAATGACTAAAGCACATTATGTGCATTAAGAAACCAAACAGGGTCAATTTTGACATCGCGCCACTAATCATACACATGTCAAATTCAATCCTGAGTCTGTTGCAACCCAAGTGTTCTGTCACTTGTCACCCTGTGGGTTTGAGTGATGTACGTCTGGATCTGATGGGACTATTAATAGCACTCATTAGCACATCTCGCTGAATCACCACCATAAACACAGTCAGTGTGAAATGTTAACAGACTCACAATAGCCCAACATCTCTATAACGCTCTAATGCACTTTGAACTGCTGACGCATCCAGGGAAACTTTAGAAAAACACATTAAAGTCTGCATGAGCTAAAAGTTGCAACCGACTTTAAATTATTATTGTGATGTATTTTCAAGTGAAATGGAATATTGAATAGAGGGCGGGGCTTCATATTAACACATCTCCACACTGGTGGTTAGAGGGGAGTGGTTAAAGGTGCAGTAAGTGATTTCTGAGTAATGCTGTTGAAAGTGGATCAGACCGAGCAGCACAACACACTTATAGCCAATCAGCAGTAAGGGGCGTGTCCACTCATGATGGGGGAGGAGAGAGAGTGAGCAAGAGAGAGATTTGAAGAAAGACTGTAGAAAGAGAGATGGCTGAGAGACATTACAAAAGAGAAAAGCTCAGAGTAATATCATTGATCACACCAATACCATGTGGAAAAAACTGCCATATGGATATTTTTAATTTGGCAGCAGGTATATTAGGCTGCTGTCACTTTAAGACCTGATGCACAGATCTATTATACTTTTACACAACTGTATGTTCACTTAACGGAATATGTTTACGTGAATACTCGCCAAGACCGGCATTTTGACATTATTTTGTGTGTATTTTTCGACTGTTTAAGCACAATAAGCAGCAAAAACAATCAAGCCCTGTAACACCAACAATATTAATCTGGAGCAAATGAAACGATTGAGTGAGGGGAGGTGGGTTTGTGTGTCAACTCGCTGTCTGAGAGATGAAAGAGAGAGAAAGTGCAGCTGGTGTCGTGTATCTATTCTGTGGAAAATTAATATTGGAAGCATTTCAGTATCGATATGTAGCGAAAATCGATATTTTTGACAACACTACATTGCAATTAGTTTATTATTTCAGATGCCCTTTTAAATGAATAAAATTGAAAAATGTATATATTATAAATAAAATTCAACCCTGCCAAAAGTGGCTAGAAGGAGGAACAGCATAACACTCCACTGCTGAAATCCACCCGCATTTGGCAGGTTGGCGGTTGTTAATGTCAAGCCCTGCTTGTATATAATCGTGTACTGTATGTTCATTTTCTGTTTTTCCATGTCGTTAGTTCGTCATCTTTGCTTTATTTGTGCAAAGCTTTATTTTTCTTTACTCCTGCTATAATAAAGAGACATCCACTCTTGCATTATGTTTTTGTGCATTTTGGGGGTGGAGCAATGAAGGGAGGGGTGTGTTTGTTTGATTTCAAATATGAACAGTGTTCAACAATGATTCTCAGAAATTGCTTACTGCACCTTTAAGGATTTTTCACCATGTTAAGGATGTTTTGACATCATCAGAGAAAGAACAACATTCCAGAACGGAAACACATTTTCAGTTTTTGACTATTACAAGAACAATTTTTTTCTGTGGATTATCTTAGACAGATAAATTATTCACCACAAGACTAGTAATCTGCACTAATAAAGTAAAAAAGTCCATTTTGATTTTATGCAGACTTTAAAATATGGGTCAAAAACACAATCAGCTGAATTATCCTCCTCATAAAGCTCTTTGTGAGCTCTATAAATATTTAAGGTGTTTGTCATGGGAATAGTATTTGGAGGGGACAAGCTCTAATTAGATGCGTAAAAACCAGAATATGCTAATCAATGACACACTTTTTATAATTACATTAAATATGAATGCATGTGAACACTGAAAAGGGGAAAAATAAAAAAGAAGTCAACATGATTTTTTGTTCTCTCTCTGTGAACAATATAGTGTATGTTAACTCACATTCAAAAAACATTCACAACAAGTTCCTCTGGTTGAACAGGGCAGCCAACCATCAAGCACACAAAAGAGCACCACGACTGCCTATACATGCCATGACCTCTGATTTATAGACATACACAATCATACACAAACCCACAATAGGCCTGTGAATCAGCACTGTAGGTCTAGCTGATACATGCCTCAACCGCAGCCTCATTTTCCATCAGACACACCCATTGATGACATTAAGCAGCGCCTGAAGATGTTCATTTCTACCCTCACTAACATTTATAACATTCTGTTGTATCAGATTCCAATAGTGCTGAGCAAAATAATGAATATTTACATTATGTGAGAGCACTAGATATTTTAACTTCAATTTGCTTACTAGGACTAGGTATTACAATCCCTAACAATTCAACACAGTATTTTAAGGATGCAGCACCCAAGACACACTACAAATGACCCGACTGTTTCACTAGATAAGACCCTTATTCCTCGTCTGGGATCGTGTAGAGCCCTTTGAAGCTGCACTAAAACTGCAGTTTGGACCTTCAACCCGTTGGTAACTGTTCACTATATGGAGAAAAGTCCTGGAATGTTTTCCTCAAAAACCATAATTTCTTTTCGACTGAAGAAAGAAAGACATGAACATCTTGGATGACACGGGGGTGAGTAAATTATCAGGAAATTTTAATTCTGAAGTGAACTAATCCTTTAAAAAGAAACAAAAAACAAACATTTAACCAGCACTGACCCGTCTCGAGAGGGTTTATAGCGGACGAAGGGTCCGCTGAGTCCCGGCACCCCCAGTGCAGTGGAGTTAAACCCAGAGCCTGGACTGGAGAAACTAGCCGAAGGGTTTCTGTACGGCATCCCTCTGTCCCCGCCAAGAGGAGACACACTGTAATGGTTCTCTGGGTAACTGACAGGCCTGTGGGAGGAGACGGAAATAGCTAGTGAGAAGATAAACAAAGCCAAAATGTGTGTGCAATAGTTGGTTTTCCTAAGATTTTAACCATATGCCGAAATGCTTCACCTTTTAGCAGAGATGTGTTGGGGCTCTCTGTATGGAACAGGAACCAGAGCTTTGTGTGTACGGCTGGGGACTGGAGGGGGTCCGCTGGGGGTCCAGCGCTGGGCAGAGCTATGTGTACCAGGGGGGCTGTCCCAGCGCCATACTGGGGTTCGTTGCCCCCCACGATACCCTGCAGCCACTGGCTCCGCTTCTCCCTTCTGCTCCATCATCTTCATCTCGTACTCCTCCGTACAGCCCCTACAAACACACAAACATTACATAAGTCATTCAAATTTAAATATGTAAATACTTTCAGTAGTCTAAAACTGTCATCCGCTCATCATATTTATATATTAATACCCTTAATCAATACAAAAACTGCAACTGTCAGCATGTCAGTCTCTTCATGTCTAAATGAGTGGTTCTTGGTCAGAATAAGCTACATTGAGGATCAGACATCTTGTTCCAAGTCAAGAGTCTGGCTACGCGAGACTAGGGTGATCATGAACGTTTTATAGCCTTCATGCCAGATGTAAACTCTTCATCCGTGTTAAAGGTTACAGATTTTAAGGGACAGTTTGAGCGAATGGCTCTGTAGTAATTTGAGTGTGTGTGGGTCTGGTTCACTGGCAGATTAGTCCCAAATCCCTGTTGACCAGTACACTAACCCCTACTGAATGCCAAACAGCATGAGGATGAAACGCTCTCATCAGCGCCAGAATCCCTCTGGGTCTCTCTGCTTTCTGATGATGATGAGAAACTCAAACCCACTCTGAACCCCTCACACTGTCAGCACTTTCACACAAGGACTCAAGTCAAGGTAACTGTCCTTTGAGCTTTATCACTCTCATCTACCCTCATTTAAATTGTCACAGTACCTTTTCCTGACAAAATCATAAAAAAACTTATACTACTATTTCAAATATTTGGGGTCAGTAAGATTTTTTTTAAAGAAATGAATACTTTTAGTCATCAAGGACACATTAAATTGATAAAAGGTGACAGTAAAGATATTTAAAATGATGTAGAACCTGGAAGCGCTGAATGTAAACAGTGTAGGAGACTGATAGGGGAGAGAAAAAATTATTGAATGAAGTCATTATTTTTGTTTTTGCGCACAAAAAGTATTCTCATCTCTTCATAACATTAAGGTTGAACCACTGCAGTCACGTTGACTATTTTAATGATGTCTTTACTACTTCTCTTGACCTTGAATGTGGTAATTACATTGCTTTCTATGGGGGACAAAAAACCTCTCGGATTTTATCAAAATATTTTAATTTGTGTTCTGAAGATGAATGAAGGTCTTACGGGTTTGGAACAACATGAAGATGAGTAATTATTGACAGAAATTTCACTTTTGGGTGAACTACATTTACATTTTACATTTAGTCATTTAGCCGACGCTTTTCTCCAAAGCGACTTACAAATGAGAATAGTAGAAGCAGTCGAATCAACATGAGTACAATACAAAAACAGTACGTAAGTGCCGTGTCAAGTCACAGTTTCATCAGTAAAGTGCTCGTAGCAAGGTTGTTTTATTTTTTAAATACATACGCAAATAGATGGAGAAAGAATAGAAAGTTGAAAAAGAAAGAGTAAAATATAAATAAAAAGTGCTATATTACTGGGTCAAGTGTTGACGAAAAAGATATGTCTTTAGCAGATTTTTGAAAATGGCTAAAGACTCAGCTGCTCGGATAGAGCGTGGCAGGTCATTCCACCAACCAGGAACTAACCCTTTGAGGATCATGTGACACTGAAGACTAGAGTAATGATGCTGAAAATTCAGCATTGCCATCACATATTTTAAAATATATTAAAATAGAAAACAGTTATTTTAAATTGTAATAATATTTCACAATATTATTGCTTTTATGGTATTTTTGATCAGCCTTGATATACATAAGAGACTTCTTTTATAAAAAAATCTTACTGACCCTGTTAGTGTATGTCCCAAGCCTGGGAAGTCTAGTAACGCACTGCCACCCTGAAAATCCTACCTGTCCAGCCACTAGCAAAACATTATCAAAGCCCCATAATTCACCTGGTATTTCAGCCCTTAGTCTAGTAGCACCTTCTGCTCCCTGACATCTATATTTCATACTTCATCTTTTTTGTATGCTATTATTATCCTCCATCCACAGGGAGGGAGAAAGACAGACAAACCGAGAGTCAGAAAGCCAAAATGAGACAAAAGAAAGCGAGGAGGAGAGCGGGAGAAGGAGGGGGAGAGTGGAAAGCACCACAGGCCCCACAGAGCTTCTGTCTAATACGCCAAAAAACTCTCTTCAAGGGCATATAAACTAGCCCTGACTGACTACAGACACGTATGGAGAGCAGATGGATATATAGAAGATGTAAACTGAATACTAACTGTATTGGTAAAACTCATTTATATAATCCTGGCTGCCACCTACATAAAGGTCCAAAAGTCTGAGAGCTAATGAAAATACTTCCGTTTAACATTTCTTTTGTGTTATAATTTAATACAACATTTTTCATTTAAAAATATATTATGAACATAGTGAAATGAGTGAAAATGCACATTAAATTGAAAATTAATTTAAGAATTTCTTAGTATTTGCTTTGCCCCCTTTTGTTTTAATGACAGCAGCTGTTTGTGTAAAAGCTGATGATGATGTTCTGCATGATTTCCGATGATCCAAAGAGCATCTTGAGTTTCAATGGAACATCATCTGACATTCTGTACAAAGAGTCACATGATCGCAAAAGTCACACATTTACTTATGTGACCTAGTATGGAGCCACACACATGACATGCGAGGGGGGAAAAAAACAAGATATTGTGGCCACAAATTAATTTCCATGACTTAATTTACTCCCTCTTTGTAGTTAAATCCTGGCCACGATTTAAAGTCACAATGAAACGGTGGTAGCAATTGGTTCTATCCATCGGTTGCTGAATACATGGAGGCAGATCTGAATGCGAGCTTGCGGTCAATTGTAAGAAAGATGCAGGGGTTTAAGAGGAGTAAATGACTGGAGACCGTTTCCACCGTTGGGCCAAAAGGTTTTAAAAATATTAAGGAATGGTTCCAGTTACATTTCCACTTGAGCTTGGTTTGGCACAGAACGATTGCAAACCGTTCTCGTTCTGGAAATCTCAGCACGATTGTCTAACCATATAACCGTGCTGGTATAATCTGAGTAGTGATGTCACCACTCAGGATTGGTCACTTGTTTGTTGCCTTAATAAAATTAAAAGCGATATCTATTCACCCTTCTTAACACGGTCGCTATTTATCTCATACCGCCTTGTAAACTCCTGTGTTATTAAGGCAATGACTGACTCATTTGTTCTACATTCAAAGAGCTCCGTTATCAGCGCCGCAATGAAAAATAAAACCATATCCGTACTGGCTGGGGAATGGAACAGTTAAGCAACGAGAATGGTTTGGCCCGATGGTGGAAAATTGGCTTAAATAAGTCCATTATTTAACTAAAACAAGGATACGAACTAAAAAAAAAACGTGGCCACTTATATCTATTTTTTTCTGCCGCATATCATGTTTGGGGCTACGTAACCTAAAAATCTAATCCTAAAATAGAACAAATATTAAAGCAAATATTGGTAACATTTATTTTACAGTGACCTTGTTACATGTTACATGTACTTAGTATAGTAGTAACAGAAATTATGCATAATTACTAACCCTACAAACCCTATAGTAAGTACATGTAGTTAATTAATACTACATAGTACTTGAAAGCATTAATTACACTGTAGCAAGGTCACCAAAAAAATAAAGGGTTACACTTTATTTTAAGTTGTCTTTGTTACACTGTAATTATACATGTACATACTGAGTAATAATAATTAACTACATGTACTTACTATAGGGTTTGGTTTGGTTTAGTTGCATGTAATTATGCATCATTTATAGTTATTAATATAGTAACTACATGTAACACATGTGAACATGACACTAAAATAAAGTTACCAAATAAAGTGGTAACACTTTACAATAAGGTTTTATTTTTAACCTTTAACCATTATTACTTTACATTGCAGTAGTTAACATGAACTAACGATGAAAAAATACTTCTAAAGCAGTTATTAATCTTAGTTAATGTTTATTATTAACATTTACTAATACATTATTAAAAAATTAAAAGTTGTATCTGTTAATATTATTTCATGGATCTGAGCTAACATGAACTAACAATGAACAGATATTTTTATTAACTAACATTAACAAAAATGAATAAATACTGTAACAAATATAATGAATTAATATAAATTAATGCATTTACATACATTAACTAATTGTACAGTGTTACCAATATTTCTTATTTTACATCATAACGTTTCTTTGTTCAAAATTTAGACTGCCATTTTTATATAAATATATATATAAAAAAACATTTTCAATGTGGTCTCAGACTTTTGGACCCTTAACTTAGGAGAAAATTACAAATTCTCAGACAATTATCAGCACATGCAGTTTCGTGTTAAAGACATAATTAGACAATAATTCCTAAGCACACATAAATGCTTCCTAATCAAAGAGACTGAAGCCACGGCTGGACAAAGACTAGAAAAACCCTGAGCGTGAAATACATAAGCACAGCCTCGTGTTGCTACACTGGAGATCTTCCTCTCATCACTGAAAGAGTGCTGTCAGCTCCAACACTCCTCTTTTACTGCCATCCATCCATCTACCCATCCAAGTATTTTCATCCCTTTGTCATTCATTGCTGTAATATAACAGCAATTCCAGCATTTCACGTCCATCCTCTCTTTGTCTCCGAGCCCATCACTAACCTCTGTGTGTAGACCAGATTGCTGTATCGGATGTCCGCGGCAGCGCCATGAGGCTCTGACTGACAGCTGAAGTACAAACGAGCCCTGACAACCGGACACACATACACACACAGACTTCTGCTCTCGCCACCCCTCCAATCCTCTCTTTCACTATGATAACAAGAGGAAAGAGAGAGAGGGAGAGAGAAATGGAGGGAGAAAGAGGAGGAGGGGTGTTTCTTTCCTCTGTATGTAACACCCTCCCACTTTGCTTCCCAGCGAGGAGGCGCTCAGACATGCCTCAGCATCTACGGTCTTTATATCCTCTCGCTGCATGCAAAACATGCGCTCCATTCCCTTTCAGTCTCACGCCGGACGCATTTCTTAATTAAAACCCCTTTATTTATTTCATTTTTAGCCCTTTTTCACAGATTCCAGGCTTTAGTCTCATGCAATCTGCTCCCCTGGCACTCCTTGACAAACAGAGACTGGACCACTGAGAGGGAAAAAGATACAAACAGAGGAGGGAAACGAAAGAGATAGAATGACAAAAAGACAAGCATGTTGAAGCATGCAATTAACACGCTCTTTCGTTCCACTGCACAGTGTGGGTGGGGGTGTTGGGATGCATGTGTGCACGAGAGAGAATATTTCAAATAGAGTTTACTTGTGTAATTAACCACAACGGCGAACACATGTCCCTCTAGCAAGCAATCAAACACGCTGCTGAGTAATTAGTGCCTAACAGGAGCCACTCAGCAGAAAGTTCAGAGACATGTGACGCTAAACTATGCAATATGAAACACAATGTGCATTTTAAAAATGCAAAACATTTTACTTCAGATGTTTAGTACCAATATACAGAGTCTGCATACGCACCTTTTTGACGCAGCAAAACTGAGGCTTCACATAATCACTGTTTTCATTTGTAAACTGTTCCATCCCTCGCTCCTCTCCTCTTCTAACACTCTCTTTCTCTCTATCCCTCTCTCTCTCTCTCTCTCTCTCTCTAACACTCCCACTCACTGTTCCCCTGAGAACTGAGGCGTCTGCCAACGTTCTCAAAATCTGGTGAGTGCCTGTGTGTATATTTGTGCACGAGCATGTTTGTGCACCAGACAAAGAGGAGGTACGAGCGAGAGAAACAAAAGCTTTTTCCCTCTCGTTTGAAGATACATGCAAGGTTAAGGTATAAAAACAGTGAAACTGAATCTTTGTATTATGTCAGAGGGGTTCCAGCCGGCAGGCATCTGCAACAAGCAGCATTAATTCTGCCACGAGGCTCGTCATTAATCTTTCCAAAACGAAAATGTGTCTCCAGAGGGGTACAAAGTGCAAAAAACCAATAACAGCAGCCCTGTCAGATCTGAAATGTGCTGCTTCCCAGATTTTGAGCTTATAGTTGCTGTTTTCAGTACAGAATGACTCTTGCTGAATTAAAGGTTCCTGCCTTCATCTGTCAGAACTGAGAACTGACTGCATTTATATTTTTGATTGTGTTATTCAAAGAAAAGGATTCCAGGATTTAGGGCTGTAAAATATATTAACCGCGATTAATCACATCTAACATAAAAGTTTGTGTTGCATAATATATATTATATATATATATATATTTTATTTATATATTAGGGGCGTAACGGTACATGTATTCGTCCCGAACATGGTGCATACAGTCAGACGACGAATACAGTCGGTCACAACCTGCATGTTTGTGTACCGTTACACCCCTATTATATATATATTTATACAACAGTTCGCTCTGGTTCTCAAATCTTATTGGCTGAGAGGTCTTTCCAGCCATGCGATATTCTACCAGTATCACCACAGGAACCGCTTCACCGCTTAAATCACTCTGCTGTCAGCATTCTCACAGCGAGTGTCATGGCGGACGAGCAAAACCACCATATTTTTATAGATACTACTGTTATTTTGTAATGGAATGTTGTTTTAAGAGTTTTTTAGGCAAGAATGTAGTTGTTTAGGCCTCAGATATGTTTATGTAAACATAGCGCCTATTGCGATATGGCTCTGTATCAGCATGATTACCTATTACCGAATCACAGCCGTGCTGATATAGAGCGATATATATATTATGTAAACACAAACTTTTATGTTAGATGCGATTAACCGATTTTACAGCCCTACCAGGATTGCAGCTGTGCTGCACTGCACTGTAATTGTATATCTAGCATTCTTTAAAACATCCACACAAACAGAAATAATGAAGGGATTTGATGCTCTCTCTAGATCTCTGGAACATCACAGGCAACAGTCCACTGAATGAAGGAAGCAGCCGACGCTCTTGGCTCTAGACTATGAGACAGGCTGGAGTCCGACAGTCTTTTATGGTGTTCTCCGTTAATGATTTATCAAAGCAGAATGAATTTAATGGAGTTACAAGAGCTATCTTACATTCTGATGAAAATGTTGGGCTAATGGCTCTTTTTCATCCACTGCAGGGATATTCAATCAAAGTTCCAAGAGATCCAACTTTTACATTTTCTTCCCAGCAAATGGCCAAAAAAAAAATCATAGTTTAAACTGATTCAGGAGTGAATTTGTAGTATGAAATGAAATAAGCCAAATTAATGGAAGAGCAATTATATGGTATTATGGCTTGCTCTGATTTTTAAAAATGCACCAATTAAAATAGTTTGTCAGGGTATGTATGGGAACAGGGTACAAAAAAGATATATGATATATAAATATCATATATTATATATCAAAAAAGATATATATATTAATATGAATATGATATGAAAAGAAATGAATATAAACATCAATAATTACTGAATTAAGACAGCTTAATTCATTTAAAATCTTTAAAAATGCGACACCAGAATTCCAGTGCGTCAAATCTTGACACTGCCAGAATGTCATTGAAGGTCAAATTTGATCACTATGTTCATTAATCGACTATTGGTGAACATGTCAAACTAATGATCAAAGACTTTAGATTTTGGCCTAGGATCCGAGGAATCTTTTAGGATTCACAAAATTTGTCTCAGATGGCCAAATTGTGGCTAAAATTGTACAGAGTGAACCAGAGGAACCTTGTGATATACACTGTATATGTATACCAGAAAATGTTGGAGAAGAACTAACACTGTGAATGTGTAATGTATTGTTCGCCGCAACTGTCATTCATCAAAAAGTGTGTGTATATCATACATGCCGCTTCAGATGTGACCTAGTAAATCCTAATGCATATCTGATGTTTACTGTGTTGTGAGGTAGTTGACTGACACCCAACAGATTTCTCAAACAGCAGCCATCTACACTTTCAAACTCAAAGTAAGTGCAAAATAAGTGCAAATTTGTAAAGGCTCACCTGCGGGCCCCACCCTCTTCATAAGGTGGAATAATGACCACTTTTACAGTGACCGACGTCCGCAGCAAGTCGATCATCTGCTCATGGGAGAGTGTCACTGCTGCAACCTTGCAGATTTCTACCAATCGGCTACCCTGCCGGAGTCCCGCCTGCCAAGCGAAACCGTACTCCTCCACTTCGGACACCGTCCCGTCCAAACGCACATGGAAACCAAGCTGGCCTAAACCATTACGTCGCAATGTCATATCAACTGTCTCGCAACCTACAGTCAATGCCTGCAAAGGAAAAAAAAGAGAGAGGAGTTCAGAGATTATAAAAGGCACATCCCATAATGCAAGTCTAATGCAATGTTGTCAACCCTCCTTGGCAAAAAAAAACGCCATTGGCTAGTAAAGTTTTTTGTTTACTCGCCAGACTGATATACTATTTTATATATATATATATATATATATATATATATATATATATATATATATATATATATATATATATATATATATATATATATATATGTATATGATTCCACCATATCAGCTTATCTTTGCACAATGGCACAGCTTTTAAAATATCTGAACGTACACTCTTAACATCAATCAATCAAGCATTATATTATAATAATCAAGCACTATTTAATGTTAGAATTTGAATGAATGCATATTTGTCATTTTAAATGAACTTAGAACTGGTGGTGGTGCTTAAGATATTGTTGGTCATTAAGTGTTACTGTAAAAAAAATAGATAATAGTAATTATTATTAAAAGATAATACTACTACTACTAATTCTACTACTAACAATATACAACGCACTATTGATGAGCTGCTGGGTTCATGAATATTAATCACGTTTTTTAGTGTTTACTCAAACCAAAACAGGGACGGTAATAGATGAGCACCAGCCAATGAGATTGCCGTTTGCGCATTATTATGCTAAAATTAAGTGTTATATAATTTTTTTTTGTGCAAGATTAATGTTAAGTGGGAGATTTTGATTAATGTTTTGTTATGCTAATTTAGAAGAGTTTCTGTTAATGTGGGTTTTTTGAGAGTTACCATTATGGTGACAAGTGGTGCATGCGGCTTGGTTTGAAATGCTTTTTTTATTTCTGCACTCATTTAGCAAGTGCTACACCATGCTATTGTTAACATGTTAGCAAATTAACAAGTTAGCATTTTCTGAATTAGTTTGTTATAGCTAGCTAAATTTACACTAATAAAAATGTTCACAATGAGGTTACATGAAAAGTTTAAGTTAAATATATGAATTAGTGTACAATTTCAAGTTAAGAACAATTAAAATTGATAAGTACAAAATGAAAATCTTCCAGTTCTGCTTAATTCTTAAACTTATTCTGACTTACAATGTAGCATGGCGATTCTGCGTGGTATGTAAGATTCTCGCTCTCTCTCTTTCTGAGTGTGTGTGAGAAACGCACTCTCAGCAAAGCGACGGTGAGTTGTGCGCCTTCACACTAGAGTTTGCGGTACATCAGATATAGGTATGCTGCACATCCATTGAGCCGAATTGAAAGAGTACAGATTGCCTGACGGACAACAAATCTCAAGCGTTCGGTGTTCAGCGAGTGAAAATATATCTATGCTAAACTTATACTTCGCCTCTAACACACACACACACTGGCGAGTAAAATCGAAGAATTTATTGGCCAGTGGCATTATTTAGTCGCCCAGAGTGATAATTTAGTCACATATGCAAGTGTTTGTGGAGGGTTGTTGTATCAGTACCTTAAGTCTCTGCACCACCTCTCTGATGTCTTGCGCACAGCCCTCGGGTACCCGTATAGCCACATGGTCTCCTCTGCCATAGAAAATCTTCAGCGCAAGTCTTTCTGCTGTCCAGCCAATCACATCAGCACAGAAACAGTTAAACACCACCTCTTTGGTGGAGCAGTCCGCCAGCACTACATACTCATTAGAGATGGCAAGAGCACAAGGAAGCTCGGTGCCTCCGCCACTGTAGTCCTGCGCAAGCACGCGCCAAACAAGCGCTCCTGCGGCGCCCATTTCCGCTGCTTCGCGAGCCCGGACGCGTTCCTTGCGTTTGGAGGCCAGAGAGATGAGATTGTTCAGCTTGCCAGCAGTGTCGAGCGGTGTAGTGGAAACGCAGTTCTCCGCCAGGTCCCGCAGGTATCCTTGGCGCGTGCGGGTTGCCATGGCGTGAAACTTCTCCGATTTGTGCGCAGCATTCTCTGCGTTAATGATCTTGGCCAGCAGAAAAGCGCGAAAGGCAGCAGGGTCACGGAATGTCATGCCATTTGAAGGTATCGGCGGCCCAAATGGAGGGACGTCCTTCATGCGGGTCACGGCCACACTATAAGAAAAAGCACAAATTGGCTTATTTAAACCAATCCCAGCAGAGCTTTCACTCACTGAATTATATTTTCCATGACGTATCTCAGTAATCAGCTACAGGCAAAACATGCAATACTGTGCTTAGCAAGGGGTTGCTATGGAAACAAGGCCAACCTGTAGCAGGTGCTGTCAGAGCAAGGGCTGTGCACACGGACAATGACGAACACATGCTGGAAGTGAGAGCGAATATTTTGTGGAGTGAACGGAAGGGCTCCCGGCTCCTGGAAAATAATCGTGACTATATCATTTCCTATGTGCCTCTTCCTCAGGAGCTGTGAAAGAAATGAAAGGGAGAAATTCAATGCCATACAAACTCAACTAGATTTTTGCTAAGAAAATGCTGCCACAGTGCTAGGGGTGGTGTAGATTTTTGCCAGGGTGTTGCTATGCGGTTGCTAGGTAGTTTCTTGCCTCAGACCAGCCATATTCACTGACCGTCTGATGCATATTGCACACAACACTGGCAAGCTTTTCTCTGATTGGCTGACTTTATGCTGGGAGTGAGGACACACAGGGTTTTTTTTTTTAATCAGTCCAACTGGAAACAAATGAACTGTTAACAACATTATAGATTACAGTGAAAAAATATAAATTGACAATCCCAGAATATTTTTATGTCATCTTAATTTTTTGTTATCACGTATTTACATCAGTTATTAGTTATATGTTACATCTTGTGTTGGTACATTAAAATGTATTGATTATTTATTTGTTACCATGATGGTTGTATGTGTGTGTAGATATGGCTCAGGTCTGTCCTTCAACACAAAGATTATTTTATAGTTTAATGCACACAATGTACCTGTAAAAAACAGATATAAAAGAGAGACTGCAAGAGTGAAAGAGAGAGAAAGCAAGACAGAGAAAGGATAGAGTGTTCTGCTGAAGGACACGGAAAAAAGAAGTGGGAACTGGCAGAAATATCTTCATAGATGCACAATGATTCCTCTGGTGAGAGACACAGAGGTGTGAAAAAGCCTGTTAACAGCACTACAGCACAAATCTGTGAGACAGCCACTAAAACACAAGCAATAAAATGTACTTATGTTGTAAAAAGATCAAGTTGCACTCAGGATTACATTTCCTGAAGGAAATTCCGGCGCGTGCAAGACAGCAAAGGTATATTGTTTATCTTATGTAATCTAAGGTTTTGGGCTTTGGTTATTGGTAAATGATATGATGATATCTGAGCCTCTTTGCCATTGTCACAACACTCAGATTCAACATATTTTCTCTCCAAGGACAGAATTGTAAGGCATCACTTCCGGCACAAAGACATATTTATTCTGCATTCTCATTTCAGCCAGATTCATGGTAGCATTACATGTATCCTTGATGGGGAAAGCAATTCCAGAATGCATCACAACAAGCTCAGTGAAAACATAAATCCAAGATGGCTCTTTTAGAACTCTAATGTAAACAGTTGAGTCCTTCATGTGAGGATTCATACACTACAGATCAAAAGTTTGGGATCAGTATGATGATTCAGTAAGAATATTTTATATTTTATTTAGCGTGGATGCATTAAATTGATCAAAAGTGACAGTTGACATTAAAAATGTCACAAAAAATTATTTCAAATAAATGCTGTTCTTTTGAACTTTCTATTGATTAGGGATGCACTGATCCGATATCAGAATCGGCTCCGATACTGCCATTTTTTGCCTGATCAGGTACCGGTCAGACGGGACTGATCCAAACCCGATATTGTGCGTAAACCATTCTGTGTGAAGGAAAAGGCTCAATAAACTATTGCATAAATATAATACACTATTCATCAATATCGCTTCCTTGTCCTTTGAACTTTTCAATGCGTGAAAATTGCTTCAACGCATCATTCTGCACACAGGACGCACATAAGTGTTTTGTGCCGCTCTGTATTGAAGCCTTTCATATTATAATACTTTTGCACAATGAAAGATTATTAATAGGCTTTCTTGTTCTGTCCTATCTATCATATGTTGCTGCCTCATTAAAAAGCTACGCTATACATTGTTAAGTTGTTATAGTATAAATATATTTAATTGTTTTTCATGAATGTATTTTACATCAATACAAAGAGCAATGTGTAACATTTTACCAAATTTAGTGCTACACCTAATTCACTTTTATTAGTTTATTATGTTTAGATTTTATATAATTATTGTGCACTCATGATTTTTCTAGACTAACTTTTGCTGCTGAATTATCCATTAACCTAGTTTATAATAGTATTTTTGTCATAAATTAAAAAATATAAAATCATAATCGGTTGTTTTTAGTGTTGTCAAACAATTAATCGCATCCAAAATAAAAGTTTGTGTTTACATAATATATGTGTGTACTGTGTATATTTATTATGTATATATAAATACATACACGCATGTATATATTTAACAAAAAAAATAAAAATAAATAAATAATTATATATATATATATATATATATATATATATATATATATATATATATATATATATATATATATATATATATACATACATACATACATACACATACACACACATACATATACATAATAAATATACACAGTACACCCACATATATTGTGTGAACACAAACTTTTATTTTTTATCCGATTAATCACAAAAAAAAAAATGGTATTGATGCATCCCTACCATTGATCAAAGAATCCTATATATATAAAAAAAAAAAAATTAAAAATAAAAATGTATCATGCTTTACACCAAAATTTTCAGCATTGATAATAGAATTGTGTGAACACAAACTTTTATTTTTTATCCGATTAATCACACACAAAAAAATGGTATTGGTGCATCCCTACCATTGATCAAAGAATCCTATATAAAAAAAATAAATAAAAAAAATAAAAATGTATCATGCTTTACACCAAAATTTTCAGCATTGATAATAGAATTGTTTTTGTGAGCACCACATAAGCATATCAGAATGATTTCTGAAGGATCACGTGACACTGAAGACTGGAGTTGATCACAGGAATAAATTACATTTTAAAATATAAAAACAGAAATTGAATAGAATATTAAATAGAAAATAGTTATTTTAAATTGTAATAATATTTCACAATATTACTGTTTTTACTGTATTTTTGATCAAATAAATGCAGCCATGTTGAGCATTAGAGACTTCTTTCAAACCAACTTTGCACTAAAGTTAAAAAGTTTGTTTCATATTATATTCCAAATATAATATCAGTTATAAAATATAAAAGTCAGGATGAATTAGTTTAAGACTAGCACTTTAGTACGAACCCTAATCAGTATGTTTGAGGAATGTCATTACAGTGCTGCCTGGCGAGCGAGTGATGCAAAAAGCCATCTGAAAACAGCCAGGAATGCCATTCTCTGCTGTTATATATAAAATGTATTTGTCTATTCTAAGCTGTGATCAGGACTGTGTGTTCTGCGATTTACATGACTCATTTGAACTAATTCTAAAGTGCTAGGAGAGCTGACAGCAGAGATTCTGAGAACCGATGTTTAAAACTGCAGTTAATCGACATTTATAAATAGACCATGAAATTAAGAGCATCACTGTTAAAGAGACTGGCCACCAATCTGAGTCAGAGCAAGAGAGGCTGCCCACCCGTTCACAATAGTGTGAGGGCATCAATTATATAATCTATCTTACATTTCAAGCACACACAAAGGAAAAACCATGGAAACACTTTCATGAATGCTGACATAGACCTCCCATCCCCTATGAGTCCAGAGGGGGGACACTCCTGTACCCTGAGATTATTCCACATCCTGACATCCTATTGTACCTCTCCTTAAATCACTACAACACACTCCCATGTGAGTGGCTGTTTGTGTGCTGAAAGATAAACACTGCCCTCTGCAGTTCACATGAATTTACTAAGTTTATTAAGATCTGCACAACCAATGTTACAAAACTATTTTTTTTAAACTATATTATATTATTTTATGTATAAGTTCACATGAATTTACTTAAAGTTCTGCACAACCAAATATGCAAAACCAATGTTACAAAATTATTTTTTTTAAATATCCTATTTATTTATTATATTATATTGTGTATAATTATTAATTTATTATATTTATAATACTAATATTTATAATTTAATATATTTAAATACACACACATACATGTATATATTTAAGAAAAATGTGTTATTTATATATCAAATATTTATATTTATATACAATATAAATTACATAAATATATACAGTATATAAATGCAATTTTTTAAAATATACACATGTATGTGTGTGTATTTAAATATACATAATTATACAAAGTACACACATATATTATGTAAAAACAAACTTTTATTTTGGATGCAATTAATCTTGATTAATCGTTTGACAGCCCTAATTATATTACATTACATTAAATTATTATTATTATTATTATTATTATTATATTAATCTACCTGGATTTACTGCATACTTTTTATTAGTTCATGTTTTATGGCAAAAAAAAGAATGTTTTTTCAAAACAAATTTGCGTTGCTGTTGATATAACCAAAACATCACAGGCATATTTTAAAAAATGTTTTATCTCAATGCACACAGTGCAATCAAATACCAACATATAATTAATAGTAATAATAATTGTTTGTGTAATGCACCCATCTTATACTCTTAGTCTTAAACCAAGCTAAATAATACATGATACATAAATATCAGTAACATTATTTCCCATTTAATAGTCTATTTCACACAAAAACACATCACACTATGCAAGTTAAATATACAAATACCATCATGTTGTCAATGAATGTTTTTAGGGCAAAGCTGCTGACTCATATGCACGTACATGAAAGTTCCTGAGGGCAAAAGATGCCACATTACTGGATTTTAATCGACAGCATGGAAATCGCTAGACAACCACACCCTGCTCTGATTCATACGCCAGTGCATATAAAAACAGCGGGAGAACTTGACAATAACGAACCAAAAGAGAAAGAGCGAGAACTATTTCTTCATAACCACATGTAACAAAAAATATAGACTCAGAGAGTGGACATCCAGAAGTTGTGGCCAGTCCTTTTGAATGAAAAAAGAGCTGTGGAACATCCACTGGATTTACTGCTGCCACTTCATAAACTTTACTACCATTCCAGATGTTTCTTTGCAAACTGGGTCTACCATATGCAGCACCCACCACAAACACACTGGCAAATAAAAGCAAATAAAATGAACAGCATTTGAACAATGTGCAAGGCAATCTGGGAGTCTGTCCAGGTGGGTGAGAGTGGGGGGAATTTGTCAGGATAAGTTGGGTCATGTCTGTGCTATACGGGCTCTTAGATGTATTGGTAAGCATGTGTGCTTTTCTTACCTGTTGAGGATTATTGGGCATGTATGGAAGCATGGTGGACACGTGAAACATGATCTCGTAGTCCTGATAGGTGGTATACAGGGAGTGTGTCCCAGTTGAGTCCGCTGTTAAACATACACATGCATATTAATGGTTATGAAGACAATGTACAGTGAAGTCCAAAACGGTGAGACCACATTGAGAATATTGAATAAAAGCTCTAATAAAGTGTCTATCAAGATGTTTGTACATGATTTTGGATATGGAGTGTGTGTAAACATTAGGAGGGCTGTTATCTATTCCGGTTTCAATTACACTCTCAGAGATAAATGTCTGCAGTCATTTATTCAGTAACCTGTCACAATCATTCAGATGAATGTGTGGGTACATACGTAATCATATTTTGGGCACAAATTAGTACCTAAGCTAAATCTGACAACAACAACAAAAGAAAGTACATGAAAAATGTAAAAACAATGTTTTCTGTAAGGGTTCGGTTTAGGGGATAGAACGTAAAATTTGTACAGTATAAAAATCATTATGTCTATAAAGAGTCCTCATAAAACACAAAAACCCAACATGTGTGTGATATGAGCATTCAAAATGTTTACAAAGATGTACCTTATTCAGTGCAGTGTGTAATTTCTGCACCACCAAATGGAATTACAATCAGTTTTAATTCGGCCCAGAGTAGTGTTGTCAAAAATATCAATATTTGCACATAATTCTACTCATTCCCGCAGATTTTGCGCTCACATCCGAAGCACACACACATAATAAAGCCGCCTCTGACATACAAGTGCCAATATTTTGCAGCTTATTAATGGTCAAATACACTAAAAAAATAACGTCACAATGCCCATCTTGGTGAGTATTAACGCAAACACAGTCGTAAACAGTTCAGAAAGAATGTGTAACAGTAACAGTATTTTGGATCTGCGTGTGCCGTCAGGTCTTAAAGTGACAGCAGCCTAACAAACATGCCACTTTTTATGTTTTTACGCTGCATTCACACGGGGCATCAGCGTCAACGCTTGACAGAGGGCGTGTCTGAAGCTTGGTGTTGACGCGACCATTATAGCGACATTATAGTGTTGCTTTTAATTATTGTTATTTCAGTTTCTTACCTGAATACTACTGTTAGACCTACCTGAAAAAATAAAGCAGTCTTGTATCTTTATTCTATTGTATTTATTTGTGCTAAAGTTAGTAATTTGTTTACTTGTTCTTATTTTATTACGGTTTACTTGTCTTTTTTAAATTCAATTTACCATTTGAAATCGAGCTTTCTTGTGCAGTGCGTAAGCGATTGCAACAGAATTACTCCATTGTAAAAACAAATACATTGAGTTAGCAAATATTTGAGATAATTATGAGAATTGATCAACGTTTATATATAAAAAAAAATTAGAAGATTGCCTAGACTTTCAATAGATGGACAAAAAAAATTAATAATATTAAAAATATCTGTATATGCAGCGTTTTTCCCCTGTGGTATCGAAAATGGTATCGAATATCGATACTTTTCAAGGTATTGAATCGAAGTTAGAAATTCCAGTATCGTGACAACAGTAGTCCGGAGCAAGATTTTGGGCCACAGTGAAGACTATCAAAATGTATTTTCACACCATGTTTGTGGATTAGGACAATAATTTAGGTTAACATGGAAGAGATGTGATTTAAGGCTTGACACTTTATTGTGTTGAGCCTTTTTAGGACACGTGTAAGAGAGACGGAAAGCCATGCTCACTTTTGGTGTCTAGCTGGGCAGCATATTTGTTAAAACCCCTCAGACACACAGTTTCTCCCAGCAGCTCGAGGAAGGCATTGAAGGCTGGCGTAGCCTCTTCATTGTTGTACATCTCCTCCTCCGTGCTCTGCCCCCCTCGACACAGCAGGATGCCCACTTTGTGTTTCTGACTGAGCTGTAGAGAACACACAGTTAAGGATCCAGTGTCATACACACAAACATGTGGAACACGACCTTTTATATTTTTTGGGAACTACTCATTTTAAGGACTTTTGACACTTGACTTTCTTTAGTCAGGAAGTAGTGTCCGACTGGTCATCCTTTACTCACCCCCTGCTCGTCCAGTTTAAGAAGCTGCTCCGTGACCTTTGGCGTGCTGAGAGCCAATCGCAGACAGGATACGCTGAGCTCTGGCAGCACATACTCCAGAACTTCTTTTAGAGGCAGACCACGAACCGTTCCGTGCTTTGCTGTGGACAGAACCGCGTCCTCCAGGATCGCTCCTCGCAATGTGACCAGCTGCAGCAGACACAGGAAACCATGTGGGGAGAAGCACATCATCAAAAACCATCATATGACTGACCAAATATCCTCTGAGAGCATGTGACAGAGCATGAGAATGATTATGAATGGCTTAAAAATGGTGTATAGAAGTGCCCACTGTGTGGCATCCTTTCCCCACTTCTCCCTGATTCGTTGCTTGCAGCATCTCTGTTAACCTCACAAATGCTGATGCAAAACCTCTAGCTACTGTAAAATTAGTACAAACAGGTGGAAACACTGGAATACTTATAATAGTTTGTTTTCAGGCTAGTGTTTCTGATTTCTCGAGACATTAGTCACACATCTGAAGACCTCACATGGCTGGGTCATATGGACAGCCACCCGTTCAATCATTCAACTCAAACCTCTGACTAAAATAACACTCTTGAACTAGTGTGCACATGTTAAAGGCCATTTCGAAAGGAGTTGAGCACATCTTTAGTAGGAATAATGATTGCGTGAGTGTGAATGACCTGAAGACGCTGCATTGTTCAGTGTGGGTGAGTCTGATGTGTCCAGGCAGCCATGTAATCTGACTAAACCCAGCAGAGCAGCAGTCATACCAGTACAGCTCAGCACTTTTCAAACACGCCATTATTAAGCAAAAAGAACCTCATGGCCTTTATCGCAAACAAGCTAGGCACCAAACACGCTCATGATTAATTTTTACTTAATGTAATGTTCATACAGGACACATGATGGACATATTTATAAACACATGACATGAACCAGTGTCATGCTCCTTTATCGTGGCTTTCGCATCGGAGGAACCTTTTCATAGTTCCTAGATCTATTGGCAGAAGTACCCAGATTTTGCCGTGTTTGCACCACAGGAACTAGGAACGATTTTAGTTCCAGGAACTTCTTTTGGGGAAACTAAATCAGTGTAGGGTCTAAACCATCACTATAGGAACTACCAGTGATGTAAGTGTACGATGATTGGCCGAACACATGCGAAACAACGGCACCCGCCACAAAAGCTGTGTAAACACAGTTTATAGCGTATATATTTACTCCACAAACGAACTCTACAAACATGGAAAACAACGATAGATGGACCTCTCGAGTTAAGAAGAAAATCCAACACAACTTTGAGGGGACCAAGCGAAACATGATTATGTATTTCGGCTCAGCTAGTGACACTGGACATCAACCACATGGCAAACGCTAATACTTTTTCATATACTTTCTTCTTTCTTTGTATAACAGTTCTATCTAATAACATCAGACAGGCTGTTAAACAAATCGTAAACTAATAAAGACGGAGAATGTGAGCGCTGTGTGCTCAGGCTCTTGAGTTCTCAAAATCATCAAAATAAATGTCACAACAACAAGCGTGGCTTATGTCACCTCAGAGTTCCTACTGGCGGTGCGAATGTAACCAGTAAAAACGGCCCTAGGGGAACTATTAGTTCTCTGAGAACCACCCTGGTGGCTAGTTCCAAGAGCTAAGTTACTACAACTACCCGGTGCGAAAGCCCTTTATGTTTATAAAAATGGCATAAGAGCATAAAGAATTTATTTTATTCTGTTTTTACAGTCTTGCATTACGATCACTGTGTTTCTAAAACAACAAAACAAGTTAAAAATAGTCTCAGGATCTCTACATTGTTCCCTACTGTGCCTATAAATGCAGCATTGGCCCAAAAGGTCAAGGGTTCCATCAAATGGCCCAAACCTCTCAAGTCTTATTGTCAAGCAGTTTTAGCAGATTTAATCATATCGTAGTTAGAACAGACAACAATAAGCTTCAGTTTCAGGCTCAAAGAAGTGAATAAAAGTGGCCGGAGAAGCCCATGGAGTCTGTGGGTGTTTGTAGGAGAATGAATCATCCAGTCATGGTTCTGATTTGAGTACATTCCAGGTTTAATTAATTTAATTTGCACATATTTTTCGGGTTATACACACCTCACTAGTGCGAAAGATGATGCGGTACTGGTACTGGTCCTTTAAATCTTTGGTATCGTCCAGTTTCTCTCGCCGGATGCTTAGAGCCACGGGCCCCAGCTTGTCATCAGTACCAAAGTAGTTCCAGTGCTCTGTGGACAGAGAGAGAGAGAGAGAGAGAGAGAGAGTTGAAAGAAAATAGAGGCCATAAAGACAGATTAATACCATTAATACAGAAAAAGAGACAATACATAAGAGAAGAAAATAATTAATGAGGTGAAGACAATGGAGAGGAGAAAAGTGGAAGTTGATATGAAGGATGAGAGATGGGAGGAAGGACACAGGGGACAAAGAAGGGATTTATAAGGAAAACCTACAAATCTAGGTCATAGTGGCTATAGAACTTCCTGTAGGTACTCTGAGCATTCAAATCTAACAAAAAATAAAAAATAAAACATGGACAAAGTCACTAATACAATACTACACATGCTTTTGAGAATGAAGGAAGTCATTATTTTCCTGTTTCCTACAGCTTTTTGCTAGAGGAGGATAGAGACCTCAAAAATCTGCAATCGGGCCTAACTTGCTAAACAATAACAACACTATTTTTATAACCTATTTTTTTGTTTTTAATGGCAATATAACATTTAATTTTACATGTTTTATGTTTCAATATTTTTTGGGTTTGGATTTTTATAATTGCATTCAAAAGATAAACATTCTTTTAAAGCTGCAATGTGGTTTTTCTGTGAAAGAGTAATCAGTGATTCAGGGAGGAAGTGATTCAAATCTATGATTCAGATGGATGACTCCTGTGGTCATTTCAAGTTCAAGTTTCATTGGTCACATACACAATCATACACAGTACGAAATTTAGTGAAATGCTTTGTACGACTCTCCACAGAATACAACAAACTATACTGATAACAAACTTTTGGTCTGATTCACCTACTGGTTCAAAAAGGACCATACCAATCATACCATACCAATCAATGAAATGTACTGCATGTTCCACACTATGTTTGTTTTTGCATGAAGAAAAGCATGAAAAATGCCAATGTGCATCAAACACTGCTCAGCTCCATGATTTTCTACATCCAGGGTTCAAAAATACTACATAGGAAGTGTATGAATGTGATATCCTTAAATTTTCCAGTCTTAATTTCTTGTTGGCAATTGGACTAATGTTTCCTTAATCTGTCATCTGGTATTTCTCATCACAGGATATGAGTTTAGTTGTTTTGTTGAGGGTACTGAAAGCTCAGGAAACTTGAGTTGAGAGAATTATAAGTCTCAGGAGCATGCAGATATGAGCTTTTTAATAACGCAGCAAAGATTTTGATACTACACAAAATGTTGCCCTTCCTGACTGAGGAATGCCAAGTCAGTACTGCTATATGGCTGGCACTCCAACACAAATCCACATGCACTACTTTATTGACTCACTGACAGAGCAGAAGTATCTCAAACCAAGTTATTGCACTGGAAAATAAGTAAACGGGTAATGAGAAGTAATTGGCACCACAAGGTAAAATACCTTGGCGGCCTGGAATCCTTACTCATCAAGTTAAACATTTAACACTTAAATGAGAAAAACAGCATACGATGAAAAGTATGGCTTAAAGGTAAAAAGCTTAATTTTAAAGTTAAAAAAACGTTCTCTTTCCCAGCTTACAATGCAAAGACAACTATACCTAAGCCAATCATAGGCTGGTTCTCCCGAAAGGTATAAAGCCTGTGGAGCTATTAAAACATCACAATTAACATATGAGCAACCAGCCCGACAGAGCAACGTAAGCTCAACAAATAGCATGAGTTTGAAGCTGGATTATCTTTTCATCCAACCAATTTCAGATAGGAGGAAATGTTCAGAAAATGTATTAAAATTAGTTTTGCACTAGTGGCGCAGAAATTACACACTCCACCTTCAAATATCTTTTACAGGACATTTGTCATTGTATCTATAAACCCATGTTAAGACGATTGCATTTTGTGCTGCTTAACTTAAAAATATAAAACCAGTATGAATGCCCTTTCTGGCATGGTCATCAAAAACAAACTTCCAAAAATCTGGATGACAGAGATTACTTCTGAAACCGTAACCTTTATCTCACCAACTCTACTCTTCATAAAAACAGACAACTAATTAGAGAATTCAGATAACTCGAATCTGCAAGAATTTATCTAATGTGGCTACGAGGTGACAAGCATACTATTTTTAGACATTGTGGGTTGTTTTTACAACATTGGCATTTTAGAAAGCAAGACCTTTAGGGAGATTAACATTTGGGCGGCAGATGTGTGGCAGGAGTGTAGCTTCAGCTCTTATTTGTGCTTCTATTGGCTAATAGTGAGAAGCACTGATAATTGTGGCATGCTTTGATAATCTCTTCCGAAGGAAGAATTGTAGGTAGAACTTGGGCTTGCAGAATTAAATAAGTTAAAAATGTGTAAATCCCAAAGACAAAGTCCCATAATGGGACTAAATGAAGGGAAAACATTACATTTAGGGGTGCAATTGAGGCTAGGGCTGTACAAATACAATTGGAGGTCAGAGCACCTCTATGAGGTGCTATATTGAACATAAATTATGTAAACTAAACCATAAAAGAGAGATTGAAGCTCATCCTGCAAACACATTGGGTTTCAAATGCAATCCAATTATGATATTTGGATACATCATATATTCTGATAAATGTATCATTACGTAGTTGAAGGTTCTTGTTGACCCAGCCTAAAATCAATTACGGACAAACAGGACAGTAGTCTCCTGATATAGCAGTTTCGTTTATCTAGTTAGAAACCATAAATGTCCTACCTTTCCCATAAAAGTGCTCATGGTAGTATTTGGCACCCAGGTCAACATGCTCGATGCAGTGCTGCTGCAGTCTCTCTAACCTGGTGGCCCGAACTTCTGGCAGTGCCTCCAGTATGGACACACTGGCGTTACTGCAGCGAAGATGAAGCCGAGCCTCCACCACACCAGACTCTCCTCTCTCCGCCCACGAGCTTAAGAAGCTGACGTTACGTTCCCCATAGCTTCCGGTCTCATTGAGAAAGTGCGGGCAGCTCAGCAACAACTGGTGCTGAGAGTTGGGGTTAACGCTAGCTGGACCACCCTGCTCCAAATGTTCCAGTCCTGGGGTTGATCCTTCTGATAGGTCTCTGACACTGAGGTCATCAGTGCTAGAAAAGTTGGGCTCCACTCCACCCAGAGCAATAGCTCTGGAAACTGCCAAAGAAACGGCAGCTGAAGAAGCAGCCGAGGCTCCGGTGGCTGTGTTTCGGCGCTGGGCGGCGTAGCTACGGCGAGCTGCTGCCTCGTGCAAGTCAAACAGAACGCTCTGAGAGTCATAGTGGGCAAAACTCCGCACACATAGCCAGGGTTTGGAAGACAATGTCTCGGGGGGCCGTGTGTCATCCACGTCACCACGTGGAGTCTCTGTTTCACCGCGACTGGAGCTACGGAGTTTGCGGAATAAGGAGGAGGTGCCAAGGGATGAATCTGTGCCCCCACTCTTTTTGCGTACACGATTCTCCGGGCGGTCATCGGGCTGTGGCGTCGACAAGAAGGAATGTGAAGAGGGTCCCTCTAAAGAAGCACCAATCAGCTCTCCAAGCTTGGCAGGGGCTGTGCTACGCTGATCTGGTCGCTCCTGTTGAAACTGGCTGAGCATGTCAAAAAAGCTTTGTTCAGACACTGCCTGTACGTTGATGGAAGAGGTACTGCCATATTCCCGGAACAAACGACCTTCCACCTCAGTTTCATCTTGCTCACTCAATGTAATCTCGCTGTTGGAGCGTTGTCGGAGGGGAGCGAAACCAGAAGTCCGAAACCTTGGTGGTGTGCCTGGAGGCCTCGGACCTGACTCAAGGAAGTCAGCATCTCTGGTAACTTGCTGTGGAAACCTGGTCACACCTCCATGTGTAATCCCATCCTCACTGTTGAGGTCATCCGGATGACTGCCCTGGCCATTCTCAAGCAGCGATTCTCGTGACAGTGCCCTGCGAGGAGGCCACTCAGCAATCCGAGCTCGAACCCCCATTTTGGGCACTGAGACACGGGGTGGGGCTGGATCGCCCATGGAAGAGTGGCCATTATGGAGGGGTAGACGGAGATGGGGTGGAGGAAGAGGTTGAGAGAGAGGGGTGGCACACACCCCTGTATCTCTGTACATGTTCATGGAGCCCACTGTAGTCTCAGGGCCAAAGATGAGGGCACCGGTTGTGGGAAAGAGAGCATCCTGGATCGAGACTGCTGGTGTTCAGTTAGAGGGAGAAGAGATGGACAAGCTCCACACTGCATTTGCTTCCTCCTTCCACACTCATTTCTTTGGTAGGAAAGGACTCACCTTCCCTAATCCTTCTGGACCAATCGGGAAGCTCAAAGACCACTCAAATCACAGACCTGCAAAAAGGCATAAAACAAAGAGAAATTAGTATGATTCATATCATCCGGATACTTATGTACAACAAATAAAAGCATTCCATTGTGATTTTTGGGTTTGGGATCTTTTTCCCTTTCCTTACATACCACTTACTCTAAGCACTTTGGAGCCCCTTCTTCTCCCAAATATTTTTCCTAATAATGCAATGTTATTTTGCTCAAGGGGATAGCAGGTTTTAGAGAAATATGCAGAGAAAAGCTGACTGAAACTAAAATAAGAAAAAGGGAGTAGGATGAAAAAGAGACAAGAAGAGAAATAGGTTGGTATGAGAGAGAGGAAGTGAGGTGAGCGGATTTCAGATGTGGATTTCTCATACTCTTTTGAGGCTAATCTCTATTCCTCTTCCTGGCAGATATTCTGTATTAAAGCCATAAATATTACTTAGATGTACATGCTAACTTAACAGCTGGCCAATATTGTAGTAGATACACCAACTAACAAAAGTAATAGAACAAATGACCTTCGACCTGAAGGGCACCTTGGTCACTCAGTGTAATATTGATTTTGGACGTAGAGGAGCGAACCCAAAGTCTGAATATGTGAAAGTCAGATTTAGGTGTTTACAGTTACAGCAAAATGCAATGCCTACTACTATATGACCACGCCCCCTGATACTCTAACAGGTGCTGACAGATTTACCAGCCATGAACACCATCACCCTGGTCACATGACAGCTATGACAGATGGAGTCGTTGGGTCAGCAGGGTGAAGCGTCCTATTACCTGAGGAGATAGCTGAAAGTAAGATTAGGATTCTGCCCACATTCAGCTGCATACAAAAGGGGTTACATAACTAGGACTCTGTGCTGGATTACTGATGGGAACTGCTGAGTGTATAATGAGGTGGGCTGTTTTACAGACTAAACCAAGAATGCATAAGTATAGGATTGTGATACACTCTAGATTTGGAATGAGACGCTCAAACTTTGTGACAGAAAGAAAGGCCCCTTGAGTCTCAGAGTCTATCCACATGCTTCATCCCTCACTGTGAACAAATTACTAAATGAAACTGACAGAAAGTCAAAGAACAAGACAAACACAAAAAGACAGGATACTAGGGAGAGGCAGAAGCAGAGCAAACAGAGGAGCTGGAAGAGAGGAAATCTGACAGGGTTTGTGGTGAAGAAATCCAGGGTGGAGAGCAAGAGGGAATCTGAATCCCAGTGACTCACTTTAATATGAAAGTCAGCTTGAATCAGGCTTCACTGCAGCTCAGTGACTATGAAAAGCCACTCAGCATCGCCTGTTCCTCCGTGTAACTTCACATTATCTCCCTTTTCATTGTCTCTCACCATCTCTATCTCTTCCGTTGCACTACATCCATCCAAATATTAGATTAAGCATCCACAGCTTGTCTCTCTGTTTGTGATGAGGTTATAGTAATAGCATTGTATGAGACAACTGTCCATTTTTCAACAGGATTATTGTTATTGTTTAAAGATCTGAGTACTGGTCAAAGAACAGTACACTATACTCTTCCCTCCAAGATGAATGTTATCTACAAGTCGTTTCTCATATATCATGACTCTAAAGGTGAGATTTAGGCTAAATCCCTCCCCAAAATCTATCCCTTGAGGCAAAGGTTCTTCCATACTCATTTCATTTTCTATAATTCATTTCAAGGTCAGTCTCAGCTTAAGACATAAATTTTGCAATCTCTCACTGTCTAATAAAAAAAATCTACTGTAGTATAGCTCACTTCAGAATTAAAATGTCCTGATAATTTACTCACCCCCATGTCATCCAAGATGTTTATGTCTTTCTTTCTTCAGTTGAAAAGAAATTAAGGCTTTTGAGGAAAACATTCCAGGATTTTTCTCCATGTAGTGGACTTCACTGGGATACAATGGGTTTAAGGTCCAAATTGCAGTTTCAGTGCAGCTTCAAAGGTCTCTACATGATCCCAGACGAGGAACAAGAGTTTTATCTAGCGCAACAATTGGTCATTTTTTAAAATTTTTTTTAAAATGTATATACTTTTTAACCACAAATGCTCATCTTGCACTGCTCTGCGTTTGGCTCAGTCTTTGCACGTTCACTTTGTAGACACTGGATCGGTACTTCCGCCTACATCACTCGTGACCTTTCCAACGTGATTATGTAATGTGTGGCGCTTCGCAGAGCAGTGCAAAACGAGCATTTGTGGTGAAAAAGTATATACTTTTTTTTTTCTTTTTTTTTTTTTATAGAAAATGACAGATCGTTCCGCTAGATAAGACCCTTATTCCTCATCTGGGATCATGTAGAGCCCTTTGAAGCTGCACTGAAACTGCAATTTGGGCCTTTAACCTGTTGTACCCCAGTGAAGTCCACTATATGGAGGAAAATCCTGGAATGCTTTCGACTGAAGAAAGAAAGACATAAACATCTTGGATGACGTGGGGGTTAGTAAATTATCAGGAAATTTTAATTCTGAAGTGAACTAATCCTTTAAAATCTATAACGGTTCCTGCAGTTCCTTTTCTGACCACAATTTACAGTAGTACACAAGTTATGAAATAATTACTGAATAATAGTGTACATCAAGTTTATCTGCTGGATAATAAATTATAATGATACATTGCTAATTCATGAAACGTATCCAAAGACACAACTTCAATACAATCCAGTCAGAACTCAAAATAGTCATGTTGTTGTTCACAGTGTTTACTCTCAGCTATGCCATTGGCAACAGTCACTGAGTTTAAATGCACTGTGTGGAGCACTGCCATAGAGCTGCACTGAAGGTGGCTTTTTGTTTCTGTGAATGTACAAGCACTTAAAGGTGAGCGTGTAAAAGTTTCACCCCCAACATTTGGCAGATGCCACATCCCAACACTCACAGGGCAAATTCACTACAGCAGATATAAGGGGGAAATAAGGCGTTACTTTTAAATTCAATGTTTTGTTTTCCCTCAGCCTGTAAATTCCTTGTTTTTATTCCGTCTGAGTGAACTGGGAAAGGCAAGTATGAACTGTGTAAATGTGTGAGTATGCAGACACTTTAAACTAACACACTCCTGGGAAGCAAGCCGACACCAAGCGCCAGATCTGAAAGACTTCAAACTGTTTTTAATTGTTCACATAGTAATTAGCTCAGATTCTGCTAGCTCAAACTGAGACCACACAAACACACATGCACACACACATGCACACACAAAAGACAACTGCATGTAACCACTAACTAGTAGTGATTTTAATTCTAGAATCTTAATGAGGTTTGATGTGAAGACACCATAATCTGGGTCAATGTGAAAACACCATAACTCCTGAACTAACTTGGGTCTCATGATCCCTCCATCAGACATCGAAAGACATCGGTTTGTGAGCCCTGGAGCATTAAATCACACTAATTCTTCTCGCACATACAATTGCAGCCTACAGCAAGTGACTCAGCTTATACCTGCTACAGACTGCCAGGACAGGACCTGTCAATTACAACACATCTTGTTTCCTCTGACGAGTTTCTGTCACTTTGTTTTTGGGGTGTCAGACACCCCCTTGGTGGTAGCAGCTGGCCAGTATGTGTTTAAAATGGAAAGATGTGCAGTGGAGGGTAGGGGCTGTGTGTTTGATCTGCCCTATAGGGTTTACTTGAATGCATGTGAAGGACAGAGGAAAGCTTATGACGCTGGAAATGAAAGGTGAGGGTCATGGTGAAGAGAGGAAGGTTGTTACAGTTTCATGAGACTGCGTTTTGGACTCGCATTTGCTTCATGTGTGCAGGCAGGGGCTAGTCTTAATCCTTTAATTCACTAAGATAAGCGATGAAGGTCAAAGGTGCATAAAATCCATTGTGTGAGTGAAGGCTAATCAATAAAGCAGTGAAAACACATGCAAATATGAATTATAGATTAGAGGGAGATCGTGTATGCATGTGCCACAGTGGGAGTTAGCAAAGCACACAGATACACATTCTGCATGCTCACAAAATCAACTAGCCACGACTATCTGAATGATTAGTCTGTCTTATATGAAAAATGATTAGTGATGTCAGCCAAAAAAGGTAATTTGTTTAGTATTTTTATTAAAAGGGCCACAAAACACTGACACCTTCTGAACAAAAATGCAAAAATTGGTAAAAAAATTTGGTAAATGCAAAAAAAAAAAAAAAAAAAAAGAAAAAAAAAAGTTTTTACGTTCACATGAGGTGGTTTTTCAGGCAATTCGAAAAAGGAATATTTCACAAAACTGCAATGGAAACGTTTTTTTCGCATTTACAGGTCATCTGGTAAACGTAAAAGTTGATCATTCTTTAAAGATGGCGCGGTGTTTGGATAAAAGATGAGACAATTCTTTATTAAACTAATAAAAGACAAAATTAAAAATATTGGATTCTAAACAACAAAAAAAATGCTATAATTTATCAAGACCTCAAAGCAGATAGTTGGAAAAAAAACACCCAGAAACACCTCATACGTGATCACCCCCAAGTATAAGGGTATTTCGTTGCCATTAATGCTCGGATAACACGTTTCCTTCTATTAAAAATAATGGCTAGTGCAGTGGCTGTGATATACTTAAACCTACTAACATCCGTTGCCATGATTTTTGGAATGACTTCTTGCGAGAGGAAAAAAATATGTTTTAGTCACATAACACCAGTTAATGGAAACGCTGTCATTTCGCAATAGATTTTTACCGACAATTAGAAAATATCGCAAATTTTTTGCGCAAATCTGTAATGAAAACCCGGCTATTAGTTACTGTTAGCTTTTTAAACCACAGTGTTATGAGTGTTACAAGAGTTAAAACCCTCTAAATAGTTGTTTTTAAATTCATCCTAACATCATCTGATATAAAAACAAACAAAGGAGAACGAAAAAACACATCACTAACTGACTAGTTGGTTGTTGGATGATCCATCTGTAATTGTAGCCACTTCTGTCACACTCACGCCAGTAAAATAATGATCTCAGGAGGCCAGCGGGTTACTAGGAAATGCCCATGTGTGCCATCTGGCTGGCATGTGATCAAACAGTGCACAGGTGTTTGGGTTTGTGAATGTGACAGTGAGAGCTATAGTACACGTGTAGTCTAAGTGTGTAAGCACATGGCTAAAAAGGAAGAGGATTAGTATTTTTTTTTTTTTTAGTAATAGTCAGTCTTATATATATATATATTATATATTTAACAATCCAAGCAACACACACGACCTTATAAGCCATATAAACACAATGTTTGCTAAAACAACATGGCAGAATTCACACTTGACTGGCTCATCTTGCACTGCTCTGCGATGCGCCACGCATTACATAATCACGTTGGAAAGGTCACGAGTGACATAGGCGGAAGTACTGATCCAGTGTTTACAAAGGGAACATGCAAATACTAAGCCAAACGGCCTTTACAAAAAAAAGGTAAAACAATGATGTTGGATGATTTTGTAATTGGAGGAGAAAATGAGATGGAGTTTTTCGCCCTTCCACGGTACTTCTACCTACGTCACGCGTGACCTTTCCAAAGTGATAACGTAACGTGTGGCGCATCACAGAGCAGTGCAAGATGAGCATTTGTGGTTAAAAAGTATATACATTTTTTTTTTTTTTTTTAAATGACCAATCGTTTCGCTAGATAATACTCTTATTCCTCGTCTGGGATCGTGTAGAGCCCTTTGAAGCTGGATTGAAACTGCAAACCAAAATCGTTTTGGAAGAATCCAGAAACAGAGCAACAAAACTAGAGGAGGAGGAAGTGAATTCTGCCTACGGGCAACAAAACTTGAAACACCAGTTTGTCCTTGGGGCTCCTTAACACAGCATTGCAAACACACACATAGACACGCTGTGTTCAGATCATTGATAGATGAGCCATTATCACACCACGCAAACACACAACACAGCAGAGAAAAACAGGTCAGCCCACACAGCAGACAAACAAATCAAGAATTGAAACAAACAGATGAGGCTGCAGGCTGAAAATCTCCCAGGTGGGGTGTCAGGGAGTGTCCTTTTATCTGTTTATCTCTTCAACAGTGCTCTTATACCACCAACAAACATCTCTTATTGTGCAACTGAACAAAAAGCTTGTAACGGTATCCCACTAGCTGTCTTTCAGGACCCAGAGAGCTGCCTACCTTGACATTTTTACCCAACGAATGTTCAAATAATTGAGACGAACATTCAGATTTAACAGTCATAAACACCTATGATGCCTAAAAGTGTTATCTAGGTGGGCACTGGGCAGCTCACTAGGTTTTGAGTGTCGAACTGAACAGTGGATGCTCAAAAATGGCATCTAGGGGGCGAAGATCTGAATAGTTCCAAAAAGTGTTATATTTCAAACTGAACATTTCAAAAATGAAACAAATGTGTTGAATCAAACATACTGAACTGAACATGTTGAATCAGATAGGCCAAACTGAACATTCCGACATACCAAAAATGTACAAAAATGCCGTCCAGGAAGTCAAGTTGAGCCAATAACGTCAGTTTGAATGGTACAACATGTCTATGGTGTTCAGAAATGTTGCCTATAGATAGGTAATCAGCAGTGTTGAATCATAAGTGTCGAATCAAACTTTCCAAAATGTCTATGATGCTCAAACATGCTAAAATCGAAATGAATGTTTAATCCAACATGCCAATGATAATAAAAATTCTGTTCTGCCAGTAATGTTACTAGGTTTTGAACCAGAAAGTGACCGTGTCAATTTAAATGTTAAAAATGTCTATAAAAATGTTTTAGTTTCGCAGTAAGTTTTAAGGGCTGAATCAAACACGTCAAATCAAATGTTTCAACGTTTCAACATCAACGATACTAAATATTGACATCTAGATAGTCAGCTCACTAGGTTTTAAATGTCAAACAAAACAGTCAAATGTCAAAATCAAACATGTACTGAATTTCAAAAAACAATGATGTTGAAAAATTCTGTAGTGACCTCACTAAGAAAATACTGAACGTTCCAACGTTCCGATTTTTGAGCATTCCAAATGATGCTCAAAAATGCTGTCTAAGCAGTAGGCTTACTAGAGTAAGGTTACTAGGTTTTGAACCTGATACTGAACTTGTCAATTTAAATATTACAACAAATCTATGATGTTCAAAATTATGTCTATAATGTGTCGGATCCGTGCATCAGGTCTTAAAATGACAGCAGCCTAATATCCCAATGCAGTAGTCATTAAGGTTAATCAAAGAAAAAGAGATAATCACTCACTGTTCTTGACTGAATAACTTCTGTATTAACCTATACTTAATGTATACAGTGAGGACTATGCAGTGTTATTTAACATTTGATTTATTCAATTTTTGTACCTGAAAACCAATAACTATTACTATACCTGAAAAACTTAAAGTACTGTTTCTTGTATTTATGTGTGCTATTACAATTTGTTCATTTGTCATTAATAACTGTTTAATTAAATGTATGATTAGTTAGGCTATTAAATTTGGGTGTGAAAGCTGGAATCAAGAGTTGTGAAATCTAACTGGTATCTAAAATGTTTGTATTTAATAAAACAAGTCAAACAAGTGAAATAAAATGCTTCAACATATCTATGCCATCTAGGTAATGAGCTCACTAGATTTTGAAAAACCAAATAAGATTAATCGGACAAGTCAAACTGAAGATGTTTAACAATGGTATCCAAGTAATGATCTCACTAGATTAAAGGGTTAGTTCACCCAAATATGAAAATTCTATCATTAATTACTCACCCTCATGTTGTTTCAAACCCGTAACACTTTTGTTCACCTTCAAAACAAAAATGAAGATATTTTTGATGAAATCTGAGAGCTTTCCGTCCCTCCATTGACAACTACCACTTTGACATTTCAAAAAGTTCATAAAGAGATCGTAAAACGGATCCATATATGATGAACCGATTTAATTTAGGCTTTTATTCACATATAAACTTAACAAACAAAAGCTCAACCGAAACTGCTTCACGCGTGAGAAACCTCATTGGTTCTCGCATGAGTCAAGCAAACATGCTTGAGCTTCCGTTTACCACAAATGATGTGTGCGTTGATCAATGTTTATATGTGAATAAAAGCCTAAATTAAATCTGTTCATCATATAAAGTGATCATATCTCTTTAGAAAATTTGGATTAAACCATTTAGTTTATGATCTCTTTATGAACTTTCTGAAGTGTACAAGTGGTAGTTGCGTAGACTGTCTATGGAGGGACAGATAGCTCTCAGATTTCATCAAAAATATCTTAAATTGTGATCCAAAGATGAACGAAAGTCTTACGGGTTTGGAACAACATGAGGGTGAGTAAATAATGACAGAACTTTCATTTTTGGGTGAACTATCCCTTTAAGACAAATCCATCAAGATGAGGGAACTTACAGTATAATGCAACACGGTGAATTCCCAGTTCTAGGTCATGTGTGAGTGAAGTCCCAGTACTAAGAAAGCCATGAGTTATGGGTCAGTCAGTTCCTTTTGTGGGCGTCACCAAGCTGTCAGAAGACGAGTGATCTGTCAAAGAGACCAGAGAGAGATGTTAGCATTACTACCTGCTGCTATAGAAACAGCAGCTCACCAGAACAACAGTACAAGCTATCATTACATGTTGTGTGTGTGTGTGGGCAAGTGTTTTTGAGAATCAGAAGAGAAACACAACTGAGAGAAAATGACATGGCACGTATCAAAATAATAAGCCTGATATTATGAATTACATTGCACAAGGTGCGATAAAACATCCATGTGTGAAATAACAGTAGATGTGGCATGTGTGTGTGTGGCAGTGCCAGCCCGCAGGCATCTACCCACTGTCTCCTCAGACAATAGAGTCAAAGCAAAGCTGATGGGTACAAGCTGACAGCTGCTGCTCTTGCCTTCGTACCGCTAATACGGTTCGCTCTTCTCTCACACACACACACAAATACAGAAGGCTTTGGAATGTCTGCTCGTAGTATAGGACATCAAAGGCAGCCTAAGCCTGATTCATAGCTCATGAATTTCGGGTTTATCTATCTCACACAGACGCCGCCTGCGTAGACACGGGCTGTTTTAGAGGGAAAGATAAAAGTGTGTGTGTGTGTTCCTGACCTTCTATACACACACACACACACACACACACACACACACTCTCTCATACTGAAGGGACAAGAGACATGCTCCGGCACACAAACATTCCCTGCGGTGTCAAACGTTATGGCCTGACAGACTCCCGGCCATCAATACTGATCAATTCAGCTCTATTTCCCCTCCCAACTGTTTGTGTGAAGGTGAAGTGTTTGAATATGTCTATGACAGTGGAGATCGGCTGGTAACGGTGTGCACCAACGCTGGATCGCGGACCTCGGGAGGTACACACCTACGTTTAGTTCACACTGGGTGTCTGACACACTCCTGATTCCATCAGTGAGAATTTACCGCTCTGACTGCCACTACAGCAAATCACATTACAGCCCAGCGCTGTTTCACCATGACAACACATTACAGCATGCTCCACTTCATCCAATTAGGCCTGCCAAGACTCAAAATACAGCACACCAAGGCGGTGGGCAGAGAAAGGGTATTTTAAGGTTACGCACACAGACAGTGTTCTGTGAAGAGGCCTAAAGGAGCAACATGCATGCTTGCTTATGTGAAAAAAATACATACTTTCAAAATCAATTAGTTGGTGGCTTCCCTGAATGAATGGTCAACTAACTGGATTTAAGGAAGGCCTATATAATAAGGATGGGTTCAGGTTCACCGACCGGACACTGGTCAGACAGGTATGAATGCCTTTACTTAAGACTTCATTAGAGTGTAGTAGACGCAATGTCAAAAATAAAATGAAAAATCTAGATATCTATACTTGGCCAATATATTTACATAATCTCAGAAATGCAGATATACTTGGCATTGAATGGATAATGCACGATTTCTGCCTTCAAATATTTTTAATATAAAAAAAACATTTGGTGAATTTCAGCATATAGGTATACATCTCAACTGCATCATGCATTAAATTAGGTTGTATAATCTGTTATACAATACCGTTCAAAAGTTTTTAAATTAAAACATTTGTATTCAGCAAGGATGCATTACATTGATCAAAAGTGACAGCTAAGACACTTAAAACGTTACAAAAGATTTTTATTTAAAACAAATGTTCTTTTAAACTTTCAATTCATCAGAGAATACTGAAAAAAACTTATTAACATTGATAATAATACGTTTCTTGAGCAGCAAATCAGCATATTAAAATGATTTCTGAAGGATTTCTGAAGGACACTAAAGACTGGAGTATAAATGGAGAATAATAGTTATTTCAAACTGTAATATTTCACAACCCCAAACTTTTGAACAGTTTAGTGTATCTATATAATCTCACAATATCTCCTCAACAACCTTCCATAACGGCGTGATGAATATGATCCTCAACTGGATGGAACTGAATTAAATTCTTTGAATGTTGCGATCCTATCTGACTTATGATAGCAACCTGAGTCGTAACAAAGTACTGTTTGCCAGAGGAGAACTGGCCCCCCGACTAAGCCTGGTTTCTCCCAAGGTTTTTTTTCCCTCCATTTTAACATCTGTTTGCCACCTGTTTGCCACCTGATGTCACCTGTTGGAGTTTGGGTTCCTTGCCGCTGCCGCCTTTGGCTTGCTTAGTTGGGGACACTTGACATTTGATATTCAACAGTGTTTTGCATCTGCCTGCATTGACACTATTCTTTAAGAGCTGCTGTGCAGCCAAAATAATGTACCAGTTATCACTGTAAAGCTGCTTTGACACAATCTACATTGTAAAAAGTGCTATATAAATAAAGGTGACTTGACTTGATATCAGTCTACCACTAGTTAGAAAAATTCCTGTTTAAAAAAAAAAAAAAAAAAAAAAAAATCACCTCAAAAGAGATTAAAAATTCCTGTTTTACATATATCATTAGTGGGACAGTGCCTTGGAAGACACCGCAGGCGCTGACGCAGCAAGAAACATCAGAGTTTGAAATGGGAGCTGCACTGTGACATTCAGTCACATTTGCAATGGAGAGCCACGCATTAGGAGGATTATTCAATCTGAGCCGCATGAATATTGTAAAAAGTTGCTATTAGTGTGACTATTTCAGTCTCTCTGGTAAACGAGTGAGACTCTAAATACACGTACAGCACATCCTCTGAGAGTTAGCTGCTGAAACAGAGCAGTATCGGCATAATGAAATGTCTTTGTGCTGCTTTGACGGTACAAGAGTCTCCTCGGCTCAACTGTTCTACTTCAGGGTTGCTGGCCCAAATACATTAAAAGCTCTCTGGGAAGCTTGTGGACAATTTCCCACTCTTACTTCAAATTCAGCATCTTGTAGCTGTCCTGACAGCTGAGAATTACAAAAGGTTGGAAGGGTGACAGTGGAAACACAACATCCTGATATTGAGACGCAACTGTGACAGAACCGAGGGCTCGCTGACAACCTTCGCTGGCACAGAGTCTGAGGCAGAGGGATGCGTGTTACGGATAGACCGCTATTTCTGTGAATTTAGACAAGCAGTCCAAATAGCAGTGAGTTTACAGTAAAACCATGGCGATCTGCTGATGAATTTAAATTTGAAATGCACTGCTGGAGTTTGCAGAGTGCTGAGCCTTTCTTCATGCAACATAATGAGGGGCAGGGCAAAGAATCCTGAGCAGAGGAACAAAATTAATGATGCATCAAAATGAATTTACCGAAACCGAAATTAAAGTTTTAATTTAGCCAAAAACCGAAACCATAAATGTTTGGGTAATTCAATTTGAGTCAGTATGAGTGGGTGTGCTGTCATTTTGAAAGAAATCAGGCCAAAATGAAGTTCATTTGGAATTAGTGTCTAGCGAATTAGCGAACTTTCTGGAAAAGTTCCAGCTGGTACTACCATTGGTCCGTGCACATTACATAATAGGTAGGTGTGCTATGATCCTTCTTTGATGTGCAAACCTTCTCTAGGTCATTTCTTCTGTTCACTCTGTCAAGGTCAGATGCGAGTAAAACATGAACACACTGGAGAGCTGCTTTATAGAAACTAAAGTTGTAATCCTAATTGAAAGTGACACGGACAGTTTTTACACATTTAATACAGTAAAGTGCTGTATAAAGTGCTATATAAACAAGTGTGACTGTACTGAGATGCTTTCGTAACTGCTGTCATTTTCGTTCTGTATTCTGTTACAGAGAGGAAATCTTGCAGCACATATTTACATTAGTGTTGTCAAAAGTACAGAGTTCGATACCAAATCGATACTGAAACTTTAAATGTGATGCTTTGAGTGCTGTTGAGTGGATTCGTAAACACTTCTGACTGGCCTTTGTGTTCACATGCTCATCAGATATGTCTGTGATTGGCTACAATGATCAACGCACAGTAGCATTTGAAAGCACACGGAAGTGTTTGAAAAAAGGACCGTTATGCTAATAGACGCCTGCTTTCACACACTTGGTGAAGAGTGTCATTGATGTCAATTTACAACATGTTTTTGAAGCGTTGATCATTGTAGCCAATCACAGACATATCTGATGAGCACGTGAACTCAACAGGGGCTTTCGCACCGGAGGAACCTTTTCATAGTTCCTAGAACTATTGGCTGAAGTACCCAGATTTTGCAGTGTTCACACCGCAGGAACCAGGAACGATTTTAGTTCTAGGAACTCCTTTTGGGGGAACTAAATTAGGTCCTACTTCAGAGTAGGGTCTAAACCAGCACTATAGGAACTATCAGTGACGTAAGTGTACGTTGATTGGTCAAACGCAGGTCAAACGCCGGCACCCGGCATTTTTAAAAAGCCGTTTAAATAGATTTACTTCACAAACAGTGATAACAGTATTTACCTGTTGTTGTGTTCTTTTCTCCGCCTCAATGATACGTAATACTGAAAGTTGTCATTGGAGATTTCGTCTCTTAGCCCCACTTTTTGCTCTTTCAGTCACGTAAATTATGCGTTTACATTCAATCTCCGTTATTACGAAACCCACGACATACAACAAACACAACTATAATCACGGCATCTTCCATCCACTGGTTTTGAAAATGCCGCACTTAAAGACGCCGCTGTTGGCTGCTTCACAGTTCCTATCCCCGGTCCGAATGCAACCAGGAACATGTCCCAGGGGAGAAATTAGTTCCCGGGGAACTATCCTAGTGGCTAGCTCCTAGAACCATTCGGTGCACAAGCCCCTAATGGCCAATCAGAGGTGTTTGCGAATCCACTCAACAGCGCTCAAAGTGTCACATTTTCAAAATTTCAGTACAGACTTGGTATCGAAGTCAGTGCTTTTGACAACACTAATTTACATAGTCACCTAAATGAAGCTGAAGCTCGGGTATTTCAAACTTATTTTTAAACCTGAACGAATAGACGAAATGTGGGGAGTAATTATGGACCTGAAATTTCAGCACATCACTAGACAAAATGTATCAAAAAAAGTGACTGTTGAAAGAGAAGGAGCAGCAGAGGGGCTCTGAGTTTGACCTCTGCATTGATATGAAAGAGCTTCAGCCTCAGGCACAGTCTCAGTATGGCTGCAACTGCAACAACACACACATAACAGCCTTTACATGCAGCCGAGCCAAGATATCATTTTATATACAACTTGAGAATAAAAGCACATACAGAAAACTTCACTTCAAACTCAAAGAAAACAAAGAGCTATTCACTTTTTCTCGAGAATCAATCTCTCAGCATTATCTCATCTCTTACACCCCAAGCCAGCCTCCGCTCTTCTAAGTCCAAGTCTAAGTTCGCAGATCCATGATAAAGCCCACACCTCTGCTGGATTCATATCGTACATACACACAGAAATGCACACAATTGTGTCTCCATCACGGCAGTCATGTGAGGCCTCATCTGATGTTGGGATGCACATTCATTCTCGCTGTCTGATATCAAAAGTATCGCCCTCATATTCTCATGTTGGGGTAAACAGGTTTATGATTCACACGTTGATGGTACTTTTTAAAACACAAAGCAGTCAAAAAGCCCCTGAGAAACCTGAGATTACATAAGCCAAACTCTTAGAGCACAGAACAGCCATTATAAACATCTCAACTGCTTTAAAAAGATCTCTCAATGACAATCAGTGGGAGAGCTGCCAAAGAGGCAATTTCCATCTATTACGCCTGATGACTAATTACTCTCCTTCAGTTCCAAGAAGTGCTAGAAATTATGCAACAGGAGGAAACGTCAACCCAGTCTAAGTGAAGAGATACTAATAATAAACCCTTGCAGTTTCACTTTTCCTCTAGACTTCTGCTCAACAGGGGTCACAGTTCAAGCCGTTAAAATGGCTTCTACATGACAATATAAGGGATAAAAGGTTTAATTCTTGGTAGCTTAAAGGGGTAGCTGATTATGATTTCACTTTTTAACTTTAGTTAGTGTGTAATGTTGCTGTTAGAGCATAAACAACATCTGCAAAGTTACGACGTTCAAAGTTCAAAGCAAAGGGAAATATTTTCTTTTAAAGAATTCTGTTTAAAGGATTAGTTCACTTTCAAATTAAAATTAGCCCAAGATTTACTCACCCTCAAACCATCCTAGGTATATATGACTTTCTTCTTTCTGATGAACACAATCGGAGTTATATTAATAAATATCCTGACGCATCTAAGCTTTATAGTGGCAGTGAACGGGACAAAAGAGTATAAAGCTCAAGAAAGTGCATCCATCCAAAGCAAAATGTAGTCCACACGGCTCTGGGGGGTTAATATAGGCCTTTGAGTCTGTGTAAGAAAAATATCCATATTTAACAAGTTATAAAGTAAAATATCTAGCTTCCGCCATGCCGTGTGGATTACGTTTTGCTTTGGATGGATGCAATGTCGGTGAAGAACATCAAAGATGTCTACATTTGTCACATCAATGGTATGAAAACATAAGTGCGTCCAGACTTTGAACTTAAACATGGCTGGGGCATCTATTATTTTACTCACACTGCTGTCCACCTTTTTCCTTTTTTTCTTAGGCTAGTTTACTTATGTTCACGTTTCCCTTATTCATGTGTTCAGCGCCGCCTTGAAGTAGTGATGCTGGGAGCAGGGAAATCTATTAGAGCACCTTATTTATTAATTAAAATATCGATATTTGGCACGAGTGTATCGATTCTCATATCGCTCAGAGAAGGACGACGATATATCGCCCTAACGATATTTTGTCCCACACCTACATCAATTAAGTGAGGCCACTATACTATAACAATATCAAATGAGAGTATATGAGAGTTTTGATTTGCACACATTGACATTCTTTAAATGATCTGCATCAACCCCACAGTGTTTTAAAAAACTATATTACATCCTTTCAGAAACACAGTTCTTTTGTTTAAAGAGATCCTCCAGGAACTGGGGATCTGGCAGGGTCTCTCAGACTCATGTTTGACCCAGAGCAGGAATGCAGGGATTCAGGCCATTTCCTCCAGCTGTCTGCCTCCAACTCTTCAGCCAGAGAACAACACTTATCTCCTCCACTCGTTTTCTTACTTTTTCTTGTTCTTTTTGATTCCCTTTATCTCTATTATTTTACATTAAAAAAAAATATATATATATATATTCTCTTCTGTAGACAAAACTGTGTCCCCTCTCTCTCATTCTCTCTGTTGGAAAACTTCTGAGACTATGCCAACATCCGCAGGGGTCCTGATAATGATGACAGCCTACAGGACTGAATTACATCCCCACAGCTGCTAGAGCTACATCCCTCTGGAGAGAGTGAGTGAATGTACATGCTTGCACGAGCACACATACACACATACACACACACACACACACACACACACACACGACTACACTCTAGCTGGCACATGACTACTGTGTAAAAAAGGGGTCATAGGAAGTGCTGGATATGTTCACTTGTTTCCAATTATTGAGCTGTCAACAGTAGGAACTATGCAGTAATTCCTAAAGAATAATGTTTTTGAATGCTGTCCACCCCATGCACAAAACCCTTCTTAATTTATCTAAACTTCAAATAATAAATTAAAATCAGAAATGATAAAAACAATAGAATTAATTTTTTTTTTTTTTAGGATCGAAAGGTGCAGTAAGCGATTTCTGAGGCCCCGTTTACACTAGTGCGTTTTCATTTTCAAGCGCATAACTTTTGCTACAGTTACGCCTGTCGTTTACACTACTCCGGGGGTTTTAGACCCTCAAAAACGAAGACTTTCGAAAATGCTGCAGAGCCCATTTTAGTTTGAAAACGCCGGGGCTGCTTTTCAGTGCAAACGGACCAAAACAGAAACTTTTGAAAACGACGGCGTGGCTGCCCATGTTC
Organism: Elopichthys bambusa; assembly: GCA_037101425.1. Lineage (NCBI taxonomy): Eukaryota > Metazoa > Chordata > Actinopteri > Cypriniformes > Xenocyprididae > Elopichthys > Elopichthys bambusa. The sequence continues at coordinate 30,131,041 of CM074441.1, read as the reverse complement.
GCTCTGCGTATCCTTGATGACCGTGTAAACAATAACATGGAGATTGAACTGCAATCTTTGTTGGCTTTGTTGTCATTTTTAGCAGCCATTGTGCAGTTGTTAAACACTGCATTTTTTTAATACTGAAGCTGCCTACATGTGCAAGAGGCAGCAGTTTACACTTGTACGCGCATGCCTACTGTGCATGAACGTTCATGTGACATGCGTTTTTGGTCATGTAGTGTAGACGGAGATCGTTTCTGAAATGCTGTGAAAACGCCATTGTAGACGAGGATCGTTTTAATTTTAAAATGCTGTTGTAAAACGAAAATGCACTAGTGTAAACGGGGCCTGAAACACATTGTTGAACACTGTTGATATTTGAAATCAACCCAAACAAACACACCCCTCCCTTCATTGCTCCGCCCTCAAAATGCACAAACACGCAATGCAAGAGTGGATGTCTCTTTATCATAGCTATCATAGAAGCGAAGTAAAAGTTCATGAAAAATAAAGTGAAGATGCCGAACGAATGACAAGGATGAAAAAAAAAAAAAAAAAAACACGAACATACAGCACACAAGAGTTGGTTGTTAGTCGCCAGCAGCACACACACAAAACCAATGTTACTCACTTATGGAGCAAATACAACGCAACGTCCTTTTTCAGGCTTTCCTTTTAGGTCTCTCCAGCACTGGAAAGCTTTTCTAATATTAAACCGTGTCCTAAAGCTCTTGCCTGATCATAACCCTTCTTTTTCCAGTGATATTCCTCTGAGCTTTTGGTAATGTCTCTTAGCCATCTCTCTTTTTACAGTCCCTCTCTCTTCCCCCATCATGAGTGGACACACCCCCTGCTGCTGATTGGCTATAAGTGTACTGTGCTGCTCAGTCTGATCCAATTTCAGCAGCGTTTTTCGGAAATCGCTTACTGCACCTTTAATTAAATGTTTTTAATTAAACTGAAAAAATGTATTAAAATCTTTAACTACAAAGAGTCACACGAACAATCTGTCAGTAATGATAATGAAAGATCTGTTGCAATAATTCTTGTGTTATTTATCAACTCAGACTGCAAGCTCAAAACTCAGGTAAAATATAATTTCTTTACCGACTGTGATGTAGATTCACAGAAGTGCAGTGCAGGAAACACTGGTGTGATGTATGACTGAATCAGTGCTGACACTTAAATTAGCATGCAAGCATCTCAGGTTCTTTATGTATTTTCATAACCATGTCCAGGCATGCATCTAGTTTAACCCAGTCTAATTAATGTTATGATATACTGACGGATACAAAGATACTTATCTGATCCCTGAGGGGAAATGCTGTGACTAACATTTAGCTAGGGGAGACACAGCACCGAGTCCACGGAGGCCCATTTGGGGGGACAACTCATGCTGTCCTGTGATCGAGTGTCATCACATAATGAATGTGTATGATGAGAGCTGTGCCATAAGGGACCGAAGACACACCCGGTAACTGTAGTACACTGCAGACAGCTTAACAAGAACTGATGGCCCTAGTGATGAGGACAAACAGCATCCGGTGGGAGACAGATGAGGCTTTGCAGGCCAAGCTAGAGTGAATCTTCAGTGGGGAATGCTAAAGCTCCCCTTCTTCTAGTTTATGCTTTTAAAAAAAAAAAAAATCTCCCCCAGGATAGACACTCACTTTGGATTAACATTGGGTCAATCACAGATTAAAACGTCTTAATTAAAACTTCATCCCAGACAGCTACGAAAATAACAACTGCAACAACAACAACTGAAACACAACATTAGAAGTGTTAAGAAAGATGACATGGCCTTGCCCAAAAAATCTTGTCATTAATAATTATTGATAATGTTAACAGTATTAATAAACAGCCTACATTTTTGTCTAATTTAGGGCAACTAACACTACAGAAGAACTGTTGATTCCTATTATCATTATAAACAATTATTATTGTATTAATAACTTAATATTAATAACACAATAAACAGCCAACATTCATGCAGTTTGTGAATATTATTCATAAACAGGCTACATTTTTGCCAAGTGATGTTTGACCTAACTGGGACCAAATTGTTTATTTCCATTATATTCATATTCTTATTCATATTAATACTACTACTACTACTACTACTACTACTACTACTACTACCACCACCAGTACTAAAGTAATAATAAAAAAATTATTATTACAATTATTAATAATCCTACACACACACACAAAAAAAAATGCTGGGTTGGACAAAAATGTTTGCCCAACCCACTGGGTAGTTTTATTTAACTCAAATATTGTTTAAAAATGACTGTATTGCTTGCTTAAAATGAACCTGAAATATGTTGGAAATTAACATTTATTAAGGGGGGGGGGGGGGGGGGGGGGATAGTAGTATAGCATCCTTCATATCGCTGAAAAGTCTTTAGTTTTATCATATTTATAAAAGATACATACACTGTACCGAGTCTTTCCGAAAACAGCCGAGCGCCTGGAGGCGTGCCGTGTGAGCGGAGCTAAAGAGTGACGAGCTGTCACAGGCACGTGCAGCTTTTGTATAGAGATTGGCTGCAAGCTATCGATGGTCAGCTAAACAAATATATTTAAACAAAAGCAATATACCATCGCATCATCCTTGGATAACTTTTGAATCACTATAATGAATATAGCGTATAGCAAATGATTAATTTATAAATTCACTACGTTCGTGTTGTTTACATTATATGCACTTATGAGCCTATTGCCAACAAAACATACATTTGAAGCAGTTTTACTCACCACCTGCGGTTCTGACTCATGACCAGGATCATTACCACTGTGACCGCCCCATCTTTTTAATTTCAAACGATTCGTAAATCCAGCGTAGAACTGGACCTTGTGTATAAAACCATAAGCGCCGATCCTGAGGGCTCGAGCGGCCACGGAAAAACACAAGATATTCTCTATTAATTTTAACCAATAAAAATGTGATCGCAACTATCAGTTTCCATGGTTTTTTTAATAACAAATATCGAGAGCGCATCAATGTAATGCGTGAGCACAAATCTCTCAGCTCCTCTTAACGCTGGGTTCTTTGGGAAGCAAGGTTATCTTTCCCTCACAACCAAAAACACACTTCTTTGGTGACATTGTTGATTTCATGGTCTAAAAACAAACTGAAAAATCTTTCTCGAGCAAGTCCTGTGCAGCGCTACTGATGACTTCCGTAAAGCCGAACGAAGTGCGTTGATGGGCGTGCTCTTGCTCTCTCGCTCTGGTCGACGTGTGCACGCGCGGTCTTCCGGGAGAAGTGCCCGTACAAGGGTTAGTTCCGACCATTCTGATGTCACACAGGCCCATACTTGAAAAAAAAAAAAAAAGACCCTGAAGTTCGTGAGGATTTGGAAGAGTATTTTTGGCACAGAAATACTCCATCATACGTCCAACCCGTGTTTTGAAACTTTGGCCATGTTTAGCATGAGAATCCAACTCTTTAACAGTGTAAATAAGTCAAAATACATGAAATAGCAATAATCATTTATTAAATTGCTTATTAATACATGTTCACCTTTTGATTATTATTGTTGCCTCTAGTAATTATATGTCTGATTTTTAATTTCCAATCTATTTTGGGTTCATTTTAAGCCAGCCATACAGTAATTATTAAACAATAGCTGGGTTAAATAAAACTGCCCAGCACAAACATTTAACCCAACTACTGGGTTAAAACAACCCAGTCGCTGGGTTTGTCAATTTTCAACCTAACTTGGGTTGTTTTTAACCCAGAATTGTCTATTCCTATTATTATTGTTATTATTATTATTAATATTGTTACTCCAAGTAATATAGCTGGCCTAAATATGACAAAATTATAGGCTGTTTATGAATGCCAAGTAACACAAAAGTGAGAATGGTGTGCGCTCACATAAGTGCCCATATAATGAAACTATGTTTTCAAACACAGATAATCCAATCAGATTATTTTACTTTGTTTGCTATTAAAGCTGCTACATGATTCATATGGATGTTTGTTTCTGGAGCTTAACTGAACATCATACGGTTCTCGCTCTTTTAAACATACGCAGATGTACACTAACCCTCAGGGGACATGCTTTCAGATAAACTGAGATTAATAACTTAATCTAATAACTCAGTATGAATTAGGCTGCTGTGATCGGACGGTATGCAAGAGGGTTAATTGAACAATAACTCATTTACATGAGCACAAAAGTTCTTTTCCCATGAGTTTACAGAGTATCTGGACACCCACATTTTCCACTTTCTGAAAGTGTCTATGCTGTGTGTCTTTAAAATAAGCACCACTTCTGATACAGCTCAGACAAAGCTAGCATGTGGTCCAAACTCATCCAACAGAACTGAACCCTCTCTAACCCCAACCAACTAACCAACACAATAGCATGGGTCATGAGGCATTAGAAAGGGGGAGGAGGGTTACTGTAGTTGAACAAAGGAGTCTCTGACACAGTTTCTCTTCTGTCTGCTCCTCTCCCTCTTTTTCAAACAAAGAACTTGCATGCGTGAATTTAGAAAATGTGAGACGCAATGCAAACGCATCTGCATGTCTGAAAATGCCTGGCTTTGCATGTATTACTGCATGTGTGCAGATTTCTGAATGAGTCTGCAGAGCTCTTGTGCTTTCACTAGCAGATCAGCCTCCAAAGATGCCCTAGATCGCTTTCCCTTCGCTGTAAAGATCTGAGTGGCTCTTTGTGGGAAAGGGCTTTTCAGAGCTGTCATGAGAACCAGATAAAGCAGAAGCCAGTGCTGAGGATGATGGAGCCCAGTGATAGAGATAATGCTGCTACTCTAGTCCTAATGAAACGATGCCTTTCTCTGAGTTACACCCACTAACAATGTGATGAGGGTGGAGAGAGAGAGAGAGAGAGAGAGAGAGAGAGAGAGAGAGAGAGAGAGAGAGAGAGAGAGAGAGAGAGAGAGAGAGAGAGAGAGAGAGAGAGAGAGAGAGAGAGAGAGAGAGAGAGAGAGAGAGAGAGAGAGAGAGAGAGAGAGAGAGAGAGAGAGAGAGCATTTTGTGATCCATGTTAACTAGAAGAGGGAATTTTACTCGGTTCCCTGTTCGGGGCCCAGGGGAATCTGTGTCTTGTTTGTGATTGTTTCCTAGCATACATTCAGCTCTGACATTGTTTTTCTCCAACATTCATAACCCAAAAGTTCAAAAGAAAGCAATTACATCAGTTTGCTAAAAAAAAAAAAAAAAAAATCTGCAAGAAATCCATAACTAGAAAAAACAGCGCCAGCAGACAAAGGTCAGTCATGCTTCAATGAATAAGGAATCAAGATAACCTTTTGAGGGTAAACATTTATTATTTGAACTCTAAAGATACAGCTGGAGAAACATAAAACGTGTTGAAGGAAATCAAAATTAAGTGAGTAATAAGAATCTCTCCACTTACATAAACAAATAAAAAAAAAACTCTATAGTGAGTTTGTGGCTTTTAGGATCAGCTTGTGTTCAGACTCCTTCCACCACGAGTGAGGAGAAAGACAACAAATAAGAGAGAAGAAAACAAGAAAGAATGTGTCTGGGAATATTTTTGTGGAAAGAGAATGTGTTTGTAACTCATTCAAAAATGTACAAGTTCAGAAAGTTTATTTTCTTAATTTTTCCCAAATTCTGTTTGAGGAGGATGTTTGCCTGTAGCAAAGAAGGCCAACATCTGAAGCACAGAATAAGAGACTACAATATGTGGCTCTGTTCAGAATATCATCTTGCTTGTCTCACTATTACTGGAGTATGAATACTGTGCACAGCATGCAAAGTTTCAACCGGAATACCCACATGACCCATATTTTCCAAAAATGTGCAGCATACAACAGAGCACACTGCATGGAATATAGAATCCCACAATGCAATGCACTTAACTTGACATTTCCAGTGTGACAAATGAACCGGAAGTTTTATTAGTCATGATTTTCAACAGTGCCCTTGACCAGACTGCCAGAAGTTAAGCCAATTTTACATAAAATTGGATTAAAAATGCAAAATAATAATTTTTTATTTCCAAGATGATAAGCAAGCAAATGTGATGAGGTCATGTGAGACAGTGAGGACATCAATGTGGCATACTACTGTTTAAAACATTGTTGCCTAAATCGGTTTTTACAAACATTACTATGGAAGCTTGTTTCCGCCACCAAATAAAAAAAAGGTAATTGTGACTTTTTATTACGATTCTTAATTTTTTTCTCTCGCAATTGTGATATAAAGTCAGAATTGCGTGATATATTAAGTCAGAATTGTGTGATATATTAAGTCAGAATTGCGTGATATATTAAGTCAGAATTGCAAGATATAAAGTCGCAATTCTGACTTCTTCTTGCAATGAGTTATGATGACGCAATTCTGACTTTCTCGCAATTGTGAGTTATGAGGCAATTCTGACTTTTTTCTCAGGATTGTGAGATATAAACTTAATTGAGTTTTTTTTCCCCACGCAATTGCACTTATATCTCACAATTCTGACATTATAACTCGCAATTTTGAAAAAAAAAAGTCAGAATTTTGAGATAAAAAGTCGCAATCATCTTTTTTTTTTTAAAGTTTGATGGCGGAAACAAGCTTCCATACACTACTGTTCAAAAGTCTGTGGTCAGCAAGTTTTTTTATTCAGCAAAGACACATTAGATTGAACAAAAGTGACAGTTAAGACTTTTATTATGCTACAAAAGATTTCAACATGTTATTTTTTAATTGTCTAGTCAAAGAATCCTGAAAAAAAAAAGTATCAAGTTTCCACCAAAATATTAAGCAGCGCAAGTGTTTTCAACATTAACAATAAGATTTGTTGTTTTTTTTTTGTTTTTTTGAGTATCAAATCAGCATATTGGAATGATTTCTGAAGGATCATTTGACAGTGAAGACTGGAAAAATTATGCTGAAAATTCAGCTTTACATCACAGGAATAAATGACATTTTAAAATGTATATTAATAGAAAGTTATTTTAAATTGTAATAATATTTCACAGTATTGTTTACTGTATATTTGATCCAATAAATGCAGCCCTGGTGAACAGCATAAAAGACCTCAAAGTTTTGAACGATTTACTATTTAAAAACAACTGAAGGCAGTATCCTGTTAACATTAGGCTACTGCTAAAAAGGATCAAGAATATATAACATATATTAAAATCTATTTTAGGAATAGTTAATACTACTAAAGCACTAAAATAGTTCATACTACTTATACTTTCCCTGGTTCAAATCTCCCAATTTTTAATGAACCCTTAATCTTCATCTTCTTTCCATTCACTCTGCTAAACACACACAGGCACAAAACCAACCCAACAGAACTGCTCTTTTAGCCATTTTATCAGTCTCACTCACCCCAAAATCTCACTAAAGTAAACACGCTTACAGGAAGAAAAATTGATACATGACCCTGAAGCATTTCTTCCTTTCATAATGTATAACAAGCATATAGTGTTCTGGTATTCATATGGTATAATAACCAAACGTCTTGCAGTATTCATGCGGGGTGACCGCACAGGCGTGGTGCTGCATGGCGATCAGTAACACAGCTGAACAGCAGAAACATCAGTGGGCCGCTATAATCACCGACAGTGGCTGAATTATTCATGCGCGGGGCTCCTCCCGGCCTGTGTGTGTTTGTGTTGTAATCCAAAGACTACCAATCCTCCCACGACTCCTGAGTGTATCCCACTCTCCCGTACGCCACATTCCTCATGCCTGTTTCTGGATGTGTAACGTTTGCCCTCACAATAAAATACCAGCATGCACATATTTCCCCAGCCTAAACACACATTCTTAAAAAGAGACATTTGTCTGGTAAGTGAATGATGTGGTCTGAGGTGATGTTGAGCAAAATGTTACACTCCACCCTCAAACCCGTACAAGTCTCAACATGTCTGTGTACAGGAAATGAAAGACAAAAAAAACAGTTTATATTCAAAATTGTAATGTTGATCGCTGACCATGATTGTTGTCATTTGAGAATTTTTTTTACATTTCATCAGAATTAATGCACCAATAAGCACAAATCAAAACAATTTTAACTTTATTTTACTCATTTATTCATCTAGTTTCCTGATAATATTATCCTATAAATTAACACCCTCTACATTATGAAACAAGGTAAAACGCAAAAGCTTTTCTCAAAAGCTAAAACAGTAAAATTCGAAATAGTAATTCCAATCATTCCAAATTATATTAAAGGCACAATATGTAAGATTTTTGGATTAAAATAGCCAAAAACCACTAAAACAATGTTATATATTTTGTTGACTTGTGTACTTACATTATTCCAAATGTTTCCAAGAATGTTTAAATCCAGAGAAGTAAGCAATTTTAACCAGGACGCGGACCGTGTCCGTGCATCGCCTATCAGTGACATCACACCCGCGTTACCCTCGGTTTCCGGTTTTATTTTGTAGAAACCATGGAAACACCAAAGACGCTTTTATATATATTATGTGTTTTATTAGACAGGTGAGCAACTGTTTGGATACATTCATCGACAGAAAACTAATCATGTTATATGGATCAACACAGTAAGTCTTATTGTTTAAATATTGTTTTCTTGATTTACCGTGAGTACCATGTTTTACCATGCCTAATATCAATCTAACTTACTGCAGTGTGCAACAAGTGTCTCATAGCAGCAACCGAGCGAAAGCTAGCATTATAACCAGGGCTCTACGCTAACATTTTTCTTTAGGAGCACAGTCAAAAATTTAGGAGCACTTTCTGATCAATAACAGACACTAACTTTCCTATTACATGGCGATATTTGCCCCTTTAAATTAATTTCCACTGGCATTTTTAACCATTATAAGAGTTTTTTTTTCTAATCTTATTAAATGTATGCATCATATTTCGTCAATTTCTTAAGTTATTAAGTTCTTAAGTTTTTAAATGTTAAACAATAAATTCAGTTTAGAACAATAAGATCGCCAGTAGGTGGCGGTAAATCTTAATGTGCGAGTCATTTATTCGTTCAAAACGCAGATTCATTCAGGAATCACCGTTGCTTGGAGATGCGCAACAGTTCTGGTGTGGCTTTGTTTGAAACTGTTTTCACAAAATAGAGCAAAAACAGACATTATTGTGTCTAATTTTAAATAACTTAATATCAACTTGTTTATTGGCCTTCAATAAGATCGATAAGTATCACATTTGCAATCATGCCAATACTCGGAGAAACAGGAGTATACTTGTGTGATATTACTTAACACATATTAGGCTTGCCTGAGATCGACTGTGTTACCGGTGTTCAGCCGCAACACCGGTTATATCACTTGCCCACCGTGACCGCGGTCATTGTAGTGTTTTGTTGTTGTGTTTTTTCATTAAGAATAATAATGAACCCACCCACCATTCAAGCAATTGCCGCTACTTTAAAAGCGAAAGTGAAATGTTTTTATTCATTTTTGGTGGCATTTTTGCCCTCAAGCCCCCGTTAATTTCCGACCTTGCTTATGATAATCCAAATGTAGTATTTCCAGTTAATTTGGCTGAAACATCAGCAGCATGAGACTGTCTCGTTTCACCTTGTAAACAATCTATAAAGTGTAGACTGTCGCGCACGTCTTTTGCACTTGCTCTGCTGACTGAAGCACAGTCTATTAAATGAAAGCATGAAAAGAGGCCCACTGCAGTGCGAAACATAACTCTTGTTCAGTGTAGATGCATTTTAGGAGGTGTACTTTTTATTCCGATTGTATTATAGTTCTATTCATGAGAATCAATCGAGTTACTTGCACCAATATTTTTTTTCACACTCGCACGCAGTTATTTTCAGGCACAAATGCGAGCACTGTAGAGCCCTGATAACATTATAACAACTTTCAACACACAAATGTATCTAATATGATAAAACAGCGCTGCGTTACCCCACATACGCTTGACCGGAAGAAGCAGAAGCACTCGTCTGCAGTACAATAAAAGCTCCGCTGCTCTCGAGCCATGTGTCATGCTCATCTCTCATTAGCAAATCGCTCCAGCGGCCTCGTTCCGCTCCAACAACTTTCAGCCACACCCTGCTTCATACTACATTATTACATACATATACATACATATTAATAAATCTTTAATACATCAGCTCATCCATTAATATGATTTCTGCCCGAGTCCCGCCGGATTCCGCGAAATCAAGGCTTCATCAAGGCTTCATCAAGCTACGCCTTTGTTTTGAATAAGAGACCTCTAGTGGTGAAAATTTACATATTGTACCTTAAACGTTTTTCTATTAAAAAAAGTCTTTATATTGTCACACATAGGTTGCGCAAGCGCATTTATTCCGCAACCACAATCGCAAACAATATGGTTGAGATTTGTTGAAGAAAATATAGAGAGATTTTGGTAACATTTTTATTTTTTAAACTACATTTTAGTCTCATCTTTTTTGTCAACTATATTGCATGTTGATATAGGCACAGTTAGTGTTTAAGTCATGGGGGGAAAATGAGATTAATTTATAAACGAAATGAACATAAATCATCGTGGACCAATATTTTAGTCGTTCCTAAGCATTAAGTGCTCATCCACAGGGGCAAATGTGAGCGTGAGGCATTTATCATTGAGCAGACTCAGTCAGCAGTTAACCTCAACAGCGTGCATTTAGGGAGCTCCGCATCCCTTTGAGATACAGTATGTTGTAATCTAACTCCCCCTCAATCTCTCTTCCTTCCCTGAGCCAGATGGACAGAGCAGGAAAAAGGGGAGCTGTAAGCCCACTGGGTGGCCTTGGCTAAAGCTGTTAGCAGTTTGTTGGTTTGCAGTTAGCACTGTAATGAACTGCAGCTCCTGCAAACAATTAAAGCCGAGGGGAGAGGTACTGGAAACCAGAACCAACTGTCTGCTGCCCCGGCAAGCCAGCCAGTGCTACTGAGTTTACAAAATATCCCACTAATTTCCAGCCTGTCATTTTGAAAGCACCCTAAGCAAGTTTTTATTCTGAGAAAGCATAGAGCAATAGGCTTTAGTTAGAGCATTAGATGCTGCGTATTGTCGTACTGTTCTGCACCTGGATGTCAATCATCCAGCTAAGCTGACAAAGGAAAAATTTACTTTTTTTTCATTATTTAACCAGCTAAATGAACTACATCAAGGTACACAATCATTCAAGTATCACTCACAGTCTTGTTTTTATTTGTGTCAAATTAAAAATCACATCTACACTAATAAATGTACCAATTTACATACAATCTGTCCAAAATAGTGTGCATGAATCCAAGTGTCCCATCATAGTGTGTTGAAAACAGAATGCTAAACGTGTCTGAATGATGTACTACAACCAGAAGTTTTTTGAAGGGTTTAAAAATAAAGACAAATGTTAGCACCGAAAAAATATATTTCAGTGCTTTTGCGTTCTTTTACAATTATATAGTTGGGTTATTATATTGTATATAATTTGCGGGCATCAAGGAGCCGCTATTAATATGTGGGGTATTGAAATCGCTTTTAAATGAGCACTCGCTTTTTACTTTCGCTTTTCAAATTCAAACTGACTCATACTCTGTGTATAGGGAGTGGTGGTACTAACCCCACATTTTACCAAATAAGATTTGTCAATAATGCACACCAAATCATACCTGTCAGTCATCTGATGTACTACGTAACCGACTACCGCAGCAAGCCTAACCATGTCCCTATAGGGGTTTAATGCGTTATCCATTTTCCGTGCCTTTCCGAATCCGGAATTACACTGTAAAACTTTACTGTAAATTTACATGTTATTTCTAACAGTATTAAGGCCCGTTCAGACCATGAACTATAACTAGAACGATAACTATATTTGCGTCCACATCAACGAATGATAACGGTCTGTTTATTCCATGCTCACGAGGTACGGTTTTAAAGAGTTTACAATGTTTTTACTGTTCTTGTTGCATTTACACGGCTTTAACCGGCAGATGTCCTCAGCATGCTATGTTTCGAGTGAATAGCTAGTGTAATCGATCGAATCTAACAGTAAATTTAGCTGATGAAGTCAATATAGTGGAATAAAGACAACACCTTTTTCACTGCAACTTCAAAGGAAGCGTTGAAACTAGCGCTGGATATCTGAGGTAATTTTATGTTACACTGTTTGCTAGCCTTGCATAATTATCTCATTGTTAATTTTTTTTTTTGAGGATATGACCGATTGTTTTCCATATATCCATTTTCTTTAAAGTATCCTTGAAAAGGGGGTTTGACTTGTCAAACAGTGGTGGTTTTTTCTGGACCTCAGTGATTAACTTCTCCGCAATGTCATCTGCCATTTTAAATGTGCGAGCCCTTAAATTAGAGTTGATTCTGATTGGCTGTCAGTTTTTTTATCGTTTACAGCTGGAAAAATACTGTTCTGAAAGTGATCCCAACAATATCATTTCTCTATATCGTTATAGCTGTGATGTGGACAGTGCTATTCTTTTATGTTTAAAACAATTTTTAGAGCTATATCTTTATCGTTATCTTTATAATTTTCATTCTTGGTGTGAACGGGCCTTTCTACTGCATTTTCATAAAACAGAAACATGCTGTACCTTTTTGAGAATGTCTGTAAATATACAGCAGTTTTCTGTTTTCAAATGTTTTTTTTTTTAATGGTACTCGGTACTGCAGAAATGCAGGTATTGTCACATTTTTTAAATTTCAGTACTGACTTGATACCAAAGTACGGGTACTTTTGACAACCCTACTCTGCAAACGACCAAGTGTTATAATCTAGTGTGAATAAAAGCAGTTCTACTCAACCTTGGTCAGGAGGACACAAAATGTCAACAAAAAAAGTACAAACAATTTGTGCTTTCTCAGTCCCTCATCTGTCGGCACATGCTCCAGATTCTTGGGTGCATTTATTGTTTGAAGCCAGACACACAAAAACAAACAATGAATGCAAACAGGCAGAATCCCGGCTGTGCATCTGCATCTGAGCTTTTAACGCCACAGAAACACTAAAATGCGAACGCAGACCCCCACCCTCACCACTGTGCTGTTTTCAGCATTTCCGGCCTAAATGTGAGACGGTAAGAGCTTTTACGGTAGTGCTTTGTTGTGTTAATCTAGGGTGCATTATTGAGCTTTAGGAATGTGAAGTTCAGCTACATCATCTCCCTGTCCTCTTGTGACCTCTGGACCATGTTTCTTGTGACTCTTTTTGAGGCTTGGAGGATAGTGGCTCATGTGCAGCAATGAGCCCAGATGGCAACCGGTCTGCCCAGGCCTGCCCTTACCGTGCTGTCCAGCACCATGCCAGCTGCTGTGTGCACCTACAGAAACAGGCACAGACGGGCTGCAAGGTGCGGCCCTCGGCACAAGCTTGAGGGGGCCAAGAGCCTTGCAGCACACACCATGGGGGTCGTGCAACAAACTTCCGTATTCTGTAAAACAGGTTGCATCTTTTCCAGTTCAGGTCTTTTGTATGTGCTTCTTTAAACACAGAGACATTTTTCTCAAGATACCTTCAAAGGAGCGTGCAAAGATGAGCATAACCGACGTCCATTGCATATGCGGATTGACATCTAAAAGTTTTCCAGTTTTCTTCTTCTCACTAACATTTAAAATGGCATCAATAAAAAGAACTAGCTAGGTTAGCTTATTACTAGGGCTGGGACAATACATCAGTTCTCGATACAATTACTCTGGATCGATTCTGATATTTTCCGAACTTATTGCGATTCTCTCTCAAATCGATTCTGAGCTTAGTTTTAACAGCAGATGGCGCTCTAGGCTAGTTTTTAAACCGCACACTCAAATGCTCATGAAGAAGAGTGCTGGAGAGCGCTTGTGCATTCGGCTGAGTCATGTGAGTGGTTAAATATACTTTCACCTCGGCTCAGAATGCTTTTATGACACAAGATTAATGTAAATACAGCCCACTGTGAACACCCTTGTAATTCGCTTCAACCTTTTCGAACTTTATAAATAATTATTTTAGGTTTAAGTGGTGTGTGTAAAGGAACTGGAAGTAGGCAGAGTACAGCTGTTTCTAAAGCACGTAGTGCCATCTGTTGTTAAAAACTAAGCTCAGAATCGATTCTGATATTTTCCGAATGTATCGCGAATCGATACAGAATAATTGTATCGTGAATTAATAATCGATGTATTGTCCCAGCCCTACTTATTACCTTCAAAGTCCATAGATTTTGCTGTCAGTTCATACTGCTGTTAACACTTTCTCTGACAAGCGGATACGATGAAACCGGTTTTCCTGTTTGTTCATGTGATGTTCAGAAAAATATATATATATATATTTATATATTTATATATTTTTTTTTTTTTTTTTTTTTTTAATTGTTGATTAAAATAAGGCTAAAATGAAACATAAATAGCAGATGAAAAAATGATGACTTGCAACTAAAATGTTAACTTGTCAAAACTATACCTTGACAAAGGTTACTAGCCGAAACGTTGGTAAATGAAATAAGTCTATATGCTTCAGTGAGTGTGCAGTTGTTTACTTCTTACTGACTTGCAACTAACTGAAATTAAATAAGTTTTAGTTTAAGTAATGAAATTACTAAAACTTAACCTGAAAAAAATAAAATAAACTTTTTAACTAACTTTTTTGCTAACTGAAATAAATTTACTGAAGTACTAAAATTTCTAAAACTGAAATAAAAGATTAAGCTAAACAGAAATACAAAATAAAAAATAAAAAAATGACCAAAATCACACTGAAAAACTGTGAAATTTTAAATTAAAATGAAAACTGAATATAAATATATATATATATATATAAATATATATATATATATATATATATATATATATATATATATATATATATATATATATATATATATATATATATATATATATATATATATATATATATATATATATATATATATATATATATATATATATATATATACACACACATACTGTTATAGCATTTATAATAGTAAAATAACACTGCGTCTGCAAAATCCAATGGTCATATCTTGTTAAAGATGTACAGAGGCTTTGACAGCACTGTTTATAAACGCCTGTGATGATGTTAGATATGGTTATTACAGGCATGGAGATAATGAAAATATCTGAAGACTGTTATGAAAATGAACGTTAAAAATAAAAATCTGACATTAAAACCTGTCTATGAAAACATGAACACGTGATTAGAACACTGTTAGATTATGATTATGATGCAGCAATGTTATTAAGCATCTAAAAGGAATAGCGGAAAAGGAATAGTGACCGAAGCCCGTTCTATGACACATCCTATGATATTAATTAGATAACTCAGATACATAACAGACTTAACATTACAACTTGTATCTGCAAAAAAAGGATGCAAATGCCAGTGAACAAGTTACTATAGCGAGAGTGAGAGAGAGAGCTCCTGCCGTGATGCGCTTTCATGACAGCGCGCTGAAACACGGGCAAGAACAGAATTTACTATAGATTTCTATAAAGTTCTCATTATAATGCTATGTTTATAGCAGATTTGTGCTTTATTTTCATCTAGATTATTATTATTATTACAACTTTCATCTGCAAAAAGTTTGTGAATGCAAACGTGACCTTGACGGAAAGTGCAACTCCTATTGCGCTTTAAAACGAAAGCAAACGAAACTCCCGTGCGTTTCAAATGCGCTCTCGACATTAACGAAATGGAAACTATAAAAATGAAAAGAAAGCCGTGTCTGAAGGCTCCAATCGATTTTTATTGGTTGAAATGAAATAAGAATATCTTGTGTTTTTCCGTGGGTGTTCGGGGGCTCGGCGCCTATGCTGATGATTATTGTTAAATTAATTATGAATATAATTTAAAGAATATTTTCAGCACAAGATAAAAGCTTGGCGCTGCACAGCTTGCATTGAACTGTATTTTCATCTATATTGTCAAAGTGAAGCCAGACATTCTTTCTCACGTCTTTTGACGTATGCTGTGGCAAGTTAAACAATCAGAGCTCAGGGCGCCGCCCAAAGTGCTGCTTTAACCAATCAAGAAAAAAAATGTAAAAAAAATTTGATCATCGTTTACTTGATTGATCGTCGCGGTCGAGCACTCGATCGCTGTTGCACATCCCTAAACTAGACACAATTTAAAATGCATTTACAGTTCAGTTTAAAGGTATAGATCAGCAAAAAAAAAAAAAAAAATTCACAAAAGGAGACATTTTAAATATTTTTCTGGTTGTTCTTTTCCATGCAGTTACAATGAATGATAACCAAAGCTTTACGCATCAAAAAGTACCATTAAAATATAAAAGTAGTCTTCTAAAGTCATATGAAGCTTCATGTGAGAAAGAGACCAACATTTACATTAATATTCACTGAAAGCTTCTGAGATCTAGTCCTTGTTCGTCGCAATTGCATGGAGAAAAAAACATGCAAATTAAACGCTCTTCAAAATGTGGGAGGATATCATAAGGACTCATAAGGATGAAGATAATTATAATTTTAATTTCTGGGTAAACGATTCCTTTAATATGTTTAATTTCTTCACGTAATAGGGAGAAAAATGTAGGCAAAAAAGCTGATTTTCCTTCTGAGTTTTTTGCTAAATTCATCTGTGGTTAATTATAAATCTCTGCAGATTATTCACAGACATTTTGCCCTGGTGGTGGTGGAGAAAGAGGAAGGATGGGGAGGAGGGTGAGGGAGAGCTGCAGAGCGAGTTGTTTGACCCGGTTTCTATAGCGCTGAGCCGTAAGGCAACGTGACAGAGACTCGGCTCAGACATAAAGTACCCAGCCTTCAGCGAGCCAAGCAAGACTGAAGCATATGCACTCGCAAACATGCCAGACCACTTCAAATGCAGCGCTGCCATTACAGTTCAGATGGAATGAGATTAAAAAACACAACACTACATTAGCTCTCTTAATCACGGTTAAAGTATAGTCTAGCATGCAGTACTATGAAGAATGGTGCATGGTGGGCGTCACTAGCATAAAATATGAACTTTCTTGCAGGGTGATTTAACACAAGAAAATGTCAGCAAAGTGGGCTACATTACTCTGAGTAAATGGAGAGAGAGAGGAAAAAAAAAAAAAAAAAAAATCACTGTAATGCAGGTGTGCAAACATTATGACAAAATGTGTATTACTACTACTTTGGGTTGGTAAGATTTTTTTTCAGTATAAACAGAAAATTACCCCAAGATTTACTTCCCCTCAAGCCATCCTAGGTGTATATGACTTTCTTTTTTCTGATGAACACAATCGGAGTTATATTGATAAATATCCTGACGCATCCAAGCTTTATAATGGCAGTGAACGGGACCAATGAGTTTGAATCTCAAAAAAGTTCATCCATCCATTATAAACAAACTCCACACGGCTCTGAGGTGTTAATAAAGGCCTTCTGAAGAAAAGTGATGCATTTGTGTAAGAAAAAAAGTTATAAAATATCCAGCTACTGCCAGACCACCTTCTGTATTCAACTTACGAAAAAAAGCTTAACTTGTGCAATGTCAGTTAAGCTTTTTTCATAAGGTAAATACGGAAGCAATAGTGTAAGCGTTTTGAACTGTGAGAGGCATTTCACTTTCTTCATAAGTTCAATATTGAAGGCGGTCTGCCGGAAGCTGGATATTTTACTTTATAACTTGTTAAATATGGATATTTTTCTTACACGCTTCAGAAGGCCTTTATTAACCTCCCGGAGCCGTGTAGACTACGTTTATGATGGATGGATGCACTTTCTTGAGCTTCAAACTCCTTGGTCCTGTTCACTGCCATTATAAAGCTTGGACGCATCAGGATATTTATTAATATAACTCAGATTGTGTTCATCAGAAAGAGGAAAGTCATATACACCTAGGATGGCTTGAGGGTGAGTAAATCTTGGGGTAATTTTCATTTTAAAGTGAACTAATCCTTTAATGTTTTGAAAGAAATCTTTTATGCTCACCCAGGCTTATCAAAAATACAATTGTGATATTGTGAAATATTATTAAAATTTAAAATAAGTTTTCTATTTATATTTATATTATAAAAATTAAATAATATATTATATTCAGTTAAATCAGCTATATAAAATGTAATTTGTCCTGTGATTTTTAGTAGAAACATTTCTCTACAAACATTTCTTCTTATTATTAAATGTTATCAATGAAAGCAGTATGATGTTTAATAAAAACCGTGATGTATTTTTTTCTGAATTCTTGATGAATAGAAAGCATTTGTTTAAAACAGAAAACTTGTGTAACATTATAATTTTACTGTCTCAATGCATTTAGCAGAATAAAAGTATTAAGTTCTTTGACCCCAAACTTTTGCACAGTATATTATTATTATCCACATTACCAAGTCATTATGAATTGTGCCAAAATACAGGACTATTTATACATTTTTTGAACAAAAAATATGGATAGAGATGCACAATATCAATACCACAATAAATTATTGGTCAATTTTATCTTATCTGTTAACAATGGATATTTAAATATGCATCATCATTTGCCCTTTTTTACATTTAGGTAATTCAATTATTACATTATTAAAATCAAAAGGGATTCGACCCACCAGAACTACTAAAGCTGTTTTTATTGATAAATTATACATTTTTATATAATATAAGATAACCTAGCCCACACAAACACTTTATTACTGTGGCTAAGAGAATATCATGGAAGTCCCCTCATTAGCTCCAAAACTCCAGTCATGAGCAAACGATGGGGGGAAAATAGAAACAGAAAGAGAGAATATAGGAAACATTACAGAATGAGAGCTGAGTCAGCTGCTGTCCATTTAAACTTACAGGTTTCAAATCCCATCAGAGAAACCATCAACATGTTTTAAGGCCAGGAAACAATCAATGGAGGTGAACACAGTTCTCAATTCTCTCTCTCATCCCCTCTTTTGCTTTCACAGAAGCTCACAAAAACACAAGTACACAAACACACACACACACAAAGACACAAGTAGAGACACTTGTTGGTAAGAAAAAGGGCAGGCGGAAGGGGATTAGTCGACTAAGCTACCAAATCTGGCAAGCACCCAGTACTAAATGGGTTAAAGTACACCCTCTACCTCCTAATCTCACACACACACCTAAAGCTCTGCCATGCTAAAGCAGGCCTGCCTCTGCATCAAAGGGCCCTTTTATAAGGCGGCTGGGGTCAGAAACATCACGGCGTATGGGAACCACACACAAACCCACACATGCTCGCTCACTTCCTTGATCCCAGGTGTTGTGGTTTTTACTAGGCAGCTGAAACGGTTCCTCTTCCCCTCTCTTTTGTTTTCTCTCAGTCTCTGCCTAAACAAGAATCTATAATCAACAACGACAAGAACTAGTTTATAATTGAAACATTAAATATTAACAAGGTGAAGATTAGAAAATGACTTCCTTTATACTGCATACAGTTTTTTAGGACTTACTGTACTAGGGTCGTCAAACGTACCAGTAGGTATCATTTTTTTTAAAAGTTTACTAGCATTTCAGTTGCCATAGTAGTGTTTAAGTGTCAGCATGATGACAAGTAGACTTACAGCAGAGTAGCTGTTGTGGAAAGAGAAGAAAAACTGGAAATTATGCATTTGTGTATTGTGACATGATCATGACACAGTGAGGTGCTGAACTCATAAGGGGCATGAGATATCATCTGTGGCATTACTGTACATCACACATTTATGCACATTCTGCAGCAAGCACTTTTTTGCTTTTCCAACTCAATAGATTTCAGTCAGACATGCAAAAATACAATTTTTCTGTCTATTTGAACAATGCCTAGAGTATTTTTACAGTTGCAATTTCAGCAACCCAGGTATTGTATTGACAGAAAAAGTATCATTTGAGCATCAAGTCATTTTATAATAATAACTGAAAGTACCTCACAGCCAATCAGAAGATGCTGAAGTCAACGTGACATGGCATTCGCCACATATTTTACTACTGATGTACATTACCATTTAAATGTTTGGGGTCAGTAAGTTTTGTTTTTAACAAAATGAATACTTTTATTGGTAGCACACATTAAACTGATCAAAAGACATTCATAATGTTACAAAAGATTTCCATTTCAAATAAACGCTGTTCTTTTGAACTTTCTATTCATCAAAGAATCCTGAAAAAAGTGTCACAGTTTTCACAAATATATCATGTTTTCAACACTGATAATAATAATGTTTGTTGAGCAGCAAGTCATCATATTAGAATGGGATATTAGAAGGATCATGTGACATTGAAGACTGGAGTAATGATGCTGAAATCTTTGCCCTCACAAGAATAAGTAAAAATTTTAAATGAAGCGATGTGAATACTTTATGTACACCAAAAAAAACAAATAACTTTATTCGACAATATCTAGTGATAGGCGATTTCAAAATACTGCTTCATGAAGCTTCAAAGCTTTACGAATCTTTTGTTTCGAATCAGTGGTTCAGAGCGCATATCAAACTGCCAGGGTCACATGATTTCATTAAACGAGGCTTCATTATATCATAAGTGTTTCAAAATTTCAATGGTTCACCACTGAGGGGGGGGGGGACTTTGGCAGTTTGATACATGCTCCGAACCACTGATTCGAAACAAAACATTTGTAAAGTTTCGAAGCTTCATGAAGCAGTGTTTTGAAATTGCCCATCACTAGATATTGTTGAATAAAGTCGTTTTTTGGCACACAAAAAGTGTGCCAAAAAAAACAAAGTGCGCTTTGTTTTGAAGTGCGTTTCATAACATTAAGGTTGAACCACTGTAGTCACATGAACTGTTTTAAATACGTCTTTAGTACCTTTCTGAACATTGAAAGTGTTAATTATCTTGCTGGCAACAGAGGCCTCACTGAGCCATCGGATTTTAATCAAAGGGGTCATGAACTGCGTTGTTTTATTGTTTTACAATGTTTCCTGGGGTGCACTTATAATGTTAGTATGCTTTTTACATTAAAAAAATTGTCATAATTTAGAAATAAAAGGCATTTTTCCTACCCTGATTTTAGCCCTCTGGTTTGAACACTCTGTTTTAAGGGGCGTGTCTGCTGTGAGACTTCGGTGTAAACGGCCACTGCTGCGACTGGCTGACATCTTTCCATTTTAAATTACTCTCTCTTTTAGCACGTTTTTACTATTACAACTCTCAAGGTTAACTAATGGTGAAAAGTGTTGCATTACATTTAGATCTATGGTACTATATTTAGATTGTGGCATGAAAGGTTGCAGAGATGAACATTGCAGCCAATCAGACATGTTGAGCGCATCAAAGCAGTGATCTCATCATTGCAACTCAATTTCTGCACACTAACGAATGCTTTCATCTTCACTAACAGTGCAAACGTGATTTAACTAAGAGATTCGTTGAATAAAACGGTAGTTTTGCATGTGTCAGTCACTGATAAACTCACGCTGTTTGATTGACAGCGCTGCTCCGACGATTGCAAAGGGAGCTTTCTTTGATCACTTTCTTTATATAATTTAAACACCATTAAATAACAGATTATTTTCATCCTACTACAAGAAACAACGCAAGCTGACCGTTCAGTCACTGGTTTGATTTACTGACACATAGACAAAGAACATCTGACTGTACATGAATCAGTACATTTCAGATCAGGCATTAGAATTAACACAGTTACTTACATGTTGTTGCATTACTGTCGAGTCCAGGCACTGCACAATATTTTGTAATCCTCAACGGCATGTTTATTGCTTGGTAGCTCGATCTGGTTTAGCACCACGTAGGCCTATGTTACTTAGGCTACCTATTCTATTGCATGTCATGCGCGAATCGGTGGGCAGGGCCAAACAGGCAGTGATGAAGTAGGCGTTGATTTTATTCTGCAGAGGCGGTGCTTGCTGCCCTTTGACGTCATAGATCACCACTTTGAAAAACCTGCAGTTCGCTGGGCCTGGTGTCAATAAAAGCTTTTATTGGACTAACAAGGAAGTTTTCAGTTCTGAAACTTACAGGATATTCTTATAGTATGATGACCTCTTATATATCAAAAGATCAAGGAAAATTTGATTTCTCAGTTCATCACCCCTTTAATCAAAAATATCTTAATTTGTGTTCTGAAGATGAACGAAGGTCTTATGGGTGTGGAACGACATGAGGGTGAGTAATTAATGACAGAAATTTCATTTTTTGGTGAACTAACCCTTTAATAAATGCTTTAAAAATATATTGGTTGTTGTTAGTTTATGTTAGTGAATGCATTAACTAATGTGATGTATATACACACACCCACACCCACACACAGTATATATGAATTAAATAGCTCATGAAAAGTGAGCTGCCTTCCTCACCAGGAAAAGTAAATGCTTACTGACCAGGACATCAAGGTCAAGTTCACCCTCAAGCACATCCTGATCTATCCCAACAGTAGCAATTAGTACAAAAACTCACATTAACATGGAGGAGATGTGATATTTGACACTTTGTTGTCGCACCTAGTTAGTACACAGTGTGAAGCCAGCTACAGACGACTCTACTGAGACACAAGGGCCAGTCCAGAGAGTGAGCTCAACTTCCTGTGTTTGATCCTTCCTCATAAGTCTATACGCTTTTCAAATCTTCTCAAAGAGTATTTGAGAGTCTGAGTGGACACAATCAACACTGCACATTAGTATGTGTGTCACAAAATAAATAGCAAGGCTAACACAAATACTTCAGCGAATGCTTCATAAACAGTTTAATTGCTTCTGGCTGCAGTCTGAAGCACACACTACTCATAACATCCCTTTCTCACGCTGCACAGCAGTAACATGAGGACAGTGTTATATTGTCAGCTGAAAGGGCACACATTAAAAACAGTCAGCAGGTCGTGCGACGGCAAGGAAAACTGAAGACTGATTATGTCTGAAGCAGCACTGCACCTGAAACTGACTGAATAGTGTGGCTGTTCGACCTGCAACGGCTAAAACAAAATACCCTGGTAAGTCGCTCCTTTCCCCCGGACCCAGCGTGACGTAACAGGTGTTTTGTAAAAGACGTGAACGGACCCTGGCGTGTTCAGCCTTCCCAACAAAAGCAGCACTGACTGATAGATATAAAGGAACAAGGTGTGGCTGCATATCTGTGTGAGAGAGAAAAAAGGGGAGGAAAACACACAAAAGCAGCCAAAGAGCTTGTTTTGAAGTAGGAGAGAAGAAAAGAAAGAGAGCAAACAAAAAGTATCATGGTAATACTATGGTTTTAGGACATGTACCATGCTATTCTTTGAAGTACCTCGTAGCACCATTAAAGGCGTGGTTGATTATGATTTCACTTTTTTAACTTTAGTTAGTGTGTAATGTTGCCGTTTAAGAATAAACAACATCTGCAAAGTTACGACGCTCAAAGTTCAATGCAAAGGGAGATATTTTCTTTTACAGAAATCACTTTTTAAGGACTACAACGAGCTTCTTCCCGGGTTAGTGACATCAAATGTACATAAACCCTGCCCCTGAGAACACGCGACAAAGGGGGTGTGGCCATGTTGGGCTGCTTTAGAGAAGAGGAAGAGTTGTTGTAGTAGAGTGTTGTTATCATGTCGTCATTTTACGCCGGACTGCTTCACAAACGAGGGTCAATTCAACGCTGGATTTGCACAAAAGATTAACATGACGGCACATGCTAGTCGATGAGTTGAATCAACTCCACAGCAACTACATAAATTTATCCACTAACCATTAAGAAACGTCCGGTTTCATTCTAAAAGTTGTAACTTCTTCCTGAGTCTCTCCATCAGTGTCTGACCCATGAGTTGTTAAACACTACTGCTCAAATGCAAGTATGCATAAATTGATCAAAAATAAAAAAAAAAATCTTACCAGCCCTAAATGTTTGAATGGTAGTGTGTGCAAAGGCATAAGCTTAAATTAAGCAGTACTAAAAGTTAGGTGAAGCTGATGAGGTTTATATTCTCAGGAAGAAAGATGCACTCAGGCAGAGAGTTTTATGACAACTGGAGACCCTTGACAGTGAACATCTGAAGACTAAACACGGCCATCAGTGTGTGCTGTAGAGTATTGAAAACATATGGAGGAAGCTCTGTCGGAGAGGCCGTTTGTGTCTCTTAAAGGCTGTTCGTTTTGAGTTACTGTCTTCCCGTTTACTCTCTAGAATAGAGCTTTGTGACTTTAGGAGCCACCTGGGAGCGAGCGAGAGCGACACACACACACACACACACACACACACACACACACACACACACACACACACACACACACACACCTTGTTCCTTGTCTCCCTTCCTTCCTATTACGGTTCCTCTGTTTTTCTATTTTTTAATTACCCTCCAATCAATTTTGAAAACTCAGTTTGATATAATATTATTATCAATGTTGAAAACAGTTGTGCTACTTAATATTTTTGTGTGGAAACTGTAATAGATTTTTCCAGGATTCTTTGATGAATATAAAGTTCAAAAGAACAGCATTTATTTGAAAAATTACTTGAAATTTTTTCTTCACTGTCACTTTTGATTAAATGTGTCCTTGCTAAATAAACATTTATTTAATTTAAAAAAATAATTATGCTGACTTCAAAATCAAAACTTTTTTGACCGGTACTGCAAATTTATGTAAAGCACCTAGAGGAAGGTGTGTCACAAAGCAGAACTTCTTTCTTCTACAAAACACAAAAGAAAATAGATTTTCCAATGCAATAAAAAATAAACAGGAACTAGGGCTGTCAAGCTGCAAAAATAAGCACTATAAATCACCATAAAACGTAGTTCAAGTGATTTCATGGGGTCTGTGAGGAACAAGACCAAATTTAAACCTTTTTTTTGCTGAAATCTTCTCCGTCATAACTCTTAAATTTAATTGTTTTTCACATTAAATTTAAAAACATGGCATGCCAGGTTTGACGTCATCACGTCAAACAACACTAGTTTATGTGTCTTCATCACTAATGTCACTAATGTTTGCTGTGCCATATTTAAATGAGATGTAAGACTTACTGCTAAATAGCGTTACAACAACAGTAAAATGGTATATGGATGATCACACTTGCATTTTTGTGTGAACTAAACCTTTAATACTGCATTCTAAGCTGCATTCTTAAGTGCATGCCAAGGTTGTTATTGTAAACTCAAACTGCAACTGTTACATTTAAAAAAAAAAATAGAGATGAAACAAAAACAAAATATTACACGAAATAAATTTAAGGTGAAGTACTAAACTAAAGAGATAAATTAAAGCTAAATAGAGATGTTAAAAACCAATAAAAATGACAAAAGAACATAACAAAATGACTAAATCTTAAAGAAAATAAATTAATTCAAAATATTTAAGGGTTAGTTCACCAAAAATGAAAATTCTGTCATCAATTACTCATCCTCATGTCAAGACATTCGTTCATCTTTGGAACTAGAGATGCACCGATTGCAATTTTCTTGGCCGATTCCGCTTTCCGATTTTTTTTTCATAAAACCAAGTAAAAAGTCAATAAAAAAATAAGAACAAAAAAAAAAAAAAAAAAAATTGCAAACAACAGCACAAATAAATGCAATAGAATAAAGAGAGCTATTTGAAAAAGTTATATGAAAAGTTTTTCAGGTTAAGTAGGTTTTTATTCAGGTAAGAAATACTACAGAAATTAAAGTAATCCAAATGTAAAAACACATCCAGTGTTATTTTACATTGGTTACCTTCATTTCTGTATTCTTTATTGTAAATGTTAAATACAGATTTATTCTTATCATTAAAGTTATAAAACGTATTCAGTCAAGAGCAGAAAGTGATTTTCTTTGTCTTTTGTTCTTTGATTAACATGACAGACAGCAGAAGGAATATTGGACTGCTGTCCCTTTAAGAGTTTATGAACGGACCCAATACTGTTACACAACATGCGTTCTCTTAGCTATTTAACGATCCAAAACTGACTGTGTTTATCTGAATAATCGCCAAGACGGGCATTTTGACATAATTTTGCAGTAAAATTGCAGTAAGCCACTCATGTTGTGACTGTTTGAGACTGAGCGTGGCTTGTCCGCTCCACCTATATAGATCAGTGGTGCGCGCTTTTGGTGTGAGTGCGAAACCTGCGGGAATGACTAAAATTATATGCAATAAAAGCACTATTTAACCAGAGCGAATAAGACGAGTGAGAGTGAGAGAGAGAGAGAGAGAGAGAGAGAGAGAGAGAGAGAGAGAGAGAGAGAGAGAGAGAGAGAGAGAGAGGAGGCGCCCGCGCGGGTGTGTTGTCACATTGCCGTCGGACAGAACAGAGCGAGAACACGGAGCTGACGTTATTGCCTGTGCCGCTGGTAACAAAACAGATCGGCTCAGAATCGGTAAGAAGTGAGACTGATCGGCCGATCACCGATCCGGACTGATCATGAGGAAAATCAGCCGATTCCGATTCCTGGCCATTCGATCGGTGCATCTCCATTTGGAACACATATAAAAACTGAGAGATTTCTGTACCTCCTTTGACGGCTATGCAACTACCATTTTGATGCTTCAAAAAGTTCATAAAGAGATCGTAAAACTAATCCATATGAATTGAGTGGTTTAGTCCAAATTTTCTAAAAAGACTGAATCGCTTTTTATGATGAACAAAATTAATTTAGGATCGTTTTTACGACCTCTTTATGAACTTTTTGAAGTGTCAAAGTGGTAGCTGCATTGCTGTCAATGGAGGAACAGAAAGCTCTCAGATTTCATCTTCATTTGTGTCCCGAAGATGAACGAAAGTCTTACGGATTCTGAACGACATGAGGGTGAGTAAATGATGACAGAACTTTCATTTTTGGGTGAACTATCCTTTAATAAATACCATAGTATATAATTAATACTAAAATAACACTTGTGCATGCAATGTCAAATGTCTGATCACCATATTGTAAAATGCAACAAACTTGTTCTTGTGCCAAAGTCATGTGCAAAATTGTTTATCGCAACTCAAGTCCAGTCAGCAGTCTGGAACTGATAACAGCCTCAATGCTTGACAGGGAACAAAGGTGTTTTGACAATAGCTGCCATAAGGTAGATACTATTACACTACTAATAGTGTCTCTTGAAATGAAGACGATGAAGTCAAAGTTTCTTGCCAAGAGTTTCAGTGATAAAAATCACAATTTGAACTTATATTGTTACTCTAATGCACATTTTCGGAGTGTGTGCGCTCAAAGATCACATCTGTGCAAGTGTAGTGTCATGTCCAACAGATCTCGTCACTGAGTGACCGTAAAGAAGTGCTTTGATTCCATACTTTATTCTGTAAAGATACACCAGATGGTGCGAGTGGATTCAGGAGGAAAAAAGGGAGTGCGGAAAGACGCGTCTAAATACTCCCCATAGGGCTAGGAACATTCCTGCAAGATTGAAACATGGGAACGGGTTGAAAGGCGCACCACTACATGAGCGTGACTGTGTGTATGTTTATACTGCTGATCTGTGCAGGAATTTATAAGACTCCACGCATAGTTCAGCCCACTGTACGTTCCCGTCATCGTTCAAAGCGTGCGGACAGGGAAGGAGAAGTGACGATGGCTCATCCTCGTCGATTGTTGGAGAATGAAACACGGCCAAAGCCTAGCTCTCTCTCACGCAGGCTAATTTATAACCTCGTCCTCGTTCATGAGAAAGAGGCTGTTCTGTTTTAGAAAACCCCTATCAATCTCTCACACAGCCCACAAAGTCCTTTGAATCGTTACGAGACAATCGAGCCTCTCGGGGGAATTTCTTTGTTAGCGTGACCAAAACGTGTAACTATGTCAGACTGATAAAATCAACACAGGAAGAGAGAGAGATATACTGAAAGAGAAACAGACTAGCTGAGGTAATGGTCGTCTTAAAGGTATGACATAATTGCTGCATGAACCAGAATCAGGATGCACAAAAACCAAACAGAGGTGCACCTAACCCTTTCATCCACATGCTTTTGAATCCTCCCCTCCCTTATTTCTCTTTCTCACTCTCTGTGGGTCTGGTCATCTCTCATCCCTAATCGGTCAATCTCTCCCTCTCCCACGATGATAAGAGCTCCACTGTTCTTCAGAGAAAACAGGCCATTTCCCTCTCTCTCCAGTGGTTTGTAGTGCAACTCTCCTGAGATCCAGGAACACAACAGTCAACACCCTACTGTCATTACTCTTCATTTTCACAGTGAGCATCTGTGTGTTTGCGTGTGTGTGTGTGTGTGTGTGTCCCTACAGACACTGCACTGTACAGTATGAGACACAAACTCACTGTGGGATAAACAAATACGTGGGTAAAAAACACACAAAGCCACCAGCATATAAAATCTGCTTACACTGACATTGAAATATTTATACAAGTATAATACAAGTCACTTAATTTTTGTAACTGCATGCAATACCATATAGCATCAAGCAGCGAGCAACAGGACATTTTGTCTGTGGATTGCTTTTTAATCATGTGGCATCAACAGTGAATTCACGCTGAAACAAAATCCCGCTCCACATAGACTAAAGCTGCCTTTCATTTTGGAAAACCATACATTTCCAATGGAGAGTAGTACAGGAGCTGCTGAGCTCCAAACATTTGCGTATGTAGATTTCTTTTTGGATCCAATTTACGCTTCAGGTGCATTATTTGAACTTTTGGGACTAGACCGATATGACCGCCAGATCGGATGTGTATTCTAAAGAAAACTTTGAGAGTGAGGTGACAATTATCAATATTGTTACTCTAAAACGTTATTCTTTAAACACAATTTCTGTAAAATGGGCGGTTATGAATAATTATGTCCAGTTGTTTGTGTGTTTGATCGTTTTTTAACATCACGCCAGCTTCTTTAGCTATTGTCATGGCGAAAACCATATTTGAGTTATTAAAAATTTTAAATAGAAAATAGAATAATTAAGACCCATTTAAAAATAAATAAATAAATAAAACCATTTCAAGTGTAGCAACGGAATTAAAAAAAAATCTCATTAGTAAAAATATTACAATCCTATAAAATATGTTTGACAGAGCACCACAAGGGGGGAAATTCAGTGTCATACAAATGTCGAAGACTGTGGAAAGCAGTCTTAAAGGGTTAGTTCACCCAAAAATGAAAAATTCTGTCATTAATTACTCACCCTCATGTCATTCCAAACCTGTAAGACTTTTGTTCGTCTTCTGAACACAAATGAAGATCTTTTTGATGAAATCTGAGAGCTTTCTGTCCCTCTATAGACAGCTATGCAACGATCACTTTAACACTTCAAAAAGTTCATAAAGAGATTATAAAAATATTCCATATGAATTGAGCGGTTTAGTCCAAATTTTCTGAAGAGACTCGATCACCTTATATGATGAACAGATTTAATTTAGGCGTTTATTCACATATAAACATAAACAGAAGCTCAAACGTACCTGCTTGACATGCGAGAACAAACCTCATTGGTTCTTGCTGAAGCTCAAACATGCTGCGTAACACACGAGAATGAACCTCATTTGTTCTCGCACATCAAGCAAACTAGTTTTACAATCTCTTTTATTAACTTTTTGAAGCATCAAAGTAGTAGTTGCGTAGCAGTCAATGGAGGGACAGAAAACTCTCAGATTCCATTAAAAAGATCTTAATTTGTGCTCCAAAGACGGACAAAAGTCTTATGGGTGTGGAACGATATGAGGGTGAGTAATTAATAACAGAATTTTAATTTTTGGGTGAACTAGCCCTTTAAGCGTATATTAAACATTACACAGGTTTGACTTGCAAGTCACACCTCGCTAGTGTTATATATTCCAAAGATACAGTTACAACTGAAAATAATTTCAACGTCTTATTGTTTTTATCTCTTATAATAGCGGCGTAACAGGTGGGTGAATGTGTACAGACTGTGGGAGCAGTTGGTTTAATGCAAACAATGCTTTACAAATAATCACCTTCCATAACAACCGGATAATCGAAAGCAAAAGTAACTAACTGAGTGCAGAACTTGAATTTCAGGCACTCAAATTGTGTGGAAATCTGCAGGCATTCCTTGTGGATCTACTTATAGATGATCTGCGCCACAGTCTGCACGCGATTGACTTTTGCAGCTGTACCAAAACATGAAACTCTCTGCCCTTTCAACAAATCTGATTTTGTAATGGATAAAGGCATGCAATGAAAACTAACTAAATGGCATTCTGGGATTGACTCCATGCTGAACTCAATTAAAATTAAAACAATGACTCTACAGTTGTTGGACTTCAGCTATGGGGAGTTACAAACATGCACACAATCACACGAGCACACGTGAAAACACACACACGACTTCCTCTCAAGAAATTCCAGTCGGTAACAGTGGCAAGAAAGAGAGGCCCTTGGTGCTTTTGGCACAAGCGTCAGTATTAACCCCAAGCCTGGCACTCCTGTACTTTGGAGACAATCTGCAGCTTTGTCTGAGCCACAACCAGAGTGCTGACAGAAGGAGGGCAGCTCTGCACTGCAGAAACGCCTCGCTCATGAACAGTCATTTATAAGGGCTGCACGAGGCAAGGTACCGTTCAGTACGCCAACATCACATCTTTGAAGTGGTCCTGGAAGCAGCTTTGTTCATAGCTCAGTATGAGTTATCCTTGTCAAATTTGAGAAACGCTCACCCACAGGCCATAATTCAGTTTATATGGTCACTGTGGGCAGAAATACTTGGAGCTAGATTTGAATTTAAGGTACTTATGAAGAGGTAAATCTCTCCACCATGGGTTACAACACAAGTATGTTTACATGCAGTTACAACTGAAATGCCGCAGGTTTTGCATAGCTGTCAAAGTATACATGACCCAAAGTGTAATTGAATATTTGAAGGATAAAACACACCAAGTGCACAACATTGATAATCATATTATCTATGTCTGTGAGTCTGACTTGACTGAACTGTTATGATTTAAGTCAGACAAAAGACTAAATCGTTTACATGATGTTAAATAGCAGAAATACTGTTCACCTATTTTTGCATTCATATATCAGTAAGATTGACAGTCAAGTACTGACAGTAAGGTCAGTAAGATTCCTTTCTTTTTAGAAATTAATACTTTTATTCAGCAAAGATGCATTAAATTAATCGAAAGTGACACTGAAGTAAATTACAATGTTACAATATCTATTTAAAATAAATGCTTGTTTTTTTTTATCTTTCTAATCATCAAAAATATTAAGCAACAACTGTAGACACCATTGGTAATAAGAAGAAATGTTATAAAAAGTAGCATAGTACAATGATTTCTGAAGGATCATGTGACACTGAAGACTGGAGTAATGATGCTAAAAATTCAGCTTTGAATAAATTACATTTTAATCTATTAAAATAGAAAAAAGTCTTTTTAAACTGTAATAATATTTTTAATATTACTGTATTATTTATCAAATAAATTCCTTGGTGAGCATAAGACGGTAGTGTATATATTAAGTCATACATTGAATATTATAATGTGTAAAATAAATGTCATATTAAAAAGTTCTAACACAAAAATATTTTGCTATAGATAGACTTTCATCATATTTGTAATATAGCCTGTGGAAATGTTGGCAGAAGAAAGAAATCCTTCAATACTGAACCTTGACATGGACGTCATCAGTTCTTTGGATGCGAGCCCAAACGCTCAGTCAGAGGATAATGATACAGCACGGACTAATCAAGAGATCATTAGAATATCTTACCACGACTGAACCGATCAGAGAGAAGTAACCCAATAAAACATCAGTGACACGGCTATAATACTATAAGGTACCACTATAAAGTGATGCCAAAAAATGCAAGGTATTGCAGACCGAAGATAGAGTGAATGTAGGAATGTGTGTAGGCTACTTAAACGAGTGTAGGCATATGCGTGTGGGCGTGTGCAGACTACACTGAGCGGAAAAAGTGCGGCCCTCAAGCTCTGACCACATCAGGGCTCTCGAAGGAGGTAAGCGAGAGCTTTTTGAGAAAGAAATATTCAGAACACAAGCTTTTAGAGACGCTCAAAAACATCTCACTATTTTGAAACTAAACCCCGGACACTTGTGTGGTACATTACGCACAACAAACCATACGGCAAAAAAAAACCTTTCAGTGGTTCAGGGTTTTTCCTGGGTCAAAAACGGTCTTCGGTGATGCTGGATGAACACGGTTATCCGCATACACACAGTACAAAGTACCCTACCCATATGAACTGTGAGCCCAGTACTGACAATAAATCCAAAATAAATGCAAAGAAACAGTTTGTAAGATTAACTAATCCTATTTACTCATGAAATAAAAAATAATCACAAAACAAAAGCAAAAAACAAAGTGCTTAGAACTATTTTATATTTAAAAATCTGTAAATTAAAATGAAAAAAAGTCACTGAGTGACTGATTTGAAAAGTTAGTAATAAAATGAAAAACGTAAAACATTACAGAGAAAAAAAAAAGTAGCAGCTCTATCATGTCGCAATTACATTCCAAGACTTAATGCACAGATCATTTGACAATCTGACTGTTTTGTTTCGCCCATTGCTATGGTTATCACTGTCAATCGGATTGCACATTTAAATATGGTTTTCAATCCAGAAACTTTGCAATGTGTAGTTTGCAGCATGACAAATATCTAAAATTATTTACAGAAAGCGAGCAAAGATTATTATAATCACTGAAGCTGTCAATTGTAACAGGTATACAAAGTTGCACTCTTGCAAAAACTCCTGTTATAATCAATGAAGCCGTCTACGCTGTGCAGTGAATCTCTTATTGACATTGTGTTTATTCTTTGTTGGTTATAATCAGTGTTCAAAAAAGTAATTAATTACTAATTACATCATCAATGTTGTATTTAAAATACTTTTCTAATTACTCTGTCTGAAAATTTATTTAGTTACTCAATAAGTAACTTACTAATTACTTCTTAAAATCCCTATAAACTTTGACCGGATAGACAATAGAAAGAAAACACCTAATAATTTAGTCAAACATGGAACAGTTTAGCCTTTTATAGCTTTTTAAAACATTTTAACTTTATTAAAACATATACTATAATACTTTTATTTACTTTACAAATACTTACATTTTTTTGTAATAGGGATGTCACTTTACCAAAAATCTAGTAGTCGGTATCGATACCACCAAAAGTGCACAATACTCGATACCAAAGTCAATACCACGGTAAAAATATATAAAAATACAAATAAAACAATGCTATATTTTTTTTCTCCAGGTAGGTCTAGTAAAAATACCACAGAACTTGAGTAATCAGATAAAAAATAACTCTGCATAGTCATAACTGTATAAATTAAATATAGATTAATCCTTATTAAAGCTTTTCTTTTGTTGTTTGATTATCATTTATAATACAGACAGCCAATAGCAGACAGTAGCATGTTTTAAAGGCCTAATGGACGGAGACAATATGCTGTTACACATGCTGTTCACATTCACATAACCAACGTGAATATACGGCAAGACGGGCATTTTGACATAACTGTGTGTGTATTTGAACGTTTATGTGTAATAAACCGTGAAAATCTGACACTCGCGAGAGGCGGCTATGTGTGTGCGCTTTGGTTGAGAGCGCGCTGACTGAAGACCGTCTCTTATAGAGCGCGCACAGTTTTTTTCTCCCTAGGACATAGCTTACATTTTACCGTAATGTTCTTGCCTAACTGTTTCAAAAAAGTGAAGTAATTGGAATATTTCCATACTGAAAAACAGCCACTCGCTTCTGCCAACATCTTCAGACAGCGACTACGCAGCCAACTTTTTCCAAGTTGTGAACTCACGCGCAACTGCACTACAGCTAACGATTTTAAAGAGGCAGCGTTCACTTTTACCTTTAGACGACAAATTTAGATTTTAAATTCAATATTGATTTAAACAGAACTGTTGAACTAATTTACAATATGTAACGCAAGTACATTATAAGTAACCGTAATTATATTACCTAAAAATGAACAGTAATCCCTTACTTTACTTTTTCAGTGGATAAGTAATTTAATTGCATTAATTACTTACAACACAACACTGGTTATAATGAAAGGATTCCCGAGGTGCAGAACTTGTGTTGAACAAACTCAGCGGTGTTGAGCAGATTCAGTCTAACTTAAAAATATCTGATTGGCCACAGAGTTCATGTGTCTGTGATTGGCTACAAAGCTCAATGGCAGATATCGTCACATAAAAGGATTAGTTCACTTCAGAATTAAAATTTCCTGATAATTTACTCACCCCCATGTCATCCAAGATGTTTAGGTCCTTCTTTCTTCATTTGGAAAGAAAACATTCCAGGATTTCCTCCATATAGTGGATTTCACCGGGGTTCAACGGGTTGAAGGTCCAAATTGCAGTTTCAGTGCAGCTTCAAAGAGCTCTACATGATCCCAGATGAGGAATAAGGGTCTATAACGTGATTACGTAATGTGTGCCGCATCTCAAAGCTAGTGCAAGACGAGCATTTGTGGTTAAATAGTATATAATTTTTATTTGGTTTTTTAGAAAATGACCTATCA
Organism: Elopichthys bambusa; assembly: GCA_037101425.1. Lineage (NCBI taxonomy): Eukaryota > Metazoa > Chordata > Actinopteri > Cypriniformes > Xenocyprididae > Elopichthys > Elopichthys bambusa. The sequence continues at coordinate 30,096,837 of CM074441.1, read as the reverse complement.
ATTCACTAGAAAAGACTCATCTGGGATCGTGCAGAGCCCTTTGAAGCTGCACTGAAACTGAAATTTGGACCTTCAACTCATTGTACTCCAGTGAAGTCCACTATATAAAGAAAAATCCTGGAATGTTTTCCTCAAAAACCTTAACATCCAATATGTCTTAAACATGAGGGTGAGTAAATTATCAGAAAATTTAAATTCTAAAGTGAACTAATCCTTTAAATGATCAAAAAAAATCTTTGGCGGAAAAAAGATTCATTGCATTCATATTTTCAAAATGTGGTTTCATGTGGCGTTTACACTGAAATAAATTAGTTGACAAACAATAACAAAGAACTGGCAAGCAACATTGAGTTAAACGTGACATTTTGAAGTAGAAAAACGGAAATAGAATTTTCTTGTAAAATGTACTCCAATAATTACTTTTCACTTCATAAAGAGCACTAAATTCCTAAAGTGGACTAAATTCTTGGCATATATGAGTGAGTCAGAGGACATGGGAGTGAATGGGTTTCTTCTGATGTCCGCTTAGGCAACGTGAGGTATTTTAATGGACTGTGTTTGTGTTTGATGTGACCCATCTCCTCAAAAAAGGGGGTGATTCATGGGCCTGTCATGTCCCAGCACTCATTTCCTGTCTGAGTTACCATCCTCTCCAACAGTGCAACATAAAGAACCAGCATGACGCACGACACTACCACACTTCCCCCAATAAGAGACAGATGGAGGAAGATGCAACAAAACTGCCCACTTGATTGGGTCTGTCAAGTCCATATCCCAGTTCACTCGTAGGTGACGTAACTGCACTCCAGAAAGAGTGTGTGGTTTAAGACTAGAAACTGCCGGAAGTGTTGGAATGGTACCGGAGACATTCGAGACAGTCAGCTTCCATTCATCAACACTTCCTCCCGCGTATCCGCTGACATGCTCTCGAGGATCCCCTACTCGCTCCGACAGTTTCCTCTCAATGTCTCTCTTCCTCTCCATCTCTTCAGAGAGAGCAGAATAAATCGTTCGGCCAGATCAATAGGAAATTCCTTAAGAACAGAAAGTTGTGAACAAGGAGATCTCCTGGGACAATGAATGGCCTACTTCTACAACTGTGTGGGTCTGAAACATCTGGTGTCATTAATTTAATGGAGATCCTCTATAAAACAAAGCCTTTTCCCTTTTGAGACACTTTTTGGTAAAGTCAATTTCCCTCTCAAATCTCCCAAGTACTCCCACATCCACAAATGGTTCCAGGCTAGATGTTTAAGAAATCAGAAGACATCGAAGACATTTAAAAGCTTTTCTTTAATGGTTACAGCACATAAAAAAGCGTTTTTACTAGGGATGCAGGGTTTCTCTGTGACCATATGTGCAGATAATATATTTTTTCTAACTCAAGTAATAAAAGTTTTTCTTTTCTATTGTATGTGGAAATGCACTGATATTGAAAGTATCGCTGATGTTATAAATACATCATAAAGATAGTATATCAATGGAAAATGTCATGCTTTTAATGCAAAAGCCCTAACAAAATTCCTACAATGTGTATCTCAATCCTCATCCTTTAACCTAAATTTCACTTACGCTATGCATGACAGTTTTACGTTTCAGATATCTGTTATTCTGTTATGTACTGAGAAGTACATATCAAAGACATGTTTTGTTCTGCACTCAAACTCCCTGGACTTTGTGGGATCTCTCTCGTCAGTCAGGTCTCTCTGGTTCTGGAGCTGAGCAGGTGGAGAGGCCGGAGTGAAACAGGTGTAAAAACAGCATGGAAGCCTGCTGACTTCGGCTGACAGTTTGTGGATGTCATTCTCTCAAGTGACACGTTCTCAAGAAAAGACATGTCAATAAGTCATGACACCAAGTTGACAGAACCACTTGTTGCCTTTCGGTTAAGTAGCTGTGCAATCAGACAAATAAAACCCATGCTTCCCTGTACCATATCATATTACAACGCTGTCGGTTTTAGTGTTCAATGTAAGTGAGAAACACAAGCGGAAAGACCAGTTTTCTCCTAACGATGCAAATAGCTCTCTAGTTAATGTGCGATTACGAATGCAATATTTAACTACCTTTAATGCTATTACAGTAATTATACACTTAAAAGTCAATAAATATATAGTCAGACCTGTGTTATCATTGTACTTTTTCTGTCATTTTCTATATCTCTATGAGAAACCGTTGGGGTGAGTCCGCAATGGCAAACAGTCCGATTCGACATCTGTGTTTATCCTCCAGCAAAAAACCAAACAGGCTATATTTACTCTAGCCAAACAGGCAGAAGGAGAGAGCAAAGAGCAAAGCGAATGAGAGAGAGAGAGAGAGAGAGAGAGAGAGAGAATAAGAAACTTCAGCAGCTTTAGGGATATTTCTGGCCCAGTTAATGGATGTCATAAAAGCAGGTAGTGATGTCACGTTAATAACCTACCTGAGAATGTAACTCAGAGAGAATACTAAAGTCTGTGATGACATTTGTATGCAGGTATTAAGTTGTCATTAAGCACAGTGAAATTACTGTTAATTTTGTAAATGAATACAGGTACGTGAAGGTCTGCGTACAGTGTGCATGAAGAAAATTGTCACCAGAATAATATGCGTGTACTGTACATGCGCCGCCCCATTTTTGTAACCAGTTGCACGTGCACTGAATTTGTTTTGCACAGTTGTTCCATAAGGTGGATACACTGGCCTGTAAGGAAGCTTGTTTCCGCCATGAAATTAAAAAAAACAAAAAAAAAAAAGGTAATTACGACTTTTTATCTCACAATTCTGACTTTTTGTTTCAGAATTGCATGTTATAAAGTCATAATTGCATGATATAGACATAATTGCGTGATATAAACTCACAATTGTGAGAAAAAAGTCAGAATTGCGAGTTTATATCTTGCAATTCTGACTTTATAACTCGTAATTGTGAATTTAAATTTTTTCTCAGAATTATAAACTCGCAATTGCGTGTTATAATGTCCAATTGTGAGGTGGGAAAAAATCTTTTTTCTTAGAATTGCGAGTTTATATCTCAATTCTGACTTTATAACTCGCAATTATATGTTATAAAATCAGAATTGCAATTCTGAGAAAAAAAAAAGTCAGAATTGTAAGAACTAACCTAAGATATAAGATGCAATTGCGAGTTTATATCACGCAATTCTGACTTTATAAGACGCAATTGTGAGTTTATATCTCACAATTCTGAGGGGAAAAAAAGTCAGAATTGCAACTTTATATCTCGCAAATCTCACAATTCTGAGAAAAAAAGCCAGAATTTTAAGATGCAAACTCGCAATTGCCTTGTGGTGGAAACAAGCTTCCATAGGCCTGAGCCGTTGTTTAGAAAATGAAACTAAAGAGATGGGACAACAACAAAATACTGGAGACTGCAACAACAACAACAGATGCACGCACTGACAAGCGCTTGTGTGAGGGGGTTAACAGATACCCGCAACTTTAGTTTAAAAGAATACAAATACATTTTTATAGGTCATAACTTCTGGAGAAAAATAGGCTACGACTGTACACATATGTACATACTATGTACTTATTATAGTAATTGCAATAACTGGATAATAACTAAGTACTTACCCTGAACTTACCCCTAAACCCATGTAGTTACCTTATATCACCCAGTACTTTTAAGTACACTGTGAGTACACCTAAGTGCACGTACTGTAAAATAAAGTGCAACCCATTCGCTAACATACATGTAAAAACCAAACAAAAACAAAGTATACTTTGGGCTTTAGAGCTTAAAAAGACATGTTTCTCGGCCCATGGGGCTCCACGTGATAACAATGACACACAAATGTAAGAGTAAACAAACAGAACTCACAACCAATCAGGCATATTTGCAGAAGACAATGCCACCACCGCCTTAAAAAGACCTACAAGGACTCAAATGACAAAATGCAAATCCCTCAGACAATCCAGGCCTACTCTCAGCTGGGTTTGTCTATTCAAAACCCTCGACCTATCAATAACTTTAACCAGCAGACTGCAAAAGGCAGTGTATGCGAGTCTAAGAAGCTTTTCTGGTTAGTGGATGGAAAAAGAACGTACGAATTCCCAAGAACTCCAGCTATTCCTCCACGCACAGATATACTGCTACTTTACAGTGCACGTTACTGAATACTGGAGTTTAGCCTAACACCTGGATGCAGTTACTTAGATTTACAACGGCATTCAGCTCCTCACAAAAACACATTTTGTCTTAAGTTATTACCTGAAAGAAGAATCAGCTCCAAGTTTGTGTCTATTTTTGTGTAAACGGCAGCAGTGACTGATGTCCACATTTGTCCATAAAGAAGCCCCTCACTGTTCTCTGCTACACATACCATGAGAACTGAATTTGGCCAATATGACTTATCAGATGCATTCATGTGATTGAATTAGCCTCAAAGAGGAAGTTACTAAAATAAAACCTCTAAATTCCAGGCACAGTCTGGTTCTCTAATTTCATGTGGTTTAATGTGGTGGTATGGTGTGTGCGCTGGTGAAGCCATCTGACTTCCCCTTGAAACATATGCCGATTTTAGTTATACAGCTACACATCAGTGCCTGACCTGCAGTGGAGTCAATAATATTCACAAAGCATTTAAAGGGATAGTTCAGCCAAAAATTTCTATTCTGCCATTATTTTACCCTCAACACATCGAGACAAAACTGCATTGCTTAATGCTGTTAAGCAGAACGAGCATAGCCAAATCTTCAGACTGACGGCAGAAGGTCTGGACTCCATCGCAGCTTTCATTGGCCAAGAGGATGTCTGGCCAAAAGCAACCAATCACTGCGTCATGCTTAGTGGCGTGAAAGTTTAAAGTCGATGTCCCAACAATAACTGACCAGCGTGCAATTTATTTTAAGGGTTAGTTCAGCCAAAAATTAAAATTCTGTCATTGATGTCGAATTACAACATGTTTTTGAAGCATTGATCATTGTAGCCAATCACAGACAAATCTGATGATCACGTGAACACAACAGTCAATCAGAGGTGTTTACGAATCCGCACAAACAGCGCTCACATTTTTAAATGTGGTACCGACTTGGTATCGAAGTTGGTACTTTTGACAACACTACTTTAATGATGTCTTTAGGCCTGGGCGATAAAACTGTATCGATATTTATCAACGGTACGTCCTATTCGATAACGACAGAAAAAATGTTTGATATAACTCTTTATATAGTTTCACTTAAATGCATTAAAATGTAAACAGACATCAAGCTCGCTCCATCCCTGGATCACAAACAGTGACACGAGTGGTACGAGTGACATGCAAACAAGCTTCTGTGGAGTTCAGTTGCGCAATCGCCAAGTGAGATCAGAACACACAAACACATGAATAAAAAAGGACATATCAGCTCGTTTGCATGGCAGTTTCATGGTTTCCTTACGTCTTACAGTTGATCTACTTCAAAGTTCGTCTTGAGAGAGCAGTTGTCATGTATGTATTAACAGCTGCACAGTGTTTTCAGCCACACAGTATCTTTATTTCTGTGTTACAAATATTCAAATTATCACAAAAGTACTGAGATAAAATGTACAGTTCAGTAAAAACACTAATGTCTATGTTATAGATCAAAATAGAGCAAATCAGCTTTTAAAAGAAACTTGAACGTGCTGAAAAGACGCATTTATCGATTACATTGTTTCACCACCAGGTGGCGATAAGTGACTTTAAAATTGTATTTAAAAGTGTATTTAAAGTTGAATCTTCATTCAACAGATTCTTTCAAATACACCGATTCATCCAGTAATGAAACAAGAGTATTTACGGGCGTGTCATTGAATCATACATCATCATTTTTAAAATAATTCATTCAAATATATTTAAAATTTTTAAAAAGACTGCAGCAATTAATATTTTGTCAGAACCTCTAGTAAATTTCGTTATTTCGTTTAGCTGACATTCAGAATTCAGACAATCTCAGTTTGAAACAAACAAACAAAAAAATTCTCAATTTATCCAAAATTGTGCAGCTCTAAGCTTCTTTAACACTTATTTATTTAATCTTCATATAAAATATAAGAAAGATTTGTTTACATTTAATTTAGCTTTGTTTTAAAAATTATTTGTTGTTTGCCTTAATTAAAAATGCATTGGTTAAATTCAAACATTTTTTTCTACTAAATTTTTTCTCAATAGTTATCGATACCGATCAGTTTTAAACATTATATCGTGATCATTTTTTTAGCCCTATGTCTTTCCTATCGTTTTGGATCTTGAATGTATAAATTGCATTGCTCCCAATGAAGGGACTGAAAGCTCCCGGATTTTATCAAAAATATCTTTATTTGTGTCCCGTAGAAGAACAAAAGTCTTACAGGTTTGGAACAACCTGAGGGTGAGTAAATAATGACAGAATTTTAATTTTTGGGTTAACTAACCCTTTAAGAACATTGTACAAGTTTAATGCAACAATGGTGCTGTGAACTTCACATACTTTTAAAAATCCAGAACCAGATAAGCGCTCATTGTCACAGTTGTAAACATGAAACATTTCTTCTTCCATAAGGGGGTTTGGCATCACAACGCTTTGTTTCCAGGTGGACTGTTAAAGAACACAACACATCTGTCTCCTTAAAATCCTGGGGAATTCAACCCATCAGATGACAACTTTGAAACTCCCGAAGTTTTTCCTATTTTGTGTGCCTTATGCATCAGAATAGGGACTGACTGACTTTTTTTTTTACATACAGAATTAACCCTATAAAGCAGGGATGGGCAACGTTGGTTTTGGAGTGCCACTGTTCTGCAGAATTTAGCTCCAACCTTGATAAAAACACTCACCTGTCTGTAGCCTTAGTAATCCTGAAGACATTGATTAGCTTGTTCAGGTGTGTTTGATTAGGATTGGAGATAACTCTGCAGGACAGCAGCACTCCAGGACCGACGTTTGCCCATCCCTGCTATAAAGCCTTTTGATGCATGAATTTCTAAGGTTTCTAGATGATCAAAATGATCAAAACTTTGTGTACAATTGTTTTTTCATCAATCTACTACAAGCCTTCCACCCTCTGATTGATACTTTATACTTTTTTGCAAGCAAAAATGTCCAACTTCAGGTTGTGGTGCATGTGTCATTTTGCTGTGAAATATTTACGATTTTTATAAAGTTAATGTAAGAATAACTTTTATAATGGCAGTAATATTTACTTACTGAACTGAAGAAATTTAGGTTTAGGTTTGCTTGATTACCTATATATCATGTTTTCGAAAAGTCGTGTAAAAGTGTCAAATATGATGCATCAGTATTTGGGGATATAGAGTAATATTCTTGAGCATTTTATGTAAATAGTCTGCTATACCGTTATAAAAATCTCATTGGTTTACATTACAAGCTATGCCATCTACTTTTTGGCCATATAAATAACAACAACTGCACCAAAATGCATATGTTTGCTTGGGCCTCTGAATAAAATTGAGGTGTTTTTCCTCCTTAAGCGTGAGCTCCATATTCTGACTATATCATACTGTATGAACCATATAAAGCATGATGTATCAAATATAATACAAAAAATAAAACACATATGCTAAACTGTTTTAGATTGTGTCTTAAGGTTCAATAAACATTCCATTATTTCATATGCCAGGCTTTAGCGACTCTACAAATTTTTGTATTCCACAAAAGAAAGTCAGCCATACAGGTTTGTAACAAGATGAGAGTGAGTAAACAATGATACAATATTAAATCTCGCTGAACTATTCCTCTTATCCAATAATGACACATTAACCACCTGTTGTTATTAAGATTACGAAGAGAAATTTCAAATGGTTTTCTGCCATAACTAAAAACACACATCTACCCAAATAATACACATATCTTGTTAAATACCAAACTTAAAACTCACACCAAACTTCTCATTTATTCCTAAACGAAGTGCAAAACAACTTTAGTACACGGAGATATAGTGGCATTGAAGGGTTCTCCAAGGGTTCTGCATGTGCTGAAACTTTACAAGTAAGCAACAATCTGCCCTCACCAACGACAAACGTTCATTTTAAGATGCTTCAAGAGACATTAACTTCTGTTAGAACAAGCGCACCATTGTGTGAAAACTGTAGCCTCACTATTGTTGCATGGCCTTAGTCCAGGTGAGTGAAAACTACATAGTGCTGACGCATGCGCGATGACTGATCAGGAAGGACTAAAGCGTTTATATTCGCTAACGTTTTTCACTTAATGAAAATACAATACAGTCATCCCAAATTCTGCATAATGACCCGTGCTTGCCTCATAAAAACCACCATTGCCCACGATATGCTCGTGTACATAATAAAGAAACATGACAAAATCTGAAAGCTGTCCAAAGGCTCCCGAGTTTTACTCGCCACTTCGCATTGTTGATTTAAACCTGATCGTAAAAACTAATTATCCCCGGTAAACGTCTCTTACCTTATCCGATCCGGGAACGTGTGAGGGGGAAACTTCCCTAAATTTCCCTAAGGAGACATGTGTAGTCCGTAAAAACGTTTCAGAAATCCTGTGGATATTCTCGCCCCAGCGCCGTTCGCCAACGAGGAATTCTTCTTGGCTCCCACATTCGTTATTCCTCTTCCTCCCAGCCAACCGAAACCACGACGCCCGGCTGCTACTCGCGCACACACATACATGACACTGCGCATGCGCGGGGATGCATTCACAAGTGTCTGTAGTAATAATATGAAAGAGAGCGAATTCCGCAATGTAACGTGAACAGCGGTCTGTTGTAGCATATGGTTTAACCCACAACAATTACAAACAATAAACACAACATTAATATATTGTCTAAATACAAATAAAACAACTAAAAATGCCACTTTTATTTCATATCACATTCATAACAACGATACATCAGTCTTTCTGGCTTGTTTTTGAAAAGGACTGTCTGTGAAAAATAAGTGAAATTGGGGTTTAAACTCTTCCTCTTTGCATTTTTTAATATAATATCTCCCTAAAACAAATCAGTAGTGTACACTTTCCATTTATCATGTTCGTTATGTGTCACATGGTTAACATTCGTTAACATTCGCCACTGGCATTAAAACAGTTAATACTACTGACTGAATGGGAAAACCAACATATTAACGATTGCGGTAAAGGCAACGTGATTTTGATGTGTAAATGACACTTTGATTGTGTTGTAGTGTACAACACAATGAGGATTTCCAGTTGGAAACGATTGTGCCTTGAAGCGATTGAATGACGTCAGACTGCAGTGTCATATCTTTTCGGGTATTTCAAAGCATTTTTGCAAACAGCGCACATGTGATACGTGCAAGAAAGGCAATTTTCGGTTGTAAAGACAATCCCTTTTTTGGAGGGCTCCATAGTATAACACAAATTTAGATACCACGTATGTGTACAGTAGCTACGTTAAACTTAGCAGGCAGATGAGGACATTTTTCGATTAGTGTATAGCATACCCTTGTGGTCACTATTGTTATAACACGCGACTAAACGACACCGACTTCTGTTAATAAATCTTTCAATATTGTCAATGTTCACTCTCATGCAGAATCTTTTTTAAAAAATGGATAGAAACGTTACTAAACTACTAGCGTTAAAACTAGCTGTTTTTTTATGCTGTAGGTTAATTTTATGTTTAGATCACCATGCAGTCTAATTGGTTATCACAACAAAATGTGCTCTAATGCTTTGAAACCGTATTGGTGGAGTCTGACACAAAATAGTGAATGATTTAAAATCATTTCAAATGGAGAGTCACATTTAAATGTGCCAGGCAGCCTTAAAATTCACCAAACTGATGTTTAAATTTCCATAGCAAAAACATTTAAAGCGGCTCAGTGAATTTGCATGTGTATAAAAATACATGCAAGCTATGTGGAATGCGATTATTCTTCAACATAAATCGTGTTTTAAATGTCTTTAGATTAATTTGATTACAAAAATCAAAATCTTGGCCTCACACTTTAAAATAGAATTGTTGGTTTAACTTAAAAACTTACCTGGTTGCCTAAAAATTTTGAGTTCATTGAAATTTAAAATTTAAGTTAATACTATGAAGGAGATTGGTTTAATCAACAGAAACTCAAAATATTATGTTATCTGAACCACATTAATCATTGAAGTTGATTTGACAAAAGAAAAAATGTTGTGATTAAAAATCATGAAAATAATTTTTTACAGTGCAGGCTCATGAGGTTCTTAATAGAATCGATCACATATTTTCAAATTTAAATAGGAAAAGGGCCAGTGTATAGATTATATTGCTACAATGGTTAATGTCTATATTAAACCTGTTCAGTTTTCCAGTTTTTAATTTTGCTTTAAAATCATGAACTGGCAGTTCTTCATGCAGGTTATTAAGAATCATTGTGAGTTTTCCATCCTCTGAATTTATGACATGTTGTCCTATTTATCTTCTGCCATTAATCATAACACCTCTTTGCTCCAGATAGTGTAACCTGTTGTCACTAGAGACCAAAGTGTAATGGGGAAAGAGCTTAGATACTTAACACAGACCTTCTGCACCACATCATCTGCTCTCTATTCTGACAACTCAACCAAAATCAACTAAGTTAGTATGGCAGACTGAATGTGAAGAAGAGAACAGGACTTTATGGCATGACTACAAATAGCCAGAAAGAAAAACTACCATTGATGTTATCCAGAATCTCACCAGGGGGCAGTGTGACATAATGAAGCAAAGCTGTTCTCCTTTTAGTACATGTTGTGCAGGTCGGCTATTTAACTGAACTGCATTTCCATCTACCTGATTATATGACAATAAAGATTATAAAGTGATATGCCTAATGGAAAAGTATTATTATTGTTGTTGTTTTATGTTTCAGGCTAATAAAGAGCTCTTCCAATTAAGTTGCCAATCATATAACTGAGGGGGGAAAGGCATATTTGTTTTATATTAAGGTGATCTATCTTGGGAAACCTATGTTTGGTTATTGTCACTTGCTAAAAAACCTGTGATTGAAATTTTAACATGGCTGAGGCTCAAACACACGTTTGTTTTTGTGAACTGTGGGGACATTCCATAGGCGTAATGGTTTTTATACTGTACAAACCGTATTTTTCAACACCAACCCTACACCTAAACCTACCCATCACAGGAAACTGCGCATTTTTACTTTCTCAAAAAAAAAAAAAAAAAAAAAAAAAAACTAATTCTGTATGATTTATAAGCCTTTTGAAAAATGGGGACACCCTCTCCTTGTAATACGTATGCCATACCCAAGTCATTATACAAATTTGTGTCCTGATATGTCACAAAACATGCGCGCGCGCACACACATTGTTGCACGTGCACATGTTTTTTGGGGGGACATTCCATAGACGTAATGGTTTTTATACTGTACAAACTGTATATTCTCTTCCCCTACACTAAGCAAGTTTTTCAAAAAAGAACATTCTGTATTATTATACAAAAAAAAAAAAAAAAAAAAAGTCCCCACAAGGTCAAAAATTACACGTACTATACTTGTGGGTTTGGTCCCCATAACGTAGGGATTACCAGGACACACACACACACACACACACTTTATCTGTAAAATATATTTTATATTAACGTTATATATATATAACGTATATATATATATATATATATATATAGCCTAATTGTCGTGCTAACATATTATATTATATTAACTATCTTATATTATATAGCTGGTCCGAATAGGCCACGTCCACCTTTGCATTCACTATAAACTCCATTTCCCAGAATGCCCTACTGTCCTCCACCCCCAGTCCAGCCGGTGTATTTGGATACAAAGTCAGCCTCAGGAGCTGACAGCCCGGTCCATGGAATAGATCGTCTTTCTCACAGATAAAGGAAGCGGTGTTAGAAACAATTCGATTGAGATGGACGACGGACCGATTATCTGACCCAGCTGGGAGAAAGATTAAAAGAGCGTCCTTCAGTGGAATTCGATGATGTGTAGGGAATATTTCAGCATTATGATACGCCCATGCGACGAGCTGTATAGATGTGATGTACAGTGAAGGATCCAAGCAACCACAAACATACATCTGAATTCAGAAAACCGCTTGTTTGGGCTGGAAGGACGCATGAATACTTTCTCACTGATCTCTGGATTACAAGAAATATTGTGGAAGAATCTAGAAAGGAACTAGGTGGCTATTATTATTAGTGTTGTTGTTATTATTATTATTGTAAAGATGGTGGACACATTTTGTGTTGGCTTTTATTTGGGCAACATAAACGCATTCTTGAGAATTTCGTCGCCTAATCGCTACGACCTGGATAAAAGTCATCTTTATGCAAGCCATCCGCATCACTCTCATTCTTCATAGAATGATCTCAATTATCGCTGTATCATAATAATAATCATTACCAAGCCGAAGGTCCGCTTAAGCTTGTCATACATTTCAGTTTATATACGCAAGCGCAACTGACATGAATCAACTGCTCGATGACAATAAAAAAAATATCTACTGTTAAACTTACAATCATGGAAAATGAGGACGAAATGATCGAAATAAGCACTTGCACATGCGCTTCATAGAAATAACCCAAAGTGACAGTCGCTTTTGTTTATAAATTGCAAACAGTAGACGTGTAGTAGGTATAGCAACGTTTATTGATGAAATATTAATATGCATTTCCAAATATTCAAAATGCTAAATGGCTAGAATACATGATGTATGTCGACTAAAGCTAATGACAAGCACGGCTCTGCCATCTCTCTGTTGTGATTCTCATCTTAAAATGGACGCGCGCTTTCCTTAAAGGCTATTTAGAGACTTGAACTGTCTTATAGGCTAGCGTTCGCGATGTACCGGATTTGCACGAGACAAGAGAAACGCGAAGTTAATATTACGAATGTGCAAATAATTGTGGATGTTTTGAGATCGCGAGCTGGCGCATCCCCTGTGAGCCTATCAGAGCTGAATGTCTGAAGATGCCTTAAGCCTGCGCATGCATGTGTTTAAGGCTATGAATATTCATTAACATCCATTGCAAAGAGCAACATCGATGTACATTTACAAATATGAGAGTTTTACATGGATCGGATTTACATAGATTAGAGGTTAGATGGAATTTAACCCCTACTAGATCGTGATATGTGATGTAGGGCAAATTATCAGAAGACCCATCTAGTTCTTGTTTTATCCTTCAGTAGCTAATATTCTTTTAGTTAAGGATTCTGCTGTTACAAGGAGAGTCTCCAAGGCCTTCAATGATTCTTCTAATGGAAAAGCCCAATGCTGTCTATCAAGGAACCAAAAAGAAAACATTCTCAAGTCTTGATGGACTGGGTATTCTCACCTAATCTCAAGGACTTTGGATCTCATGTTTCTCTAGCAAAAACTTGTATTGCTCTTATTAAGAATCTTCGTCCTAGTCATATCAGAGCTGTAAGCACACACTGACTGACTACAATGGCTCTATAAATGTTAAGACACATGCAAAGTGTGCTGTGGACAATCCAAGTAACCGGTGAGGACATTGAAGGGGCAGCCCAGCAGAAGCTTTACTCGTTGATTTCTTCCCTCATTAAGAAGGCCTGCACTCAGTAGATGGGCTCTGCATGGATATTGTAGTTGACAGAGGGCCTCCTCCAGCTTTTGAGACCTCATCGCTGACCTGTGCACTCAGTGATGGACCCATATACAAGACTGAGTGGAGTAGGAGCTGGAGGTGGTGGCAGTGCTGCCCCACTACCTTGCACCAACATTGGAGGTTCCTGTGGACCCCCAGTTCCACCTGTCCTCCCAGCAAGTGCAAATTCAATATCCTGCTTGACACACAACAGCAGCAGCCGGAACTCCTCTACTCTTCCATCCTCAGTGGGATCCCCAGATTCCCATCTTCCCCATCATCATGAAGGCATTAACACTTACTGGACAGCTGTCTTTGATTATGAGGCTACAGCGGACGAGGAGCTGACTTTGCGACGTGGCGACCTATTGGAGGTGCTCTCCAAGGACTCCAAAGTGTCTGGAGATGAGGGCTGGTGGACTGGAAAGATCCAAGACAAGGTGGGCATATTCCCTAGTAATTATGTGACCCGACGGGACGCCAGCTATCCAGCGTTACCTCCTGGAGGTCTGGTCGGTGGGGAGTCGCCACTAGAGATTGATTTCTTAGAGCTGTGTTTGGAGGAAGTGATCGGTGCCGGCGGCTTTGGAAAGGTGTATAGGGGTGTGTGGCGAGATGAGGAAGTGGCTGTTAAAGCGGCTCGTCAGGACCCAGATGAGGACATCAGTGCCACAGCAGAGAACGTAAGGCAGGAGGCCAGACTCTTCTGGATGCTCCGACATCGCAACATCATCGCTCTCCGAGGTGTTTGCCTGCGGGAGCCAAATCTTTGCCTGGTTATGGAATATGCCCGTGGTGGAGCACTTAACCGGGCACTTGCTGGGAAAAAGGTGCCTCCTCGGGTACTGGTGAACTGGGCAGTGCAGGTTGCGACTGGAATGGACTACTTGCACAACCAGACTTTTGTGCCAATCATCCATCGAGACCTCAAATCCAGTAACAGTGAGTTACGTTTCTTTATTGTTCACTGTCAAAATAAATGTGCTAAACTGTACCTTGTCACTGGGTGAGTACCCTTAAAGGGACAACTTTTGTTACCATTATGTTACTTAGGGTTGGGCGGTATCTAACAAATTGGCATCAGACGATGCCTACAGTGAAACATTGTGATGGACGATTACAGGGCCCCAATGTAATCACTCATCTTCACTCAACTTCCATTGGAATGAATTAAAAACGCTCGCTCTGCTCCACTCCAGGCACTCCACGCACTGTTAATGTGGTGCACGTCTGGAGAAAGAGAGTACGTGCACGGAGCTGAAAGGGCTTGAATGCGGATGCGGGCCCGGATGCGGACTGCAGTCCGCCGTTTGAATATCCGCCATTGCTCAACATTGTGATGTCTGTCAGCCATCACCCTAATGTTACTACTATGAACAATTGAGGGGTAAATAAGGTACAAAGATGTACTGAGGGTACTGTCCTTGTGACAATCTGTTGTACGCCTAAAGGTATACATTTTGCAAAGAGTGTGTTCTGATGCACTCAACACCAACACATACTCATACGCAACAACATACTGATAAGGGGTAAATGCTTCTGGGTCACTTCTGATATGTCAGATACAGTCCCCAAAACTGATCCTCAAATTATCCTCAAATTTATCCTTAATTGGAATAGCCCAAAAATCATGGGTTTGGCAATGGTGGAGTGACTGTAGTGAAAGGACAAAAGGAATAGATGTTGTGTATGGACTTGGAAACATTGTTTTGTTTTTTGTTTTTGCGTATAGCCTCTTGACGTTGCATTGCTTTCTCTTCTTAAGGCAAGCTACTCTGCTCTGGAATACGCTGGGCTATTTTTGGTGCTTTGTGCTATTTGCTGCTAAGCGCAGTTAAGAGTTGTTGTGGGCAGAAAGAAGAGAGTAGCTGAATGGATGAGTATATGGATGCATTTTGGAAAATGAACACTGCACACTCGATACTAAGGGTTTGACTTTTGCAGTTTTTGCAGTAGCTTGACAGACAATCTAGAGAAAATTTAGCAAAGTCTGCTAATCCCTGTCCTTGTCAAATCCACAAAAACAGTCATCCCAGTGCTGCTCCCTCTCTCAGCAATGGGATGCTTGTTTACCGTGCCCCTGTAGACACAGGAGGGGTAAAAGCATTAGCTGTCAGAGTTTAAAGTTTCACTGCTTCTCATTATCCAGGGGCTCTGAGCTCAGGTATCCTCTTCAAACTGTAGGCGTACTTGGAGATTGGCACAGCTGCTGTGGCAACAGAGGCGGATTCCAAGCCCTCCAGCTTCTTCCCAGCTTCCCTCTATTGCACCCTAGACATCCCCCTCCCCCATAGTACAGTCCCCGCTCAACAACACAGTACAGCGGGATTGTGTGCATGGTATAGTGTCCCCTTTAGTGCACCAGTAATTGCATTCCTTTACTAGCATTGGTGTTTGTCACAAAATGTAGTAATCCTCATAATTGGTGTATAAATCAATTGGCTTTGTAAATATATTATATTAGAACAATGATACGAGAAGTCAGGGACAAAGACTTTTATATTAGCATACCAAAATGACTGTAATAGCTCTCTCTCACGTTGCCTGGAAGGCTAATTTGAACGTACTTGGTTCGCTGGTTGCCAGTGCCTCTGAATAACTAGGATAATCTGATTACTGTGACCTCCTTTAAAGTGATGTCACTCTGTGTGTGAGTTGATAGGCTGGAGTCATTGGTCAGTTCATGTTATTAACTGAGCTCACGCTGGACTTAAGTTACCTTTAGCAAAGAATGGCCCACACTCTGGGAAAACAAAAGAGAAATAGGGATCAATTGTAAGGGTGACTCAGCTTATGAGAGTAATGCTAAACCCCTGATCACCTTCCCCTGACACACTCCTCAGGCAGGTCTTTCCTGGAACACAGGAATGGCTAATGGCTAATACACACCATTCTAATGCAATCAAAATCTCTCCTTGACTATAGGTAGTTTACAGAAGAAGAAGCTGTCCTACAGTCAAGGAGGGATCTTAGAAAGGTTAAAGTGGAAATCTTAAAAGCTAAACAAAGGTATAAAACTAAAGTAGAGAGTAAACTGGCCGAGAAGAATATTGCTTCAGCATGGTCTGGTATGAAAACTATAGTAGGTATACAGCAAAGTGTGAATAGAACTGATATTGTCATGGATGGTTTCAGGTCAAATAGTGAACTTGCCATTGCACTAAATAATTTTTATTTGAGATTTGATCAGTTTGATTTTAAGAATGAAACTGAGGAATTGAGATGTAAATTTAAAGATAATCATCATCTCGTCCTAGACCAGAGAGCAGTTGAAAAATCTTTTCTTTCTTTAAAGTTAAATAAGAGTCCTGGTCCAGACAATATCTGTGGCAAACTATTGAAATATTGTGCAGGGCAATTAAGTTACATCTTTTATGATATTTTTAATATGTCTTTATACCTACAACATGTACCTAACCTGTGGAAGCGGGCTGTTATTATCCCGGCTCCTAAAATAATTGTCCCAAGGCTATAAATGACCTCAGGCCAATTGCCCTCACTTCTCATGTAAATGAAATTATTGGAAAAGCTTGTAAAGACAGAGATTGTAAGGCAAACTGAGCAAGCTCTTGACCCTATGCAGTTTGCCTATAGGGCACATAGAGGAGTTGAGGACGCTACAATTACTCTACTTAATCTTTTGTCTAAGCACTTAGAAGGGAGAAATACTCATGCTAGACTGTTGTTTATTGACTTTTCTTCAGCTTTTAATACTATCCAACCTCACATTTTAGCTATGAGACTTATAGAGCATTTTAAGCTGAGCAACAATTATTGGGTTGGATGCTGGATTTCTTGACAAACAGAACACAGAGGGTGAAAGTAAATGGCATTTTATTAGATTTATTATTTTCGTCCACTGGTTCACTCCAGGGCTGTGTTCTTTCACCTTTATTTTATATTCTGTATACTAATATGTGCCAAAGTAAGCATGTAAATAGGACTATATTGAAATTTGCTGATGACACAGTTATCATGAGTCTGCTACACGACAATGAGTCTGGTCATGGTCCTGTTATTGAGGAGTTTGTCACCTAGTGTGATGAATCTTATTTGGAGTTAAATATAACTAAATCAAAGGACATGATTATAGATTTTAGAACTTGTGCTTTACGTTATGACACTACAATTATTAAAGACCAGGCGGTGGATTGTGTAGAAAGCTACAAATATCTTGGAACAGTCATAGATTCTGAATTGACTTTTGAAATGAACTGTGAGATGGTATGTAAAAAGGGACATCAGCGTCTGTTTTCAGCTGTCCAGATTTCACATTGACAAATCTATGACCCATTTCTATCAGGCTTTTATTTAATCAGTCTTGTCGTTCTCCCTTGTGGCGTGGTTTGATAAGTTGTCTTTGAAGAACAAAAATTCTTTGAATCAAATTGTTAGGTGGGCAAGTAAGATTATAGGTGAACCACAACTTAACTTAGCAGGTCTTTACTCCAACTATTTACAGCTTAAGGCGAGTTTTATAATTAGAGATTGTTCCCACCCTTTACATGCTGAGTTCCAGCTCCTCCCCTCTGGATGTAGGTTCGTGGCCCCTAGGTGGAGAACTAGACGATATAGGAATACTTTTGTACCTGCAGCTATAGAATTATTAAATGAAAAAAGCAGGAGATGATATGCATGGTTACTTTATGTATTTTAGGTGGGCGTCGAGGGTGTGTGTAGAATGCACATTGTCATGACTTTTTATTTATTTATTTTTTAATATTTTATAGTTATTGTATGTTGTGATGTCTTATGGATTGTCTTAAGGATGAATTGCTGAATCTCCTGTCTGCTCAACAAATTTACCTTCAGGTATTAATAAAGATACCTTGACCTTGATCAAATAGTCGTGGCACACATTTTTCCACTCTTAATAAAGCCAATTTATATCCTTACACTCAACTTTAATATTATGTTAATAAACTAAAGACATACTGATATTAAAGACTGTGACAGACGGATATATTACTCAGACACATTAATCAGATTATATTTGACAATTTTGAGATTATCAGCATCAGCCAGTAGCTGGTCATTCCAACCTAAGCCCCTTTCACACAGAGCGTTGATCCCAGACAATTGCCATAAAATTGCTAGAGTGCCTTCTGTGTGAATGCAAACACATCACGGGATTGATCCAGGATGGGGACCTAGTAATATTGCCGGGATCAGCCCCCGAACACACCCTGCGAGACCAATCCTCGTAGTGATGACGCTAAAGCTGAGATCGTGGAACGGTACGGTATGCGATGCGCTAGTTTGTGATCAAATCAGAAAAAAAAATGCACAAGTGTGGTTTCTCGAGAGAGAAATCGCAGATCATAAGCAATCTTAAGACGCTGCAGAGACATTACACGTCACATCCCGATGTCATGTGTCTTTACAGGATCTTTACAGGATGTGTGTGAATGCACACATTCCAGAAAATCACTTGCAGTGGGAATAAATCAAAGTCTCTGTGTGAAAGGGGCTATAGTTTCGCTTTAAAAATGCAATGTCAGCTTGCATTTTTCAGCCTGTAATGTCAGTCCTGATTCACAAATTGAGGCAAATCTTATTTGTCATCATTAAATTGTATTTTAAATAATTATTTGAAAGAAATTAATACTTTTCTTCAGCAAAGATGCATTAAATCGATCAAAAGAGGGATTAAAGTTTCTTTAATTGTTACAAAAAATTCAAATAAATGCTGTTCTTTCGAACTTTTCATTCAAATATTCCTATAAAAATGTTTCTAAAGCACAAAATCATTTTTGAATGATTTCTGAAGGATCATGTGACACTGAAGACTGGAGTAATGATGCTGATTCAGCTTTGCAACCACATGAATAGATTACATTTTAAACTATATTAAAATAAATTTACGGTATTTTGGATAGTGACCACCATGCCTTCTAGATGTCTATATCATTACTGGGCATTAAAAACCCATATAGATTGACTACTAGTTACAGATTACTAGTAACTAGTTAAGGTTACTAGTTTACCATGCCTCTTCAATGACAGGACACGTTTACATACTCAACCATGGACGTAAAAGTGCAGTCCTGCATTTTTACGGCCTTAACCCACCCCTTAACAACAGCTGTACATATGCACACCTAAAATTCATATACAGGCTACTTGGGTTGTGGTTGTTTTGGACTTCTGATTTCCTGACTTGGCTGTTTTGTAATATTTACCTCAGTGAGGCTGGGCTTTGTACTCAATGACTAGAGTTCAGTTATTGGCCATTTGATGTCTATACCATCTTAGCAGGTGAATTGCTTGTAAAGGTGTAAAGGAAGACTTATCAAATAGTCATTTACAAGCAGTTGTAGAGATAATTAATCAGGGAGATATGTCAGAGCAAGAGAATGGCTGAGAACACAGCAAAATACAACAATGAACCCTTTATCGCACGCCCAAGACAGAGATGGCTCGACAATAACAGGAGTCACTCGCCTGGCCAGAGAAGGGGAGGGTGGATATGAGAAAATGAGTGTCCGGACCTTGCACGAGAGTTCAATTGGATACAGGGGACAGGGGGAAAGCCTAAAGGATGCGTATGAATATATTTGTGGCTACATGTTTGTATGTCCTGGAAAAGCCCCAGGGTCTTGGAGGGTCAGTGGTGGATTATAAGCACCGGGGTCAACGGGGTACAGGGTAGAGTGACTCATTTGTCACAAATGACAGATAAATTGCTGTAGTTATATGTCTTTCTAATTTTCCTGTTGCTCAATTTGTAGAGCATGGCACTAGGTCATGGGGTCAATTCTCAGAGAACACATAAAAAATAGACCATTTTAAGTCTCTTTGGAACATCTGCCAAATGCATAGCCTAAATGCATTTGCACATGACATTACATCACAAATGTACTTATCTAACTGTGACTAAAATGTGTGGTAGCACTTTATTTAACAGTCCTGTTCCCCATGTACATACTGTGTACTTATTATAGTAATTGCAATAACTGGGTAATAACTAGGTACTAACCCTGAACCTACCCCTAAACCTGAGAGTAACCCATGTAAACACTAACCCATGTAGTTACCTTATATTACCCAGTACTTTCTTTGGTAAGTACACTGTAAGTACACGTAAGTGCACGTACTGTAAAATAAAGTGCAACCAAATGTGTTATACTGGTATTTTAGTGTGTCACAAGCAGTGTTAGGGAAAGATACTTTTAAAAGTAATACATTACAACACTGTTACTTTCTGGAAAAAAAAAAAAGTAACTAATTGCGCTACTTAGTTACATTTTATGAAAAGTTTCATTACTTCTGCATTACTTTTTCTCACTTGGGCTGGGCTTTTTCTTGCTTGTTTTTTAATAACAAAAAAAGTTTTGGCAAATGTAAAGGCTCTTTCACACCAAAAGTGAAATGAATAAGCCTCAGACAGAAGGAAATGAAAATTTACGCCTGTACAGTAGAGGGCGCAGCTCAAACAAACCTTTCGCTGTGATGCCATTCTGGATTAAAGAAGAACAGGACGCAGGAGAAGAAAGCAATTTCAGCAATAAAAGAAATGAACAAATGTGATGTTTATCTAAAATTATTTTTGTTTATTAGTATGGTGGAATTGGATTATCAAAGGTCAGCAGCAAAGGCATTGGTTAATAAAGTGAGATTAAATACATAAAGTATATGTATTATTTAACATATTTTTAATTATTGCAGTTTTACGTAATATTCTGAGTTGGTATTTTACTGTTTTTATTCATTTTGAGGAATACTGAATGAGATGAAAGGGTAAGCGCATGCTAACATTTTGTCTAGAACTACAATAACCATCATGTTCACACAACTCACACAACGCCTCTACATTTCTCTCAGCATGGGGACAGGAGAACTGTCAGTCAATAAATGAGAAACTTTCGGTACTTATTTAAAAAAGTAACTCAGATATTTGGTTGTAAATTTAAATGTAATGTGTTACTTTACTAGTTACTTGAAAAAGTAATCGGATTACGTAACCCACATTACTTGTAATGCGTTACCCCCAACACTGGTTACAAGGTTACTGTTTTTACTACTTCTCTCACACAGACTCAGTATTCATAAGTTTTGATTTTTGGGCTACAAAAAGCTTTTACAAAATAAGCCTGACCATTCTCCTGCCTTTACGACAATACCCTGCATTCATGCGACACACAAATGTCACCCACAATTTTAGGTGTTCCATTAATAAGTAATAGGATACATTCCTTTCCCACAGATTAGAATGAGTCAGACGGGGATGGTGGTAAAAGTGGGGCCATGGACTTTTTGCATTGTTTGCACTCCGGTCAGTGACCATGAGTCATTATTCCGGCCCTTTATGTGTTGCATCAATACCATTTTTAGAGGTTGAGTTTGAGAAGCGATACCTGTATTTATAGTAAAGCCATCATGTTCAAGTACAGTACATTGGAACTTAGGTGTAGCATGTTGCTTTTTAAAATGATTAATATGTCTTACAAAGTATTGGGTATTTTCACTGCCCTTGGGTTATCAGAAGCTTTAAAGGTTGACTTCCATAGTATTTTTTTCCATACTATGGAAGTCAGTGGGTCCCATCAACTGTTTGGTTACCCATATTCTTCAAAATATCTTCTTTTGTGTTCAGCAGAAGAAAGAAATTCATACAGGTTTGGAACAACTTGAGGATGAGTAAATGATGACAGAATTTTCATTTTTGGTTGAATTATCCCTTTAAGTGCTTCCTGCGATTTTCCACCAAAATAAAAGCTTGAAGGCTCGATTATAATGATATATTTTTTTATTGATTTTTATTTTACAATGAAACATCACATTATAATAACAATTATTATTTTGTATTCATACTGATAATTTATTACAAATTGTGCAACAACAATCCCAATTTTTATCATATTCCCCAAATTGTGCGGAAATACTATGTATTATTACATAATACTATGTAATACTCTACTATGTAGAGTATTACTCTTTAATTCTGTTACAGTAACTGTTCTTTTATTATTTGCATTATATTTCACATACAGTTTTGTTTTGATTGCACCCCGTCATATAGAGGATAAGCAAGTAGACATCAATCGATTGTGTTTGGCAGAGTGCTTTTTCCTATGTGTCCTCACTCTCAAGTAGTGTTGGGAAGTCTGTACATCATTTTTCTTTTTTATTGTAACATCCATTGAAGCAATCCAGTCCAATTAATTGAATTTCCCAGCATTACTTGAGAGACAGGACATTCTAGGAAAGTGTGCTCGATACATTCACTCCTCGTCTCTGTCTCTGCAAGCACTCAGTGCGCTCAAAAGCAGCTCTATGCAGGCGTGAATATTGGTAATGAATTTATGTCATACACGTTGTTAATTGTGAAATATGTCCAATCTGCTGACATTTTGTTAAGCTTCTGGTGTTTTTGTTTGCAACAAACATTGCACTTACACTGTTTTGTCAATGAAGCCATATTAATGTCGAAAATCTATTTTCTAAATTGATCTCATTGTGAATGATTAATTCATTTTTTAAACTTGTGTCGCTTCTGATCTTGTAATTTTTTGATTAAAGTGTCAGATGTCTCTGGTGACATATGCCAGACTTCACCAATCGTATTGTAGTCCGAGTAAACCAATCTGCCTCTTAAGACCTGTCCTATATATTTTTTTGTTTTCAATAATCCATTTCACTTAAATGTGCATCACAATCAGAGGAAAATATCTGTCGCTACTTCCGTTACATTGTGACTTTAAACATTGTGATCTATAGCGAAGCTCTAAAGGGTGCCATGCATGATTCGGAATATATATTTATGTTGTTCACTGAAAGTTTTGGGAAATAAATTAGTTTTTGTCGAATAAATATGTAATTTCAAACAACTTACGATTGATTTACTCTTTAATATAGGCTTTATCCAATAAAAGCAAGCTGCGATACTCTTTGCAAGAGCAGGATAGGCTCATATTTGAAACGTCTCCGTTTTGGTGGGAAATTGAGCATCTGTAATACAGGTGTGTTTAGAGACTGTGCATTGGTCATCATTGCATGTGTGAGCGAGAGTGAAGAACTAATGTAGGTCAGTGTCTTTCTTAGTTTAAACTTTGACACAGTTTAAATGTAAGCCAGACAGCAAACACACACAGTATCTGCCACAGAAATCAATAAAGAGACAATAAAAAGTTGGCCTGGTGGTCTTGGTTAATGAACTGAAGACCGTAGGCCTCATATGACAGAGTAAAAGTGTTCTAGTTAATACATAACCAGACACATATTTTGCAGGCATGAGAATTTCGTAGTTGTCTATTTAAAGAGTCCAAGGTTTGCCTCAGAACTCACGTGACACAAAGCAAAGAAGACACACAAACTGCTTATCCACACCCAAACTGAGCATACACTATAATGCATCACAAACACAGACATTTACTATGGACTGCAGCATCACAGAATCAATGATCAAAGCAAGACCTGCCCACACAGCTAATATACACACATTTACACTTACAGAAGTGTCTACAGGTTTTATGGCACGGACAGTACCACACATCAAGTGACACAAAGCATAGAGCATGTCGTGGATATTGTGGGAAAGACACAAAGTGTATAGTGTTGTAGTCTGCATATCCTTGTAATGCACACTGAACAATGCATGCAAATGTGACAACACAGGGCGCCACTATACTGTAGCTCTGTACACAGAACACACTGGCATGGTCGAGTGCCTCAGATCTTGGGCACAATGCCCATGGGTGGCATGCTCTTCTGCCATCTTACAGTGCTATAGAGGTCAGAGGAGTATTGTTGGATCACTGAAAGCAAGGCAGACGGGAGCAGGGGGAGCAAGGCAGAGCCTCCCCTAGACTAGAACAGGTTGTATTAAGAGTGTCCTGTAAACAGATCATTACACAGCAGCCATGTTTTCATTAACCAGTCCCTTGAGGTCAAATGGTTTATCTCAGAGAATGTAAGGTGAAATCTTTGTAGCTTGGGTAAATTAAAAGGTATTTTACTGCTGGCAAAATGAGCTTTTAATAAAACTTGGCGGCACTGTAAAACCGAACAGTAAAATTAATGAAATGAAATTAGTTTGTTTCACTCAAATAATAATGAAAGTTCATTGTACTTAATAGAAAAAAGTTGTGGGAACTCAAAATTTCATTGTAGTAAGCTGAACTTAATATGATTGAGTTGCAGCAGATTTCTAATTCTCAGCATGCTTTGCGTCGGACTGTATAAATGAATGTTAAAATTAAGTGTTATTTTGTGTGTTTTTGCACAAGATTAATATAGGGAGACATAAGTTAGTGTTCATTGTTGTGTTATATTGGGATTTCTGTTCTGTTAGTTTTGTAGGGTCACCATTGTGGTGAAGAGTAGAGCTTGTGGTTAGGTTGAGGATGGGCTGAAAAACTTTTAAGACCACATATACTGTATGTTGTTTGATTATATACATGCAAGTATATAACGACAGTCTCTTTGATAGTTATAATAGCATGTGCTATATGCTATCTAACATTTAACCAAGATCTGAATGTGATGTTTATGTAAATGAACTGTATGTAATTAACATTATGATGGGTGAGGTGAGGCTGAGAACTGTGGGAGTGAAGGGATGCCGGTAACGTGATTGTTAATGAGAGACACCTGTGCACCACACTGGTCTTGCTTCGCTTCCACGGCTCTTGGCCTCGCCCCCACTTGTCACAAAAATTTTAAATTTTACTAACTTGAGTTAGTTTACTTAAATGTTTTGAGGTAATAAGTTTCCTCAAATGTTTTGAGTTTTACAGTGTGCTTATGCAGTAGAAAGGCAATTTTTTTAATCTGTGCTACGTGACTAGAGAAAACTGAGAGAAAAAAAGGCTGTTTTCTTTCCTTTTGCCAAATAGGTAGGCAAACGTCAACACCCATAATGCACTGGGCATTTTGCCATCCAAGGCCACTCCCACCAGTCTGCGATGGATACGCTTACCAGTGTCAAATACCACCTTGCTTTAGTAGGAAATACTTCTTAGCAAACTTTTAGTCATAATTGTGTCTCATAATTGACTTGTTCTTGGGTGCAAGAATTCAAAGAGTAAATGTTTAGTGTGAGTGAGTTACTTTCGGTTTCCAGTGAAGAATCCAGAGAGTTGTAGGCAGCGGCTAAAAGCTGCAAAGAATCGTAAATACGCACATCGCAACATCGCAATGGTAAAATCTAAAAAAACCTCTGTGTTGATATTAGGCATTTCAAATGGGATGATCACAAATACAGTGTTTTAGGCCAAACAGAGGGGAAAAACTTGTTAAAGAAACTGTTAGTTCCACCCAACCACCTCAATCAAAACGCTGTCACATACAGGTAAGAAAGCTGTTGCCATAGTGTTGCCATAATGCTGTTTAAAGAGTAGATAAAGTATGATATAATTTGGGACAATACATCGATTATTGATTTGCGATACAATGAATCTGGAACGATTCTGATATTTTCCGAATATATCGCAATTCTCTCTCGAAACGATTCTGAGCTTAGTTTTTAACAGCAGATGGCGCTACATGCTTTAGAAACACACGTAACGTTACTCTGCTTGCTTTCAGTTCCTTTACACATGCCATTTGAACCTAAAATAATCATTCATAAAGTGTTTGAAAAGGTTGAAGCGAATTACAAGGGTGTTTGCAGTGAGATGTGTTTACATTAATCTCGCATATATAAGAATATTTTAAGTATATTTAACCACTTACATGACTCAGCCGAACGCATGAGTGCTCTCCAGACCTCTTCTTCGTGAGCATTTGAGTGTGCGGTTAAAAACTAGCTTAGAGCACCATCTGCTGTTAAAAGAATCGATTCGAGAGAGAAAATATCAGGACCGATCCAGATTCGTTGTATCGCGAATTGTGAATCGATGTATTGTCCCAGCCCTACTACTCTCCTAGTGAACTGTTATAGTAGAGAAGTATTCGATTTCGTACACAGTGATTATTTTTGTAATTACGCATAGTCATGTTTGATATATGATATAAGAATAAAATGTAGGGCGGGACTTGATTTGTCAAGAGGGAGGGGAAGTTATTTTGAGTAGAAATGATGAGGGGACATGAATTTGAAAAAATAATGATGTGCACAGATCAGTTATTTATAATAAATACTGCAATATTCCTTAAAAACAAGAATAGTCTATTTTGATTTTTTTTTAATGGTGACTTTAACCTTTAGGGTAAATATGTTATATTCATAGTCATACTATAATTGTTTATACAAAAACTTCAGATGGTATTTGAGTTTTTTTTTTTTTGTGTGTGTGTGTGTGTTTAAAACTATGCTTTAATTATTTAAGAACAGCCAAGAAAGAAAAAGCATGCCTGGCTAGTGTGACCACATACAGATAAGCGGAGTAGCTCTGGCAGGCAGGTGCTTTGGTGACTGTCAGGTGCTGCTTGTGTCATGGAGTGTC
This sequence comes from Elopichthys bambusa, assembly GCA_037101425.1. NCBI lineage: Eukaryota > Metazoa > Chordata > Actinopteri > Cypriniformes > Xenocyprididae > Elopichthys > Elopichthys bambusa. The sequence continues at coordinate 30,069,942 of CM074441.1, read as the reverse complement.
TCTTTGCATGTGCCTCAGGTGACATTTACCTCAAAGAGGCCTGACAGCAGCACAGCTGACACAGAGAAAAGCTGTCCGTCCACAGGTACATTTAACCCTGTGGGAGATGGAGGCCATGCTGTTACCACCACTGGTATCTTATTACTACAACTCATTAAACACTACAGCAACTCAATAGAATGTCAGTAACATTTTTTTTACTTGAAATAAACCATTTACATGTGAAGATCAAATAAAGATGAACACTAGTGTTTGGAGAGGATTAAAGCATGAAAAGGAATGACCCTGTTCTGGAGTTCATTTGCAGTTCTCTCGTCCCCATTCAGGCAAATTTCCATGCAGTTCCTGGTTGGTGGTTTGCATTCCAAATGTCCCTAAAAGAGACTCAATGTATGTCTAGAGAACAAGGCCCTCATCAGTACTGCACAGCTTCTAATTACACTGTTATCTATTGACATTACCGACAGTCTAATATTGACATTCGAACAGAGTCGGGACAGAAATTTGACTCTAATCGAGAATGCGGAAACTCAAGGACTTTTTAAAAGCACTGAAAACAAAGCAGCAGCATCTAATGTCTGAAAGTCACCATGCAGAAGATCATATGAGTACAAAGCCATAATAATATCTCTCCTGGAGGGCAACATTGTGCCGTGCTGGAACTGATTAAAGCTCAGTGAGCCGTTGGTGTTGCTTCTGCAGCCAACCAGAGGTATCGGTGACACAAGGTCTTCCAATGTAAAACCAAGCGCACGCTATTAGACTGAAAGCCTGTGCACATTTAAATGAACTGTTTCTTGCTTTCTAATGTGTTTATGAACATTTTATTAGGGATGTTTGATTCACTAAAAAGAACCGACTCACTGGAGTCATTCATTGGGAATCAGACTGCACTAGTTGCTCTGTGTTTCTGATTTACAAAAAAGAACAAACTCATAGGAGTCATTCGTTTGGGAATCAGACTTCACTGGTTGTGTTGTATGTTTTTGATTCATTAATAATAACAGACTCATTCCAGACATTAATTCGGGAATCACATGCTTCGTTCCAATTCATGTACTTATACTGCATCCTAAAAGTATATATGTAACCCCTCCTGTTCGAACTGCCGCTCTAAGTGGGACTTGAACCCGTGTCCACCAGCATGGGAGTCAGACGCTCTAACAAGGAGGCTAAAGACCACAGTCTCTAATGTCAGTCTCTAGAGCGCCTTTTGAGTTCGGGGGAGTGAGGTTTACACGCACAGCTCTTACCAGTCTACGTCTGTTACACTCATCACCCTAAACCTCACTCCCATCCGGGTCACGGCACCAATTTAACCCCTCCTGTTCGAACCTACCGCTTTAAATGGGACTCGAACCCGGGTCCGCCGGCATGGGAGTCAGGCGCTCTAACAAGGAGACTAAAGACCGCAGTCTTTATCGCTCAGCTCTTACCAGCCTATGTCCGCTACATGTACTCTTTTTGTGAAGAAAAAATACATACTTCTGAGCGTGTAGCAGAAGAGTAGCTTTGGGACATACTATCACGTCATAAAATTGTCTTAATGGACGCTTTGTCGCATAGTTGCGCACATCTGCCATGCTTGTAGTTTTCAACACTTTTATTCGTGTTTGTAGTTCTGAACCAAATCCTCCTCCAAAGCGCAATGGGTTGTGGGCAGTATTAGCCGTTAAAGTGTGAACGGATCCACGCTTGGAAAATACTGTAAATAGTAGACCATCCAGGGACTTTCGGCATACTCTTTTCAGCATACAATGCTTTGGGACACACTAATTCTAATCTCACATACTATTTAAGATGGATAGTATGCATGCACATTGGGACACAGGGCCACTACACTAGCTGCACTGTACGTTTTTTGATCCTTTAAATCGAGTCATTCGAGTCATTTGTTCTGTAATCAGACTTAACTAGTTGCTCTGTATGTTTTTGATTCACAAAATGAACCGACTCTTTAGAATCATTAGTCTGGGATCCAATGTCACGCTTATGGTGGTAATCCAACACGCTTGATGCAGAATAAGCAATACAAAGTCTTTAATGAACATAAAGAACACCAAGGAGAATCTCAGGAGTAATCGTACACTTGCCACACATAAAACAAAGGCAATGACCAACAACCGACTGAGCTAAAGAGGGAGTAAAAATACACAGGGACGCAAACAAGGGAACTTAACGAGACATAGGTGAAACTAATTAGTAACCAAAAAAATTGGCTAAATGGAAAGGAAACAGACACATGAACAAAAAGACTAAAACCAAACAATCCTGACAATCAAACTACACTGATTGTGCTGATTCACACTAGAGATCATTCTCCACCTTGACTGTATTTACGGTCACGATAATTTACGATTTGGCTAAAATATGGGACTTTTCCTGTCAGAGTCTTGTTCTGTATTCTTGGCAAAGTAACCACATACAATATAGTCTCTCATTAGACACTGTAAAGCCCAGACAGACTGCCATATATAGCTCCTCTTCAGTCCTTCTTTCATATTTATATATTTCCACCTCTCTCTCATTTTCTTTCTTTTTCTGCCTTTTTCTTATGCTGCTTGCTGTCTGAAATATCCACGTCACTCCCTGTGTTTAGCACTCCTACATATAAAGCACACAAAGGCACAGCACAAGAATACAAATACATACTTATGCAAACACACACACACACACACACACACACACTGATGAAATGCCCCATTTCCTCTTTGCCTTTGCTTCATTCCTTTATTCTCCTTGCTTTCACCCATTCCCATCATCATCCCTCTCTCTTTTTCTTCTCCCCTTTGGTTGAGTGTAAGAATGGATGCCTCAGCAGGCGACAGCTGGAATCTGATTCATTCGGGAATGGAGAGAGGTAGGCAGGGTGAGAGAGAGACAGAGAGAATGAGGGGGATGAGAGGGATTGTCTGTAGGGCACAGTGATAAAGAGGAAATGCTGTCTCCCTGAGACTGCTGAGGATAGGGAGGAGAAGGGGGCCACACTCAATGATTGGTCCAAACAAGCCCCGCCCAGCTTAGTCATGCCTCTGCTGATTGGTCCACAGCCATGCTTGCCACCAGCGCTCTTAGTCAATAACCTTTCCAGTGGAATTCTGCTTTGATGGCTGTTCATGTCACTGTTCTGAAATCAACTAGATAAGAATTCTATCAGTCTATAAATATATATACATAAACTTAAAATATGAATTCAGGAGATATACTTTCAAAGCTGAATATAAAGACCTTCTGTATTAGGGTTGGTGACTAACCTTTTTATCATAAAAGCCATAATTTCAACTAAACAGCCATTAATTTAAAGGGTTAGTTCACCCAAAAATGAAAATTCTGTCATTAATTACTCACCCTCATGTTGTAAAATTAAGGTTGAACCACTGTAGTCACGTCGACTTGTTTTAACGATGTCTTTACTACCTTTCTGGACCTTGAAAGTGATGGTTAAATTGCTGTCTGTGGATGAGTCATATATCTCTCGGATTTCATCAAAAATACCTTAATTTGTGTTCTAAAGATGAACAAAGGTCTTATGGGTGTGGAACGACATAAGAGTGAGTAATTATTGACAGAATTTTCATTTTTGCGTGAACCAACCCTTTAAAGAGTACAAAGGGGGGGGGGGACTAGTTTAAAATTATTAGTATTTTCCAAACACAAGGAAGAATATTTAATAATTTTCATTTATATGGACTTCAACAGGGTTCAACGGGTTGAAGGTTCAAATTACAGTTTCAATGCAGCTTCAAAGGGCTCGACACGATCCCAGCCGAGGAATAAGGGTCTTATCTACCGAAACGATTGGTCATTTTCTAAAAAAAATTAAAATGTATATACTTTTTTAATGCTCATCTTGCATTACGTAATCACGTTGGAAAGGTCACAATCGTCCGATATCGTTGTTTTACCTTTTTTTTGTTAAGGCCGTTTGACTTAGTCTTTGCACGTTTGCTTTGTAGACACTGGATCGGTGCTTCTGCCTACGTCACGCGTGACCTTTCCAATGTGATTACGTAATGCATGGAGCATCGCAGAGCAGTGCAATATGAGCATTTGTGGTTAAAAGTACATATTTTAAATTTTTTGTCCGATTTTTTCGCTGCAGAAGGGTTAATTCCTCGTCTGGGATCATGTAGAGCCCGGTGAAGTCCACTATATGGAGAAAAATCCTGGAATGTTTTCCTCAAAAACCTTAATTTCTTTTAAACTGAAGAAAGAAAGACATAAACGTCTTGGATGACATGGGGTTTTTTAATTTTGAAGTGAACTCATCCTTTAAACATTATGAAAAATAAAAAATGCTTCATCCATGAAGATTTTTGAGTGATGATGCAAATAAATTATTGAATCATTTCATTTTAATGGACAGTCTGAAGTTACTCACAAAAATGAATCAGATTGGCTTTAAATCTCAAAATTAAGAAAATGTATGGCCAAATAAACAGTGCAATAAAATCATTGTGATTGTATCACCAGCAAATTCATTGGGAATGTCTGAGATATTGCCTACACCAGTGGTTCCCAAAGTGGGAGTCGCGAGACATCGAGGGAGGGTTCGCGAGATGATTTCCAGAAATCAAAAAAAACTTTTTTTTAATGATTAGAAATAGCATATTTTATCAATAATTGTAACAAAATACTAAAAATAGTAGTTAAATTAAAAACAAAAACCATGCAAATAAAAAAAGCAATCAACCTTTTGATTTTCCTTCCCCTTGACCGTGACTCCTGAGGTGATTACGACAGATTAACGGCATATTAGCAACAGCATCAGTTGCAGCAGGTCAATTTACATTTAAATTGGTTAATATCGACCAAAGAAAACACAGGGAGGCCAGCGGAGGAGAGCGGAGAAGCACCACCGCCGTGCCTTTGCAGTACATATGCAGCACGCGATATTGTGCTTTCAGTGCGCAACTGATCCGTGGCTGTTTATCACAAACACAACATTTACTTATTTTTATTTCAAATCCATATGTATACGCTATATTTCATAGATGTCACGTTTAAATGCAGTATGTGTGTGTGGGGGGGAGGGGGGGGATGGAGTAGTTAAATTTTTTTTTTTTTTCCAAACACAAGGAAGAATATTTAATAATTTTCATTTATATGGACTTCAACAGGGTTCAACGGGTTGAAGGTTCAAATTACAGTTTCAGTGCAGCTTCAAAGGGCTCGACACGATCCCAGCCGAGGAATAAGGGTCTTATCTACCGAAACGATTGGTCATTTTCTAAAAAAAAATTAAAATGTATATACTTTTTTAATGCTCATCTTGCATTACGTAATCACGTTGGAAAGGTCACAATCGTCCGATATCGTTGTTTTATCTTTTTTTTGTTAAGGCCGTTTGACTTAGTCTTTGCACGTTTGCTTTGTAGACACTGGATCGGTGCTTCTGCCTACGTCACGCGTGACCTTTCCAACGCGATTACGTAATGCATGGAGCAATGCGCTATTGTTTGAATTCAGCGTGGTGCAGCGCAGCAAAAACAGACGGAAGAAAAATACGCGCTGCAAACAGAGCATGTGTGAAACAGGCGCTAGTGCGTGTGCTCCATTGTGCACAAAGTTTGTATACTTTAACCACCTCAGAAGATAGTGGGGGCCGCGAGTCACTGGCATCGTTATTTTGGGGGTCGTGGGCTGAAAAGTTTGGGAACCCCTGGCCTACACCATCTCTCTATAGACGCAGGCCTAAAAATAGGAACCCCTAAGAAACACAAAGTGAAGGATTCACACTGCTTTGTCAGCATGTGAGGCTGTAAAAAATCTCTCTCTCAGCAGTGTAATGAAGTGAACCTGGGCTGAAGCTGCAGGTAGAATGAGGGGTGGGAGGTGGGGGGGAACAAGGGACCTGATTCAGCAACAGTACCAGCTGTTCCTGCCTTCAGGGGACCATTTCATTTCGCCCTATTGAGTGTGCACTCTTAATGGCACTGAGGGGAGAATTTGTGCCTTCAGATTAGAAGATATGGAAGAGTGGGCGACTCGGCTATTGATTGAGACACAGACCTTTTCAGGGAGACAAAGAGCATTGAGTAGGTGTTTCACAGACAGCTTGTCTCTTTCTTGGATTGTAAGCCTGACAAATCAGGCAACGTTTAGGACTGTGACATGCCTGTGACAGATATTGTAAAATGCTTATTTCCTGTCCTGGATGCTGATTGGTCAAAATTTGTACTAAAAACTGGCTATAGTAAAAGCGATTAGCACAATAACACAACCTCTTTATTGCTTAATTATAAATCAGTGACTGTTCAAATATTTTTATCACCCACTTGACTTTAAACTGCGAGGTGAAGACTGGATGATGTGCCGTTCTCATGGATTGTCGTAGAGACAAATGGTCTAGTCTCCAATCGGATCATGAAGGGTCAAGGGTCAAATTGCCTGTTGTAATGAAAGACAGTTAAACAAGGGTTGCAGTGTGACAGATGTGTGTGCCATGACACCAAACACACTGCACTTTATCATCATCAGGCTTAGGTTAAAGTAGCTGCAGATGGAGACGTAGATAAAGGAAATCCTAATTAGGTTGTATTTTATACCAATTGGGTGCCAGAGTGTATGATTCTATGAAAAAAACATAAATATTTACATTAACTGATTTATGAATGTTTTGATTTATGATAACTTAGATATTTTACAGTCAGCTGGACATTATCACGAAATAGAAGCAGATAATAGACTACATACCAAACAAACAAATAAATATATGTTTATTGTATATTATCATTTTAATTATATCTGTGTATTTTTGTTAAACCACTAAATTTGACAGTTATCTCAAAAAACATTCCATAGTATATAATTTTAATGAATGGCTACACTATTTTTTTTCATCTAAATATCAAAATTTGTTAGTTGAAACAATTTTGAGGTAAATTGATCTAATTTAATGTCTGGAAAATGGTGATCTGTGACACTGTATTTAGTTGAATATCAAAGCTTTTTGTTATCTGTTAATGAAGGATTTGTGGACACATTAACGTTTTGATGGAGATTTGTGGAGTAAAAAATTATAGTAATAATAATAATAATAAGTAATTAAATAATTATAAAAAACTATTTATTTAAAAGTGAGAAGATAAAATTAGACCTTTAGGCCCCACAGAATTGGCACAGATGGCCCAGAAAGACATATTGTTACTGGTATTATTGTTTTTCATTTAATACTTATTGTAATTTATGGTGTTTTCATTATTATATGTACAGTTCAGATATCTTCCTATAGGCTAATTGAGTGAAAGCATTTAATTTGAATTCATAGTGAAAACTTAGTATTGACATTTAAAAAAATAAATATTAATAATATTAAAAGTCATTTAAAAGTCATTTATACATTCAGTATTATATATATATATATATATATATATATATGGGTCATTGACAAATAAGGTATTTAAAAGTGTGAAAATAAACATAATGGAGATATAATTCATTCTGAAGTTTTATTAAGTGTTAACAATGAGGTTATGTGGTTTTTATAATCAATTAACACTGCTTTTGACATTTTTTACAAGATGGACAAAAAGTCATTCGGTTTTAATTTCGGTTTTACCGAATGACATTTTTGGTCCGAATGACGAAATTTTCAAACAGTGCTAACAGACTGATATCTAGCTTGCTAGCTAGCTAGCTAGAAAAAGGATAATCAAACATTTTATATTTAGTACAAGTTTTTAAAATATAACATTTTCCTTGTTTTATAGCGGTTGTACCGAATGACCTGATGTTTTGGGACATGCGTATAACATGAATTTTTCAAATAGTTAAAAGAGAGTTAGTTACTTTGCTTCACGACCATGTGGTCCTTTGCAGGTGTCTGAATGATGTCACATCCTGTCACATGATACTGACCGCATGAATTGATCCAAAATGGTCCCTTTATATTGGTTACTCCGAATGACATCAATGAATTGAATTTTTCCGGACATTGTTACATAATTTTAATACCATTTTGCACTATGATTATATATGATGTTATAAAATAATGCCAGAATAAAAAATATATACATTTATTACATTTTAAGATGTTTTAATCACAAATGAAATGGCTGTTTTGACCTTTGGACGGTTAAACCGAATGACATTTTGACTCTTCAAAATCTTTAAAATACCTTTATATGTAGGAAAATAGGGAACACTTTAGTATAGGGAACACATATAAACTATTAACTACGACTTTTCCCCTCAATAAACTCCTAATTTACTGCTTATTAATAGTTAGTAAGCTAGTTGTTAAGTTTAGATATTGGGTAGGATTAAGAATGTAGAATAAGGTCATGCAGAATAAGGTATTAATATGTGATTAATAAGTACTAATAAATAGCCATTATTCTTGTAATATGCATGCTAATAAGCAACTAGTTAAAAGACCCTAAAATAAAGTGCTACCAGAAAATATCATTAAAACATTTTGGATTTAATAAAAGAGATCTAGTTGTACTACCTTACATACTTTGGATGTCATATCTTTGTTTTTTATTATTATTAAGGCCTTTGGACACTGTCATTGACCCATACATATATATATAGGGATTGATCAATCAGAATCAAGTTTTTTATTGTACATATAAATACATATACGTATACTGTAAATAAAGTCTGAGTATCAATGTAATAAATGGGAGTTACGGTTGATGTCCAGTTCATATGGTGGTTGGTTTGAGAGTGTTTGATGTTAGACAGTTGCGAGCAGTAAAACCTGTGTGACTGTCCTCTCATATATCATCCCAACACATAAACACACACTTACACACATGCTGTGAATGGCCAGCAAAAGCCCTTAGTGACGAGCCACAACAGAACTTAATTGGAACAAACATGCAGTGTATGCACACACATTTACCATTGACACACCCTTGCTTGTTCAACCTCAAACATGTTCAACCAATGTGTTTTGTACCTCTTTGTTCACTCCCATGAACACCCTCTCTCTTCTCACATATATTCACACAATCCTATATATTCTTTCTCTGGGACGTGCACACACACATTCACACCCTCATAACCCTCCGGTGGCAGCCGTCATGACATGGCCGTGAAGACAGGGATGTAACAATGACTTATTAACATTGTGAGCAGCCATCTCCTATTCTCCTAATCGCTTCTCACACCAGAGCCAGAAACGCACACTCACACACACACATTCAGAGAGGGAGCAGGGAAAGATCATGCTTTACAATTCACTCAGAAATATTGGTCACACATGGACCACATAACGTTATTAAGTAACATTAATCAACAATGAGCAATACATTTGTAGTATTTATTCATCTTAGTTAACGATAGTTAATAAAAAATACCACTGATCATTGTTAGCTCAGCTCCACTCAATTTAAAATAATAATACTGCATTAGTAAATGTTGAAATAAACATTAACTGAGATTTATTAAATGCTTTAGAAGTAGTTTTCTTTGTTAGTTCTTGTTAGCTAATGTAATTAACTAATAGTAACAAACGGAACCTTATTTTAAAGTGTCTTGAGCAGACTTCTCAAATCACACACTAAAAAAAAAAAAAAAAAAAAAAAAAAAAGTTTTCTGTCTTAATCAGTACTTCTGTGTTCTGTATAATATATGACCATTCTTAAAACAAAATCATTTTCTTAAGAAGCAAAAGCTGCCAATATTAGAACTTGTGTGTCTTGAATATGTGTTTTTTTAGTTAGTTCCACTGACAGATTTTTTTATTTGTCTTGTCACTTGACTCACTGCTTTGCCTAGGCAGCTGTCAAACTTCTAAGAAGATATTTTAAGCAGAAAGCATGTCCTTGTTTGAACACATGAAATATATGAAAAACATGTTTCAGACAAAAATAGAACATCTTTTAGTAAGGAATAATAGTGTTCGTTTACATTCAGTGTTTTTGCTCTCTTTTGTGGTATTTTCATCTAATATTTCAGGAATCTTTGATCATGTGAACTAATTGTTTTCACTTTTAGTGTTTCTATTTTTATATTAAAAAAGGAGTTTGTTTTTATTAATACCCCTGGCTTCCATATGCAGGGCAAATAAACCATTAAAATATATTTTTCATTGACAAAATAAATAGCATTTATTATATTATATTATTATATTATGAGGGTCTGTGGCTCTACCATTGTAAAAAAAAAAGTGTGACGGCTAACTTGGATCACGTGTGCCTTGATAACCAATCACATTACAGCCTTGACATCATTGAATTTCGTTCAGAGTTCGTTCAGAGTTTCGTTCAGAGTTTGTTCGTTGTGCGACAGTCAGTCACTGTTTGGCCCTGTCCCAAATGGCACACTTCATATGCACTTTCTGGTCCGTTAAGTGCACGAGACCGCAGGTTGTCCCATTTGTTAATTTTAGTTTTCAGAAGGTTGCTCGCAAGCTCCTCCTTTGTGGTCGATATGCGCCCGTGATATGCACTTTTGCAGAGCCCGCACTGGTGCGAGCTCCACAGCAGACTTCTTCCCTAACAGTCAAAGCAGCGTTACGTCATGAAGGTATAGACTCGTAGGAAGACCGTAAGGGTGCCATTTGGGACAGGGCCTTAGTGGATACCATAGAAATGAATGAGAAGTGCCTGTCGCGCAATTGTCCTGGACTTCTCTTATAAACTCTTATAAATTTTTCAGCGTAAACTCTAAAAATAGATCAATCGAAAATGAATGTTTAAGAGCAAACATATTGAAGATTAGCCAATGGGCTGTCGATTAATTAAATGATAAGCTATTTCCTCACAAAAGCGGTTTATTCAGCATAGTGAAGCCTCTCCTCCATTGACATTCATAAAAAATTTTTTAAAAACGGCCTGCATACTGCATACAGTGTTAGCAGGCGTTATGCTTTTTTCGGCTAAGGTTGCAAGCTTGCCTTCAAGTGGCTTTGCTGGTGACCCTGTTAAGTGGTGACTTTATGCCAGATGTGAACGATCGTCCACGGATTCGTCAATTCCGAAAAACTTGCGCAATGTTCATTACAAGCTTTTTTTAATGCATTATGTTGGTATAATTGTAAAGATAAAACATAAATGATGTAATCACCTGTAACAGCAGAAGTACGTTTAGCAAAAAACGCTTATGAAGTCATCTTTGTTACAGGATTCTAACTCATCACAGTTTGCTCAGCGATAACAACACTGCCATCTAGCGGTCGGGGTTTAAACTGAAAACAAAGCCTACTTGAACCTACTAACATCCATTGCCATGATTTTTTTGAAAAATGACTTATTGCGAGAGGAAAAAATTACGTTTTAGTCGCACATCAGTTAATGGAAACGCAGTCATTTCGCAATAGTTTTTTATCACCATTTAGAAAATAACACAAAAGTTTTGCGCAAATCTGTAATGGAAACCCGGCTATTATCACCAGAAATAATATTGCGATATTCACAAATATTTTCTTAGACCCCTAATAACGATCATGTTAATGGATTTGATACTCTGCAGGGAAAGAGAGAAAGGTTCCACCTGTTCAACCTGAGCTTGTGATGTGCTAGTCAAACAGAAACTCAGCTGTGTTCCCTTCCTGTCTCTCTCTGCTCCCATTTGCATATGTGTGGTGATAATGGAACAGCAGGCTGCACTCCACCCTTCCCCACCCCACTCAAACCAGTCCAGCTGACTATTGACACTCCAAACATTTCCATAGCCTGCCCGCACACGGAAACACAGGAGGAAATACAGGGAGGAGAGAAAGAGCAGGGCACCACAAACTAGCATCACTCTCATACACACTTACATATTTATATATAAATGTAATGTGTATATGTGGTCTTTTTTGTTTTTATATATATATATATATATATATATATATATATATATACTATATACTTATATATATAAGCGTTTTATTTATTCCATTTATATGATTTATTCCATCCGGTGTGACTCATGTTTGTAAATGTAGACTAGACAGTAAGTCTAGCTGAGCTCTTTCAAGTCTTTATGCCAACTGTATAATCTCAAGTGGATGAAAGTGCCGTAACAATACGGCTTTGACCAGTGGTTCCCATCTGTTTTTGTCTTATGTACCTATTGACTTATATAATTCTTGTTCTAATAAACTAAGTGTGTGGGTCTTAGTAGTTTCAGTAAACAGATCTGAATTCATGGATAACAATGACAGGATCGGTCTCTCCTCTAATGCCACTTCTGTGAAATATTGACATTGTGCTCCACATGCAATTTACTGCCGCCTGTTGTGTATGTGTGTGTAGTTTAAAGCTTGTCGTGTGTCTCGCATGTGATGTAAAACTAAGCTTGTGTTGTGTTTAGATGAGTGTGCACTTTACCTTAGTTACGTGAAAGAGAGAGCATGTGTGTGTGTTTAAGAGATCTTGTTTCTCTGTGTTGCTTGCACACATGCTATGGCTAATAAATATTTGATAGAGTATAGAGCTTGAACTCAACTCCCTCCATAAGTCTAGTAGTCTTCATGTTGCTGAGTCTATTAAATCAAATTTGACCCAATTTACTTTATTACTTTCGTAGTACGTTCCTGGTCTTATTATGAACGTTTCATATTACATAATTCCATTCCGGAATACATTGCATTTATTCTGTATTTTCATTATGTACACTACTGTTTAAAAGTATGGGATCAGTATGATTTTTGGTATGACATTTTAGGCCAGATTCTTATAGTGGGAGTAAATGATGCCACAATTTTAATTTTTGGGTGAACTATCCCTTTAAAACATTATGAGAATGAGCCCCGCCCCTGTGTAGCTCCGCCCCTTTCCAGTGCTGTCCTCGTTGTTGGTATGGCATTTTAGGTCAGATTCTTATTTGTCTTTGTTTCAAAATCCAAATTTTACTTTAGACATTAAGTGGCGAGCCAACCCAGTACTAAACGTAACCTGTATTTAATGTAGTTTCACCTTTAGCTGTTTTATTCCAGGTTTTCTAAGACTAGGAAATGTCAAACGACCTGTCCATTCCGGCCTCTGCCTAATTTGTCTAGTTTCTACCACAATCTACAAACAATCCCTTTAAAGGGGACCTATTATGCGAAATTCACATTTACATGGTGTTTGAACATAAATGTGTTGGCAGTGTGTGTACACAACCACCCTATAATGGTAAAAACCCACCCACTCCTTTTCTTTTTAATCCCCATAAATCATAAGCAGTGTCTCAGAATAAGCCATTTGCAGTTTCTTTGCAAAGTGATGTCACAAAATGCCTAGGCCCCGCCCACAACTGCTGACGGACTCTGCCCTATTAGCTTAGCTCCTCCCCTGAGTGAGCTCCTCGCCAGAGCATTTAACACCAGCATTCAAGTAAGAAATGTATTCTTGTTAAAGCTACTAAAGTTATTTATTCAAGAGCAGTGAGTGATTTTCTGATTTCCTTTTGTTGTTTGATTCATATTAACAGCATATATAGCAGCAGGTGCTGTATATTACGCTGCTGTCACTTTAATATACAAATCTAATACATAATAGATTTCTTTCCCTGCTGTTGATGTCCACAGACATAACCGACTGTTTGTGAACTTTGTGTTGACAACTTTGTTGTGTGTATTTGACAGTTTAAGTCCAATAAGACATGAAAGAGAACTTAGTTTAATACTCACAGGACGAGCCATCTGACAGCCAGCTTTCTGTGCATGTGCTTCGGGTGTGCGCGCTCAGAAAATCAAATATCAGAAGTTTAAACTGATATAAATGCATGCAAATAAAAAAACGTTCATGATGATGAAGAACTGCAATGTCACGTGAGCGTGACCATGGTAGAGATGATAATCAAAACCAAACAGATGTTTTTTTAGTTTTTAGCAGAGTATCCGAGGCACGAGCTGTACAGGCTCCGCCCTCCTCTGGGAAGCGGGGTGGGGAGCAGCAGCTGATTTGCATTTAAAGATACATGCACAAAAAACAGGTTTTCCTTGGACTCAAAATAGCATTTACAACATAGTATAATAAATGATCTGTGGGGTATATTGAGCTTAAACTTCATAGACACATTCTGGGGACACCTGAGACTTATGTTACATCTTGTAAAAAGGGTCCCCTTTAACATCAAGATGCAATAGAAAGTGAATTGTTATTTTTTTTTTTTTTTTTTTATCAAAAAAGTGGATACCAGTGGTGTTTCAGGAGGAGAACATTCAGATTTAGCTCCATTATGGTACAGTATGGTAACTGTCACTTTTTATGATCCAATTGATTCCTGATGGATATATTTAAATCCCGCCCTAGATTTTGTTTCCAGTTTCACTCATAAATATGTAACACGCAGAAGTTAAAATGGGTTAGTAATGCTAGTTCATCTTGAAAAACCCCATTGACTACCATAGTCAGAAAAAAAAAATATGGCAGTCAATGGGGGGATGAGATCTGCTTGGTTACAAACATTCTTCCAAATATCCTCCTTTGTGTACAGCAAAACAAAGAAATTTATACAGGTTTGGAACAACTTGAGCGGGAGTAAATGATGACAGAATTTTCATTTTTGGGTGAACTATCCCTTTGAAACATTATGAAAATGAGCCACGCCCTTATGTAGCCCCGCCCCTTGCTGGTTCTGTTCTGTATTCTGGTTTGTATTTCCACAGCATGAAGATAAGATCTTACGGATTTATGAATGAACAGCTCATTTTAAAATCTTCCCGGTCTTCTGACATTTATTATGACATCCTCTTCAAACATGATAACTCTTTCACTAACTCGACAATAAGTAAATCCACTTCACCAGCTAATAATTCTTCGACAGCGATGCCATAGAAATATACAGAACTACCGCAAAAACGAAAGTTCAAACACAAATTTATAAAGATGGCTGCTCGCTTGTTTCTCAGGCGTATAAGGTCTATAGAGACCTAACGTGATCTGTAAATGCATTCATGTCTAGTTTTGTTTTCTTGAGGTGTCACTGTGTACATCATCATCATATGACTCAAATTTGTGCTACATATGTTTGCTCTTCAGTTTTATCTTAACTGCAAATCAAGGATGTTGTTTGCCATTTTTGTGTAAAGCTGCTTGCCAGATTATCTGGTTCGACTTCTAATGAGCACCACCAAGACTCCTCCTTAATGGATATTACATGGAAAAGTTATTATTGTTTCTACTATTCATTATTCATAAATATAAACGGTAAGCAAAAACTGGATCACCAATCAACTTTGGCTTCATATTTCTCATTTCAGTTCTGATTCTGGAGCCCGTGGAAAGAGACGACCTGAGTGGAAAGACTCTGAAGATCACAGACTTTGGGCTTGCTCGGGAATGGCATCGCACCACAAAGATGAGTGCGGCGGGCACGTATGCCTGGATGGCTCCAGAGGTCATCAAGCTGTCCCTGTTCTCAAAAAGCAGCGATGTATGGAGGTGAGCTCTCGTCCTCCTCTGGACTGTGTTTTGCAGCCTAACTAGAGGTTTTGCGGCTGATTATGGTCTTTTTCTTGTTAGTTTTGGAGTGTTACTCTGGGAGCTGCTGACTGGTGAGGTGCCGTACCGTGAAATTGATGCTTTGGCTGTGGCCTACGGAGTTGCCATGAACAAGCTGACCCTTCCCATCCCCTCCACCTGCCCCGAGGCCTTTGCACAGCTGCTGGGAGGTAAGAAGTTTCAGTTGAACCCCATGAAAAATGTACCTGAGTTCTCAACTCTGGTCCTCGAGGTCCACTTTCCTGCTGAGTTTTGCTCCAACCCTAATCAAACACACTTGAACAAGCTAATCTGGAGCTAAACTCTGCAGGAAAATGGACCTCGAAGGCCAGAGTTGAGAAACACTGATTTACATCACATCATCACTTTTCTCTCTCCCTGTAGAGTGTTGGTGTCCTAACCCACATGGGCGTCCATCTTTTGGGAGTATCCTGAAGAGACTGGTGGACATTGAGCAATCAGCCATGTTCCAGATGCCCTTGGAGTCTTTCCATTCCCTGCAGGAAGACTGGAGGCTGGAGATCCAGCAGATGTTTGATGAACTACGAGCAAAGGAGAAGGTGAGGACCATAAAGAGATATTTCATGTTTGGTACACCTCAGGAATATAGTAGCCAACCAGTAGCAATATACCATTGATCAAAACTATCATACCACATAATTTACCCATTTAACTATATGATAATTAATATTATTTTTTTTATATTAATAGTATTTATATTAACATACTATAAGTCACATCAAAGTCTTGTCAATTTTGTTTTTCACTTTCCAATAAAATATCTACAATAATACAGTAACAATCTTTGCTTTATTTACTGTCAGTTACCAAACAATACCATAATATTTATAATTTATATTAATATATTATTTGTTAAAAACCAGGTCACATCAAAGTTGATTATTTTTTTAATTTAAAATGAATAATAAAATAATTACAAAATAATTAAAATAGGTATTTAGAAAGGTTTGGGGTCAACACATTTATTTGATCAAAAAATACATTATAAAAACAGTAATATTGTGATACATTATTACAATTTAAAATAACTTTTTAAATTGTAATTATAATAATATTTAAAAAATAACATGTTCCTTCAAAAATCATTCTAAAATGCTCATTTGGTGTTAAAGAAATATTTCTTATTATTATCAGTGTTGAAAACAGTTGTGCTGTTTAATATTTTGTGGAAACCGTGATATATATACACAAGATTATCTGTAGTATAGAAAGTTCAAAAGAACAGCATTTATCATATAGACATTTTTTATAACAATGTACAAGTCTTTACTGTCACTTAAAAGTATTAATTTGTTAATGTTTTTTAAATATCTTTCTTGTGCTCACCAAGAATACTGTGGAAAAACAAAAATCTTATAGACCCCAAACCTTTGAAAGGTAGTGTACATTTACAGGTAGATATTTAGGATCTAATAAAAATACAGTAGAGATTTTAGGTGATTAAGAGACCCATGTATGTTTACACACAAGTATTGTGAACCAATTTATAAAGGGCACCAAAGAGAGCCTAATGCGTGGAAAAATCGTATTATCTACCCCTTAAAGAAATTACACTAACTATATTATAAGCAATAACTTGTAGGCTTTGTGGATTAGTGGTCTAAATAACTGCCTGTTCATTAGGAGTTGCGATCCTGGGAGGAAGCTCTGGCACGGGCGGCTGAGGAGCAGAGGGAACAAGAGGAGCATCTGAGGAGGCGCGAGCAGGAGTTAGCCGAGCGGGAGATTGACATTGTGGAGAGAGAGCTCAACATCATCATCCATCAGATGTATCAAGAGAAACCACATGTTAAAAAACGCAAGGGCCACTTCAAAAAGAGCAGACTACTCAAACTCGGCAGGGACAGCAACTGCATCAGTCTGCCATCTGGTGGGTGGAATGGGAATCTCTCTCTCTCTCTCTCTCTCTCTCTCTCTATCTATCTATATACAGTCAAACCAAAAATTATTCAAACATTTTTGATATATTTTTACTAGTGGGTGCAGGACACTATAGTTCATTTATGTAAGTGAGGAGA
Organism: Elopichthys bambusa; assembly: GCA_037101425.1. Taxonomy (NCBI): domain Eukaryota; kingdom Metazoa; phylum Chordata; class Actinopteri; order Cypriniformes; family Xenocyprididae; genus Elopichthys; species Elopichthys bambusa. The sequence goes on along the minus strand of CM074441.1, from coordinate 30,052,532 downwards.
GCAAAATAAAGTAAACTGTTACATATTATACCCAAAAATTCTTCATACAGTGGACTACCAGTAAAATTTGGAACCAAAAATTATTCAGACACTTTGACCTGACCATGTTTAGCTTAAGTGTTACCTGACATAATTAAGATAATTTTTTTTCTGTCATCTTGTCATATTTTATTACCATTTTTTTAAACTATAGTGAATAAACTGTATTAATTAATATTATTTTTAATCAAATTATTGATATTTTTCAGTAAAATATGGTATGTTTTTACCATAGAATGCAAATCAAAACCATCTGAATTAATCCATAAGATAATTTACAGATAATTAATTCCAAATCAGTATATCCTTAAAGGATTAGTTCACTTCAGAATTCAAATTTCCTGATAATTTACTCACCCCCATGTTATCCAAGATGTTTATGTCTTTCTTTCTTCAGTCGAAAGGAAATGAAGGTTTTTGAGGAAAACATTCCAGGATTTTTCCCCAAATAGTGGACCTCAACGGCTACCAATGGGTTGAAGGTCCAAATTACATTTTCAGTGCAGCTTCAAAGGGCTCTACACGATCCCAGACGAGGAATAAGGGACTTATCTAGCAAAACGATCTTATATTATATACAAAAAATGATATCATTTTTTAACCACAACACATTACGTAATCACGTTGCAAAGGTCGCGGCAACCCATTGGTAGCCGTTGAAGTGTGCCTGGCTTTTTTTGCAACTTTTCACCTATTATAAGTGCACTGCAGTTATGTTATCTGTTTGAAAGCTTGTGTGGATTCTGTTCACTGACTGTCAATGTTTTTATCATTCACCAGCTGGAAAAATATAACTTTGAAAGTGTTTCCAGCGATATTGTTCTTCAGTGTCGTTATCATTGTAGCTGTGGTGTTCACTTTCCTATTTTCATGGAATTAGAGTGATTATTAGCACTTTATAATTACCGTTATAGTAATCGTTTTTGGTGTGAATGTCCTTTAAGTCTCTGACAGCATGTGTCTGTTTCAGGTTTCGAGCATAAGATCACAGTGCAAGCGTCACCCAGCGTGGACAAGAGGAAAAGTCAGGGTAGCGAAAGCACCACTCCTCCAGCCAGCCCAGGGGTCATTCCTCGCCTCAGAGCGATACGCCGTAAGCGAAGACGAGAGGAATCCAGCACATTGTTTTGGTTTTATATAGTGGAATAAATAAGAACCAGAGTACATTGCTGTAGAGCTAAGTACATATTGATGTACGCCTGCACTGCCATGTGCCAAGAATCAATACCTAGACACTTAAAAGAGCTTATCGTGCCTGTGAAGTGCTTTGAGACTGTCTTAGCTTACATACTTGTGTTTCTATTTAATCCATACTTCATATAGAGTAGGAATATGTAGTATGCTAAAACAAGCATCATATTGAATATTTTCTCAAATGTGTTCATATTGCTGCTATCACTTGTATGTATGATCTAGTGACACCCAGTGATGGGAGGAAGACGTGGGGCCGGACGGCTGTGTGTAAGAAAGAGGACCTAGGGACCAAGAAGAAGGGCCGAACGTGGGGGCCCAGCTCCACACATCAGCGTGAGAGAGTCGGGGGCGAGGACAGGTACACCAAAAGAATATGCATTTAAAGGAGTTATATTTCATTTTATTATTATCTTTCTCCAAAAGTCTATTTATAATGTTAGTAAAGGTTTTGTGCAAATTTTAGTATGAATTTTTTTTTTCACCTCACCATGACTACATAGGCCAAGTTTAAACTGTATGCAAATATAAAAAAATTTTAGCTTAATGCTGGAATACACTACACAACCTTAGCAGATCTATCCTGCCAAGACCAAATACATTAACATAGTCATATCCATTACCATTCTAAACTCTTCAGAGAGCTGTCATGATAGGAATTACCATAAAATACCATAAATACCATTTGACAGCATAAGTTTATTAATAGTGGGTTTTTTTTAGGTTAAAATCACTCGGGGAGGGCAAGGTCTGGTCCTCCAGCGCCCCAAATCTGGGGAAGTCTCCAAAACATGCTCCTATAACAGCTGGATTCTCAAGTCTAAATGAAATGGGTGAGTCTGAATCATGTTCTGCTTATAGACACTCAGGTTTGAAGACCATCATGACCCAACAAACAAATTAATAACTGATATGAACTGAAATTAAAGTAATTTTATGGCCTGTTTCTTCTTATTTGTTATTTATTCATCACTCTTTATCTACTGTGTAGAGGAGCATTGTGAGTTTGATGACAGTTCACCAGGACGTCTGGCTTCTGACCTGGGCAGTAATGGAGCATTGGAGGAGGTGGGCTCAGGATCAGCGGGTACAGGGCCGGGAACAGGTTCGCAGGACACAGTTCGACGCTGCAGCCAGAGGAAGAAGAGTGACCTGCTGCTGCTGGGCTGTGCCTCCATACTGGCCGCCGTGGGTCTCGGTTCTGACATCCTCCAGATGGGACGACAACAGGTACACGTTGTTAGAGAGTGAGAAAGTGGGAAAGAAAGTAAGTAATGAAAGAAAAGAGGTAAAATAGGAGGACTGATTATAGCTGGACATAGCTGTTGTTTTTTCAGTCGAATTTTAATTTCTATAGTATCATAAACAAGATTGCAAATATTGATTAATACTTTAATTAATCATTATACATTTAATATTTAGTAATTTAATAAAAAGGTAATAATTATATAATAATACATATATATATATACATATATAGCATCAAATCAACATATTAGAATGATTTCTAAACTTACATTAAGGTAAATAATATATACATAATTTTATATATATATATATATATATATATATATATGCATTTGATTGCAAAATTAGATGTTATTTTTTGCATAAAATGCAACACAAATACTTCTATGATGTATAAAAATGTTACAAATATTATTTAAAATTGTTTTTTTCTTTACTGTAATGAGAATGCAGTTTTTTAAATTGGATAGATACTAATAGATATTAAAGCGATAGTTCACCCAAAAATGAAAATATCCTTATTTACAAATATTTCATTCGACTTACATCTAAAAAGCGCCATGCATCGTGTACTACGTCACGGAAGTTAACTTTTTTAGGCGTTGAATGCATATGGCTGTAGCACCGGTAGCTCTTTATTTTACTTTATAAAGTTTTAAATAAAGATATTTGTTTTACACAAATGCATTGATTTGCTTCAGAAGGCCTTTATTAACCCCCCAGAGCCACGTGGAGTATGTTTATGATTGATGGATGCACTTTTTTGGACTTCAAAAACTCATCCTCCAATCACTACCATTATAAAGCTTTGAATGAGCCAAGATTTTTTTTATGTAAATCTGATTGTGTTTGACTGAAAGAAGAAAGTCATACACCTAGGATGGCTTGAGGGTGAGTAAATTATGGGGTAATTTGAATTTTTGGGTGAACTATCCCTTTAATAATTGGTATATATTGGTATATGAAATTAATTAATCCTTTGGCATATGCAATTTATCTGATGTAATGTTGAACTCATGCGACATTATTCATTCATGTGTGTACAGATGAGTCAAGACGAGCAGGACCCGCGAGAGGAGCAGAGGAAGAAGAAAGAGGGCCTGTTCCAGCGCACGGGTCGATTCAGACGCAGCACCTCTCCACCCAGCCGTACACTGTCACTCTCCCTGTCCCACAACCGGCATCACGACTCCACCCTGCCCAGCATGGACCCGTCTCCCTCCATTACGCTCCTCTCCCTTTCCTCCCTCTCCGACTGCAACTCCACCAAGTCCCTGTTGCCGTCTGATCCTGATGACTTTGCCCCGACCCCTAGTAGTGCTCATCCGGTGGTCTCTCCTGCACCGTCATTAAACCCTCTGCTGGACCTGAGGGCAGAGAGCTTTAAACGAGAGCCCAATCAGTCACTCACACCCACCCACGTCTCTGCAGCAATGGCATTAAACCGCGGGCACCGCCGCACACCCTCTGATGGAGCCATTCGTCCTCGAGCGCAGACGGTCGTGGGGCATCGTCGCACCCCTTCTGATGGGAGTATGCCCTTCCCTCCCGCACCAGCCCCGACCATCACATCATATACAGGTACAGCGTTTTGGTCACTTGAATGGAGACATTTTACATGATACGATTTTAAATGCTATTCATTATGTCGTGAATCTTTGTCAAAACATCTTTTGGCTCAAATCGCAACTACTCATTACAGTAATGAGTAGGGCTGGGACAGTACATCGATTCTCGATTTGTGATACAATTATTCTGGATCGATTCTGATATTTTCAGAATGTATTGCGATTTTCTCTCGAATCGATTCTGAGCTTAGTTTTAACAGCAGATGGCACTCTAGGCTAGTTTTTAAACCGCACACTCAAATGCTCACGAAGAAAAGTGCTGGAGAGCGCTCGTGTTCGGCTGAGTCATGCGAGTGGTTAAATATACTTTCACCTCGGCTCAGATTGCTTTTATGACACAAGATTAATGTAAATACAGCCCACTGTGAACACTCTTGTAATTCGCTTCAACCATTTCACACTTTATGAATGATTACTTTAGGTTTAAGTGGTGTGTGTAAAGGAATCGGAAGTAGGCAGAATATGGCTGTTTCTAAAGCACGTAGTGCCATCTGCTGTTAAAACTAAGCTCAGAATCAATTCGCGAAACATTCTGAAAATATCAGAATCGATCCAGAATAATTGTGTCGCAAATCAAGAATCTATGTATTGTCCCAGCCCTAGTAATGGTTCTTTAGTAAATGTCACCACAACATAAAGACAGTATTTCAGAACCACTAAATTTGTCATTTGTAAATTTTTTTGTAATTCCCATTTATCTTAATAGTGTTTTTCATTAAGAACTATCCCTTTAATAATTGGTATATATTGGTATAAGATCTGCTTAAAAAAATCCCTTTATTATCAATATTGATCTTTCTTAGATTCTCCTGACTGTAATACATTATTTTATTGCTGTGTATATATATATATATATATATATATATATATATATATATTTTTTTTTTTTTTTTTTTTGGTAATGAGAACTTGGTATGGTAATGAGAATAATTATCACAATGCAAAAAATGTAAATGTCCTAAAAATAAACATCATTAAATAAGATTTAAGATTTTGTGATAAAATATGAAATAAGATTGAAATAAGATATTTAAAAATATATATCTTTAAAGGGATAGTTCACCCAAAAATCATTTACTCCCCCTCAAGTTGTTCCAAACCTGTATGAATTTATTTCTTCTGTTGAACACAAAAGAAGATATTTTGAAGAATGTACGTAACCAGGCAGTTTATGGACCCCACTGACTTCCATAGTATTTTTTTTTTTCTACTATGGAAGTCAATGGGGTCCATCAACTGTTTGATTACCAACATTCTTTAAAATATTTTCTTTTGTGTTCAACAGAAGAAAGAAACTCATACAGGTTTGGAACAACTTGAGGGGGAGTAAATGATGGCAGCATTTTAATTTTGGTTAAACTATCCCTTTATTGTCATTTACAGAGTAAATGACAATAAAGTAAACTTTCATGTTGTTCATATGTTCTCCTTCAGGTTCTCGTGAAACTCTTGACATTCCACGCCTACCTGACCCGTCTACGGTCTTCCCCTCAGTCCATCGGCGCAAACCCCCTCCTCCGATACCCGTGCCAGAGCCGGACAGCCATACGGGCACTCTCGAGCGTCCCAAAACCCTCGAGTTTGCACCCCGCCCCCGCCCCACCCCAGCTCGGGCACGTCCAGACCCGTGGAAACTATCATCTCTGTCACAGACGCTCAGTTCATCTCCAGGTAGCAGCTGTGACAGTCCGCTGGGCTCGGGTGACAGCGGAGTGAGCGCCGGGGTGAGTGCCGCCCATCAAAGCCTTCTCGACATGGACATGGAGGGCCAGAGCCAGGACAGCACCATTCCCCTGTGTGAACACCCGCAAGACACTCTCTGCGGTCAAAATTTCTCATAGAAAGACAGAAGCCCCACCGCCTGGGCCGATGCATCCTCAACCAGCACTCTGTGGCCGTCCTAAGAGGTTTCCCCACAGTTTGCCCTGTGATCCCATCAGACCACACTCTTTGGCAGCTCTAATGGAAAAGCTGCCCTCTGCAGTAGCTAGACAGATGCCTTCTGGACAGGTTAAGCGATAAATGACCTCGATCGGTTTATTTCAGAGTGTCTGCAATGACTCATTGTCTCCGAGTTTAATGGGCCTCATAACAGCTGAGGTCGGTTGGTTAAGTAGCGTCCGATTGTGAGAAGCTTTATCACAAATGGAGCAGGAGAGGGCAGTCTAACTACTGTAGGTCTGTGACCTTCCTTGTTTTGTTCATATCTCTGTTATCATAGCGCCTCTTCCTCATCATGGTCTCCGTGGACACAACCTGCTTTTTGGCCTGAAAAGTTCCCTCCAGTGTGTACATTGTAAAGTTCAGTGATGCTTTCTGTAATTATAATCAGGAGAGTCGTGTATGCAATTAATTGCAGTGACACAGGGAGCTCTTTTACGAGTTGCATACATTGTAATATACTGATATAAAAATAGGTGTACTATAAGAATTTTATATTTTTCTTTTTTGGAAAAAAAAACTAATTAGGACTCTCTGCACGACCTAATCAGAATGTGAGAGCAGTCCAAATGGAGGTACTTTTCAAGAATAGGGTACAATTTTTAGTTTTTTAAGCATTAAGGCCTGTTCACACCAAGAATGATAACTATAAAGATGGTGATACAGCTCTAAAACTCGTTCCAAATATAAACGAATAGCACTGTCCACACCACAGATAAAACGATAACGATATAGAGAAACGATATCGTTGGAATCGCTTTCAGAACGTTTTTTTTTTTCGGGCTGTTGAACGATAAAACACCGACAGCCAATCAGAATCAACTCTAGGCTCGCGCATTTAAAATGGCGGACGACATTGCTGAGCAGTTAATCGCCAAGGTCCAGAAAAAGCCACCGCTGTTTGACAAGTCAAAAATGAGCTCATAATATGCCAGGCTAGCAAACAGTGTAATATAAAATTACCAAAGATATCCAGCGCTAGTTTCGACAACATTTGCTGTGTCTCATTTCGAAGGCTGCGTCCTCATCGTCTTGCTTCCTTTGAAGACTAGGCGTTGTTTTTATTCCACTATATTGACTTCGTTAGTTAAATTCACTGTTAGATTAGATCTATTGCGCTAGCTATTCACTCGAAACATAGCATACTGAGGACATCTGCTGGTTAAAGCCGTGTAAATGCAACAAGAACAGCAAAAACATGTTGTAGCCTGCACACTTTGAAACGGCAGCATGTGAGCTTAGATAAACAAACCGTTATCATTCGTTGGTTTGAACGCAAATATAGTTATCGTTTTTTGTGTAAACGGGCCTTTAGAGGCATAAATGACATGTTTTGTTGAACCAATCATGAAAAGCAGGTCGTTTTGATCAAATGTTTGTATTCCCCTTAAAATGGGGATTTTGGCCTGTCCCACCTTAGAAGCCTTGAACTTTTTGAGGTATCCAACAAACATAATGATACATATTCTGTTAAATTGAATTTATTGTTGTTTATTAATGTTTAAATAAGCAAAAAGGTCTTATTTACCTTTGCCTAAATTTCCTCCCAGTACAAAATATTTAACATTTTATAAAATAAAGTCATTTGAACCCTTTCTACAGCATAACAAGAAGCTCAACTTTTAACTGTTACCAGAAAAAAATATCTAAAAAGTCTCTAATTTATGGGAAATAAATAGGTTAACTGATAACTACAACTCAACATAGCTCCTACTGACAGCTTAATTTATTGTAAATTTGCAACCCTGTTACTTGCAACCATTTTTCCATATTTATTTGATCAATTTTGTCTATTTATTTTATGTTTGCTGCAAGAAAATAACTAAATCAAATGACCCAGGGTTTTAAACTGTATTTATTGATCCCAAACAATTCTACACTAGTGTTCAAAAGTTTGACATTAAGATTTTTAATATTTTTCTTCTGTTCACCAAGGCTGCATTCATTTGCTCAAAAATACTATAAAACATGAGCTATTTTTTAGTTCTAAAATAATTGTTTTCTATTTGAATAAAGGTCATTTATATCTGTGATGGCAAAGCTGAATTTTCAGCATCATTACTCCAGTCTTCAGTGTCACATGATCCTTCAGAAATCATTCTAATATGCTGATTTGCTGCTCAAGTAACAGCAATAATTTTTGTAACAACATCCAAGTCTTTACTGTCACTTTTGATCATTTGAATGCGTCCCTTTAACAACAACAACAAAAATCTTACTGACCCCAAAACGTTTGAACAGTAGTGTATATGCCCCAAAATTTGGTAACAGAGTTGCAAATCTAGATGATAGAAAGATGAAAGATGAATAAAACAGCTAAAATTTTGAAGGTCAAGCTTTTGTACCGTGTTCTGGAAAGTGCCTCCTACTGTGTCTGACTATAACTGGATGAGTAAACCCCTTCTCTGCTCATTTATTCTCTTCTAGAGTGTTTCCAGTGAACAACATTTCCTTCCCCTCTCGTCATAAAATCATCTGAAAAGCCTCAACACAATGTCAGCTCCTCTGAGGAGCCTTTTGAGGAGAGGGTTTTTGTAATTGGCAATAAAAAGCAAACATGTACTACCTGTTTTTTATGATTGTGTTCCAGACAAGACAGTTCCTTACCTCCTTAAGTGACGTTCTTCCTCCACCAAATGAACAATTCAACTTGGAGAGAAAGGAACAGTATGTACACCAGATCTGAAAGACACTGTCACGTGTCAAAGAGACACGTGATGAGATCATTAATGACGTCACACTTGTGGATGTTCTTTTGATGGACTGAACGGTGCTGAGAAACAAACACTGGAGGGTTTTCAAATTCGTTGTGCTGAACCGTTACACCTGGTAGTAGACAGTATTTTTTTTGACTGTCCACCAATGAGTATGTCTGTATGTGAGTGCGTGTGAGCGGGCGGGTGTGTGTGCATGTGTTTTTGTGTTATTGTTATAATTTGTATGGGGTAATTCTCTGTGCAGGGGGGTCGAACAAACCCACCACCTTATTTCCTGTGTGAGGAACACTAAGAGTATTTATTAAAATAATTGTTACAAGCAGTGATATGTTGGTTTTGAAAGCCATTTTCTGTCATATCTCTTGTCGTGTGGTTTCATGATTACAAAACACATAACACCCTGTTAAAAGATGCAACAGTAATTTTTTTATTATTATTATTGTTTAATAATTTTCAGTTACAGATATCTCTAGCTGAGTTAATATAATGCTGATTTGTCAGAGCAGATTTCTTTATTATTAAACTTTTCCACATTTGGAATAATAGTAAAGTTATTAAAAATATGAAATAACACATGAGAAGATTTGGTTATGTAGGTTTTTAAAAAAAAAAAAAAAAAAAAATTATTAGAAACTATCTATACATTTTCTTTTTGGTTAGTTTTATTCATTTTTTTTTTTTATTATACTAAATTAACTGAATGCATAAGATTTGAATTAAAAGGTTTTAAGATTTAAAAAAAAAAGCACTCCAAATCTAAAATATCTTTTCACTTGTAGTACTGCAAGTCTTATTGCAGATCTGTTATGGTGAAGACTTTGTTACGTCTTACACGTCTCAAAATTAAAAGGAATTCAAGCAAAATGCATAATTTTATTCCCATAAACAATGAAGCCAGGTCGAGATTCTAAAAAATGGCCACTAGATGTCGACAAAGTCCCACACTGCAAGTTATGACGCAACGGATTCCTAGAATGAATGTTGTTTTGTGCTCGTTTGTTAATGTAAGCACAAATACAACAGCTTCATTATCAGTTCCGTTTGCTTTCTTATATACAATTAAGTTAATGTCAAACATTTTCAAAGAAAATCCCAAGAAACAGTTTAAATAGTTTATTTTAACAGAATAGCCGTGGACAAAAGCATGACATAAGAAGCAGCAGCATCTTTGGCTCCATCGTGCTCGTGCGCGCTTGCGCGCGCTCACAGACACTGGTCTGTTTACATCAGCGATTGTTCTCTGAGGACAATGGGAAGATGCCACACTGAGCTATTCCTCTCCGCAGAGAGAAATAAGTTAAAACTGAGATAAAATCATTTTAAAACTATAAATAATTAATTATAATCCACACACCCCAAACTGCTCGATAACAATACCGATCACCCAAAAATGAAAATTCTGTCATAAATTACCCTCCCAGGTGAAAAAATACTATCATAATTTGTAGTAAATACTATAGTGTTTTTGAACCATACTATAGTAATGTACTTGAATTAATTTGTTGTGGTAATTTTATAGTTAAAGGTAATATAACAACTATAGTAATATAAACAAACTATTTTACCCAATACTGTACTGTTTTCTACAACTATAGGGTATATTATACTACATTACACTACAGTTTACTGTAGTAAAAACTAAAGTATATTATAGTATTTATTACAGTTTATCAGTTCATTACAGTTAATACTACAGTATGGCGTAGTATTCATTAACAAAGTGATGTAAACTATAATATATACAGTAAGCTATACTACAATTTTTATATAGTATGGCTCAAAAACACTATAGTATTTACTATAAATTACTATAGTATTTTTTCACCTGGGGTTCCAAAGCCGTGAGACATTCGTTCATCTTCGGAAAACAAATGATGATATTTTTAATGAAATTTCTGTCTCTCCATTGACAGACTACCACTTTAAGCCCCAGAAAGATCGTAAAGACATCATAAAAGTAATCATGTGACTCCAGTGGTTTAACCTCAGTTTTATGAAGCTTTGTTTCTTTGCTTTGTTTGCGCAGAAAAACGAAACAAACATAATTTACCACATTATGCGCGTTCATGCAACGTCTCTCGTGTCAACACAACACGCATACGTCCATTGCGTCGTGGTGCTCTCGTGAAAACGCGCGCATGCGTGTTGTTAATATTTTTAAGGCACGTCACTTCACGTTTTTACTTAACGACATGAGGGTGAGTAATTATTGACAGAATTTTCATTTTGGGGTCAACTAAGCCTTTAAATGCTGAAAAACAGTGCCTGACTCAAAATAAAAAGCTGACAAAAGTTGTTTTGTACTATAAACTATATCAGCCTTAGACTCGCCACACACTCAAACTCTACACTGACATAGCTTTGCTCGTCTGTGCAGCAGACGCTAGCCAGTTACTTAGCAACCACACTTCACTTCCATGGCAATGCTATAAAAAGCAACAACAAAGAAAAAACGGGAAGATGGTTGATATGACAGAAATGTGTGAGGGAGTGTGTCAAAAGATTTACACACACAGAAGAACCTGTTTTGACCTCCACATATGTACTTTTCATTTAATATTAGATTTGACATACTTTATATACAGTCTGCTACATAATTTATTTTGTGGTTAATCTAATAATGTTATTTTAAGTATAACATTATTTCCATTCAATAAATTATTCACTCTTTATATCTAATTCCTAAGATAATATACAAACTGGCCATCCCTAACTGATCAGAATCCTTTTTTCTGATATTACAAATGATTTTGTCAGTGTAACGTTATGCAATTTATGATCTTCTCTGTAATTGCTTCTTTATAGATTTCCTTTCCTATCATTTATTTTCCTCCTGCTTTTCTTCAAGTGTTCACATTGTTTTTCTCTCACCTTTTATATTCACAGCCCTGAATGTCATTATGGAAGGAAGTCAGGGGTGACAGACACACCACGTCCCACTGAGAGAGAGAGAGAGAGAGAGAGAAGGTATAAAAGGACAGGGTGGAGGGAGAGACTGGTGGTTCCAAAATCTGTGTTCGGCTGCTGGTGCTTAGCACTGTGAAGAGAGAAAGGGTACCAAGGGTATGGATGCGACACCTCGACTGTTTGCACATTACAGGAATAGAGTTACTCACCCTGATGTCGACCTGTATGAACACAAAGCTGTTTGAAAAACATCCAAGCTGCTCTTTTACATATGTCAGGATACCAGGGGTTATCAAGCTCCAAAAAGTACCATAAAAGTAGTCAATATAACTCGTGCACCATATTAAAAGCCTTCAGAAGCCATCTGATAGTTTTGTGTTTTTAGCTTTCATTTCTCATTCATTTAGATTCAGAGTGTCGTGTCATGTGCGGGATGCTGCATAATACACCAGATGTGAGCATAATAGTCAAAGATGCTCATCTAGTGCATGTTTACATAGATAAACAATGAATAAGTTGCATAAAAATGAATGAAAATATGTAAGATGCAGGGCAGTGGACTCTCAACTCTCAAGATGCGTTTTAAAAAAGTTAGGGTCTGTTCACTGCTGTATTTTCTATAGTTTTTCTATGTAAACATGCACTAGACAGATGTGTTTGACCGCTGAGCTTGTGTCTTCTGCGGCGTCTCATGTATGACACGGTGTTCTAAAAATACTGTGCTCAATTTAACGGTACATGGCCCCACTTTTTTAAGGGGGCAGTTGTGGCCTAATGTTAGAGAGTCGACTTGTTACCCGAATGTCGCGGGTTCAAGTCTCAGCACCGGCAAGAAATGTAGGTGGGGGAAATGAATGAACAGCGCTCGCTTTCACTCTCATTACCCACAACTTTGAGCAAGGCACCTAACCCCCAATCATAAACCACTTTTGTAAATCGGCTACACATCCCTTTCAGTTTCATTTTAAAAAAACAAAACTGCATGCATTTGCAGAAGAACATTGTTTTGGTTGTGCTTTGTATCTGCGTGACTGTTTGGATGAATGTGGTAATAACTAAAAAAAGAGAGAGAGATTATCCTACTGCTCATAAATCATTCATTACTAGGTTTAAGAGATATAACCAGTTTAGATGGAAAGGACCTCAAGCTGACTAGCTGAAGACGTTACTGTAGCTTTACCCATTAATAGACAAGCTACTTCCTTGAAAATAAATTCCAGTACAGCGCCACAACAGCCTTAATGAAACGATCCTTCACAGTAGATAATTCTTTACAATGAACTCTGTTAGAGAGCTACATATGGCATATTTATCTGTTCAGTAAAATGCTTTACTCACCTATTGAGTAATAAAATGCCATTTCTTTGTCGCTTTTACAACATTTCAAATCCCTCAGTACTCGCCATCCCTGAAAAGCCAAGTCAATGTTGATTCTTGTTTTATTACGTGCTCTGTCGCATTCTCTTTTTGCCAGCAGACTCTTCTCTGTTTGCCTTTTGTTTAAAACAGGTGATTCTCTGGAGGTTGGAGATTTAGCTGCTCCATGTCAGTCTCTCTTGTTGTGACAACTAACCTATGCCTCTCCCACACCAGACACACGCCAAAGTAGCAGGAGCAACTTTTCTTTATTTACGGATATGATGAGACACTCTTGATGCGAGTGATGTACAATTTCCTGATAAACCATCCCGACACTTATAATATGTTTACCATAGTGAATCAGCGCAAGACAAAAACACATTGATGATAGGACATAATTGTGAACAAAAAAGTGACAGTGTACCTTTAAAAGAAGTCCAACTTTTAACCCCTTAAACTTATTTCAACTTTAGATGTCTAGCTCTTGTTTAGATGCAGGGCAGTTTAATGGAAAAACACTAACAAGGCCCCTAACAGTGGGTTAAAACAGGGACAGTGGTTCAACAGTAATAGTTCAGTTACATGTACAGTACAGTGACATACTCCAATGGAGAACATCTTGTGTCTTTTTTTTTAATTAAAAAACTTAAAAATCATAACGTCATTTACTTTTTGTTTTAATTGTACACTCTGCTGGGTTAAAAACAATCCAAGTTGGGTTGAAAATGGACAAATCCAGTGATTGTGTTGTTTTAACCCAGCGGTTGGGTAACTATTGTTTAAAAAATTTTATATGGCTGACTTAAAATGAACCAAAATGAAAAATGAAAAATAAGACACTAGAGGCAAAAATAATAATCAAAAGGTGAACATTTATTAATAATTTAATTATTATTTATTAAACTTATTAATAAATGTTCATTTCCAACATATTTTGGGTTCATTTTATGCAAGCAATACAGTAATTTTTAAAGAATAGTTGAGTTAAATAAAACTACCCAGCAGGTTGGGCAAACATTTAACCCAACCCTGCTGGGTTTGTCTATTTTCAACCCAGCATTTTTTAGAGTGTATGATCTGTAGTTTCCTTGTCATTGTGTTTCTACTCTAAATGTCTGGTTTTGCATTAGAAAAAGCATACAAAAATACACTTACAAAAGTTTCTCTTTTTAAACTTTATTCGTAGACTTCAAATACCAATCAATAGTGCATTCCTGGACTGACTTGCAGGTAAACATAACCAGTTCGCAGGTCTTCTGATGTCCGGTGGAAGTATGTACAGTACTTCCCAAAGAGGCAATGAATGACTGCAGTAATGCATTAACATTGTAGTAACCGGAACAACCAGAGGGTCCAAGTCTCTCTCTCCAGAACTGGCAAGAAATAATGAAAAAGAAACCAGTGGATTTTTCTCTCTCTTTCAGGACAGTAGGGTACCCTCACCCCTTCTTCCTCTTCTTCGAAATCCCTATTGCCATTCTCTCCAGACCCACCTTTCTGGAGGTCAAAGGGCAAACCCTGAATCCTTGGACTGGCAATCAGACAAAAAAACAAGGCTAAGACATCACAAATAAGCCAAGATACAAGAGGAAAACTGAACATATACACAGGTACAAAGCTTCCCCTCACAATGTTAAATATATATTTTCCATAAATCTCTTTTATTTATCCTTCTTCTTTGCTCTCTCACATATCGATAAAAACGATTTAATAAAGTAAAGCTTTCGACAACCATTTTAATATGTCTTAAAGTCTACTTTGACATTCAACAAACACGTACCTCAAGTGACATCCAAGAAAAAGTAAAGTACAGTAAGTTTATTTGCTTGTCCATAAACCAGTTTGTGCTTTTGTTGTTGTCTATCGACAACAGTCAGATTTAATGTTTCTCCATCTGTGCAGAAAGAGATCCAGCACATGGGGACATATGGACCACAGCTGAAAGAAGCAAAGGTGATGGCCGAGATTCCATACAGGACATTGTCAGCATTGCTCTGTTATAGATGAAATGACCTTTAACATGTACAGAAATCCAAAGAACATGTCAAAGGTAAGGTGGAGAGAGAACTGCCACAAAACAGAGTAGACAAGAGACAGCTGGAAAGCAGGAAAGCGTCAGAACAGCCAACACTCCCATGGCAATTCATAGCCACTTTACATTTTGGTATTAAATTGTACAATCTCGTTTATACGTTTTCGTACGATCTGCTTACTCCCCACTGATGGTTAGGTTTAAGGGTGGGGTTAGAGGATGACCTTCATGCTTACTTTTTTCTAAAAAAAATCGTACTTTTCCGTACTAATCGCATCATACAAATTGCCGCCTTGCAAAATAGTTACATTTCCTCATGAGATCGAGTTGGAACATCCACTGGATTTCTCATGCCATTCTGCTCATGACTACATTATCAAGAGTTGATTTGGTGCACTCGGTAAGTTTTTGTTTGTGTTTAACTAGTTCTTATTCATCCCCGAGAAGTATATACTGACACCTACTGGTGTGGATGTATGGTGTTTGTGTATTCGTTCGTTATTGTTTGTAAAGGGCCTTGAGCACTGAAAAAGTACTGTATAATAATGAACAAATTATTATTATTAATATTGTTATCTTTATTACTGTTAGACACAGCTAGTTGTGTGAACTCAACCCGCTCCATGTGGAAGAAATCAGCTTTTATTAGACTACTAATATGAGTCTTGATTGCATGTGAATATTCATCATTTTTTATTATATTCAGGGCTTGACATTAACTTTTTTGCTCACCAGCCACTGTGGATAGTGGTTTTCCAAAGTTACTAGCCACTCAGCGTTTTCACTGGCCACAATTTTGACATCGATACCATAGAGGAAACTGCCATATAGATATTTTTATTATCTCATAATTTGGAAGCAGGTATATTAGGCTGCTGTCACTTTAAGACCTGACACATGGATCTATCCATTATACTGTTAGACATGCATTAAAACATAACTGACTGTGTTTACATGAATACTCGCCAAGACCGGCATTTTAACATGGCGTGGGCACAAAATCTGTGGAAAATGAGCACATTTATGCGCAATATGCGCAATCCCATGCCGAAATTCCAGCCCTGTAACACCAACAATATTCATCCGGAGCAAATGAAACCCGCTGTCGGAGAGATGAGAAGAAATGGAAATTTAAAAAAGGTAACTGTGACTTTATAACTTGCAATTCTGCCTTTTTTTCTCAGAATTGTGAGACATAAACTCGCAAATGCGTGTTATGTCTGATTGTGAGGGGAAAAAAGACTGATGTTTTTTCTCAGAATTGCGAGTTTATATCTCACAATTCTGACTTTATAATTTGCAATTGTGAGTTTATATCTCACAATTCTGACTTTATAATTTGCAATTGTGAGTTTATATCTCACAATTTTGAGAAAAAAAGTCAGAATTGCAAGTTATAAAGTCAGAATTAAGAGATAATTTTGAGAGAAAAAAGAATTGTGAGATAAAAAGTCGCAAATACCTTTTTTTTTATTTTTTTAATTTAGTTGGGTAAACAAACTTCCATAAGTAGGAGTGACTGTTGAAATCAGGACAAATGTTGAAATCCACCCTCATCTGGCAGGTTGGCGGGTGTTATTGTCAAGCCCTGATTATATTCACTAAAAATTCTACTCAGTGTAGGTACTGAACTTTTTAATGAAGAAAAAATAACTGAATGCACCTTATTTTATCACCATTTCCTCAAGTGCCACTGCAATAAAGAGATTAACTGGGTTGGTGCTGCCCGCTATCTGTTTTGAATCTCATCAGTGCGTCTTCTCATCTGAATCCCCAGAGTCTCACTGACACAATTAAATTTCTGCCTTATATTAGGTCAGATGGATAATTTCATCTGTCTTCCCCCATCTCCTCAAAGACATTAATCCAAACTAGACTGACATGTGCTGTCAAAGGCATCTGCACATTGAAATGATTCCAACCAAAGATCATCAGATTTTTCATAACAAAACTCAAAAAAGAGGAGGACAAACACTTAATGCTTTTGTAAAACATTAATGGTTGTCATAACTACAATTCTCTGAAATTTACTTGCCGCTATTTTGTAACACTGATGTTTGGGGTAGGTATATTAGGTTTCACAGACCTTTATCAAGCACTTCAGATGTTGTGGATCCTGTTTCTTGTGGAAACACAAGCATTTTCAATATGGCTCCATTAGTTAATGATATTCCAACAGGCTGCATAACCATTGTGACATCATCAGGATGCACTCTTCTCTTAAAGGGATAGTTCACCCCCCAAAAAAATTCTGTCATCATTTACTCACCCTCAAGTTGTTCCAAATCTTGAGTTTCTTTCTTCTGTTGAACACAAAAGAAGATATTTTGAAGAATGTTGGTAACCAGACAGCTGGCGGTAACAAAGACTTTTTATATAGAAAGACGGTGCACTCGTATTATTATGAATGGGAGAAATTTCAACGCACAATATGGCGGAATAAGTCCCGCCTTCTAAATAAGAGCCATTCGCCTATTGGGAAAGTCACGCGTCACTGCAGCGGCCATTAGAAGCTTTGGTTCCTATAGAAACAGTCAGATGCGCGCTTCCTATAGAGGCTTAGGACTGCGTATGCACATTAGCTTGATCCAGCCTGAAAAATTCAGTTTTTTGTCATGATTCGAGTGTTTAGAAACAAAATTTATGAGACAGTTGTTGTCAGATTTCATTGGTGATTTCAAATATGAAATTTAATCGAAAACCTGGTTAACAGCTTAGGAGAATTTGATGTTTTCCCATTCAAAGAGATAGGAGCTGCACTTGCATGCCCGAGAGGTGTTTCAAAGATGGCTGCCGAGTGAAATGACTTGTCTTAAAGGGACTTTGACAGTAGCCATTGACTTGGAAGTCAATGGTTACCATCAGCTGTCTGGATTCTTCAAAATATCTTCTTTTGTGTTCAACAGAAGAAAGAAACTCATACAGGTTTGGAACAACTTCAGGGGGAGTAAATGATGACAAAATTTTCATTTTTGGGTGAACTATCCCTTTAAAGGGGAGGGGCTAAGCAACAGTCCTATACAAGGGAAATGGACAACGAGGTTCACAAAACACAGTACGGAGGATGTTGTACCTTTTGAGAAAGGGAAAGATAACAACTTGCTCAAACCACTATAGTACAGCAAACTGAGAGAAAAACAAAATCGATATCAAAGGACAAATTACAAACACTTGAATTAGCCCTTGAATTGAAACAGTTCAGAAACAGAGTTGAGATATGCCCAAATTCAAGAGAGAGAAAAAGGAGACAGAAAGTAACAGGCGTTGGCAGGCGTGAGAGCGTGAGATCTACTCATGAAACATTGATTCTCCTCTGTATTGAGTAGAGAGGGTATTTCTCAGTGGATCAGAGTGAGTTCAAAGGTCACTAGCCTGATCGTTGACCTTCATCATCTGCACTTAAGTAGCAGTGTGGCTTTGATACGTGTGCTTTCACTCTATTCTCTACCTACAGACTCAATTCAGCCACCCATGTTTTTGTTAAAACATTATACACATTTTAATACCCTTATTCGATCATGTAATTTTAAATTGTAACGTCAGACCCCCTTTGTTTATATAATTATAATTGAGCATTTCCTCATTTTTCCTCGTCGTCTTCTTCGTTCATCAGTCAGATTCTCGATACCTGGGAAATGAAAGCACCGGGGAAGTTGGATTTAAAGGGACAGAGCGAAAAAAGACAGTCGCGGGGTGCTGTGCTGTATCTGTGCCCGTTTCGAGTCCGTTTTCAGAGGGGGCGCAGCACATGTATCCTGGTTGTCCAAGGGATGGGGGGCATTGTGGGAAAAAGGGCAGAGACTCGAGAGGAGAGGTTTTCTATCAGGGTTAGGGCAGGGCATGAGGGGGCGGAGCAGTGGGCGTCGGGCCGAGTTTAACCCAATGACTCTTTCCCACTTTCACGAACCTGCTGACTGCACTTATTCATCTTCATCTCCGTCAGCTGGATGTATCGCAGCACGTTTGTGTCTGGATGGAGAGAAGATGAAGTATAGATTATAAGAATTGCAATAAAGTCACCAGCATAAAGCTGCGTTCACACCGTCAGCGAGTTTGTTGCTGTTTGTCGTCAGTGGCTGGTGGAGAGGTCGCTTGCCACTAAAAACAAACATTTTGGAGGGAAAAGACTAAATATAAATGAAATCAGTACAAAGAATGCTTAAAGGGATAGTAATTACTCACCCTCATGTCATTCCAAATGCATAAGACTTTCGTTCATCTTCGAAACACAAATGAAGATCTTTTTAATTAAATCTGAGAGCTTTCTGTCCCTCCATTGACAGCTACGCAACTGACACTTCGATGCTTCAAAAAGTTCATAAAGAGATCCTAAAACTAATCCAAATGAATTGAGCAGTTTAGTCCAAATTTTCTGAAGAGACATGATCACTTTATATGATGAACAGATTGAAGTTCGGTTGAGCTTCTGTTTATGTGTTTATGTCCGCTGATCAAAGTTTATGTGTGAATAAAAGCCTAAATTAAATCTATTCATCATATAAAGTGATCGAGAAAATTCGATCAGAAAATTTGGACTAAACCGCTCAATTCATATGGATTAGTTTTACGTTCTCTTTATTAACTTTTTGAAGCATCAAAGTGGTAGTTGCGTAGCTGTCAATAAAAGGACAGAAATCAATCAGATTTCATCAAAAAATATCTTCATTTGTGTTTCGAAGAGTAACAAAAGTCGTACGGGTTTGGAACAACATGAGGGTGAGTAAATGACACATCCTAATCATTTTTGGGTGAACTATCCCTTTAATATTAAAGATGAATGAGAAACAGCAAGTGGTCTTTGCCATTGTGGCTATTCATCTGCAGCGAGAGCGCTCTTCATTTGCATAAGTTAAACATATCTTAAGTTTGTTGCATCGCTGGACACGCATCACCAACCATCACTGTTGCTCGTGTCGCCTGAAATCGCCGGCTCTCGACTTAAATGAATGGGATCATGTCGCTTTGTCACTGCGTGTCGCTGGCAGTGTGAACACAGCTTAAGAATAAACCTTCTT
The DNA here is from genome assembly GCA_037101425.1 of Elopichthys bambusa. Taxonomy (NCBI): domain Eukaryota; kingdom Metazoa; phylum Chordata; class Actinopteri; order Cypriniformes; family Xenocyprididae; genus Elopichthys; species Elopichthys bambusa. The sequence goes on along the minus strand of CM074441.1, from coordinate 30,032,455 downwards.
AAAATCTTTGGTTGCTTCCGTAGGCAAGTCCATGTCAAGAACATAAATACAGGTAAACTAACATAACATAACAGCCATTATATAAAACAAGATATGCACATATTCTATATATCAGTGGTTCTGAACTGTTGGGTCGCGGAAGATTCGTTATCATTAACTAAAAATTGTTAAATGAAATAAAGCTGAAATAAAATATAAAATAAATATTAAATTAAAAACTAATAATATTCAGTGTTTGATTTAAATTCGGTTTACTTTTGTAAGATAAACTATATGGCAGCATGATATATGAGTACGACACCGGTTATCAGCTGAGATGACAGAATTTTTTAATTCATGCATGCTCATTTCTCGTATTTTTATAATTACATTGCCTCTGCATCGTCTAGCACTCACTTTAAGTTAATCGTCAAAAACAATAATACTTTTATAACACAGTTAAATGTAAACTTTAGCAAATTTCTAAAATAAATATCCATTTTACTGTTTGGTAAACTGTAAAATTTACCAAACAGTAAATGTTACATTTTAAGTTTACCATCTAAATTCACTGGTGGCATTTAAAACAATATTAGTTTTTATTTAAACAAAACAGACAGAATATTGGCCATAGCATTAAGATAATTAGAAGCTTATCAGTATCAGCCAGAATTTTAATATCGGTGAATGCCTAATACACAATTTAATGTTGAGTCACTACTTAATGAGGCACAATTTAGTGTTGAGTCACAATGCAAAACCATTTGAGAAGCACCACTGTATATGATATTAAAGCAATCATAAAGCCCACCTGTGGGTTCACGGCACTTGGCATCGCGCAGGTAACGCAGGGCACACTCATAGTCTCCAAGGTGGTAAAAGGCAATCCCAGCACGGTACATGGCCTTAAAGTGATCCTGCTGGTGTCCGAGGACCTTCAAACAGTATTCCTTAACCCGCTCATAATTTACCAGCTCCGACTGCAGCAAGCATGCTATAAGGAAAGAGAGAGTGTAAACGAGAAAGAGGGGAATTAGAAACGAAAAAGGAAAGGACAAAACAATAAAATAGCTGAAATAAATAAATCCATGAACAGCTAAAAAGAAGAGAATAAAAATAGCCATGAAATATACTAGTGCAAAACCCTGGTCTATGAGATAAAGGGCAGTATGTTTTCTTGCAGTCATCAGTTGTACTGAAGGTCTGAGAGCAGCAGTTTTTAATGCTGTTGGTTTCAGATAACCACATTAGCACAAAGTGAAGGTCTAATTGCATCTTTTAGCCACTCTAGGCTCAGTGACACAAGTGAAGTAATTGTTTTATCTGCTGTCTAAAGAGAAAATAAACCAAACGAGACACATCCTAATCTAAAGCTGCTGCCTAAAAGTGTTGGATGTGCCTGAAAATATGCATGCGTTATCTAACAGGGCTGTTATATATATATATTAGATTATGAGAAGCATATGACTATTTAATACTTCCTCTATTCTAACCAGAATGACAGATCAGATATAGCAGATAATCATATGAAAATTTTCCACATCCATTTCTAATAATTCAGTGAATGAATTAAATGTTGGAGGTCTTTGGTTTAAAAAAAGCCGCAGCTAATTAGACGCATTGGCCCTGAAAGAACATCTGCACGGCAAATGAATTACTGCGGTGCCTGCTAGGCAGCTGGTGCGTGTTGTCAACCCTTCATCCAATCAGGGTTATTTATTCCAACAGTAGATGACATGGCTGGACACTGATGGCAGGGGCTGGGAAACTCAATTTCATATTTCAATTTGAGCTCACTGGTTGTGGTGTGTGTGTGTGTGTGTGTGTGTGTGTGTGTGTTCATGTGTGGCATGTGTCTGGTATGTTCAGGAGTTTAGGACACCCTGCAATTCAATTCATTATTTAAGCTCTTGCATAAACTCACTTCTAATGATGACCTGAATTCACCTCTCACATTATTTTTATGCACCAGCTAAATGAAGAATTGATATACCACTGTCTTATGCTTATCAAGGCTTATTTGATAAAAACAGTAATATTACAATTCAACATAACTGTTTTCTATTTTAAAATATAATTTATTCCTGTGATCAAAGCTGAATTTTCAGTATCATTACTCCAGTCTTCAGTGTCACATGATCCTTCAGAATTATAATATTTTTTATTATTATCAGTGTTGAAAACAGTTGTGCCGCTTAATATTTTTGTGAAAACCATGATTTTTTTTTTTTTTCAGGATTCTGAATAGAAAGTTTAAAACAACAAACAACAATAAATAGAATAAATTCACTAAATAATAAAATAAATACAAATAATAAATAAATGGAAATGTACCAATGCCACTTTTAAACAATTTAATGCATCCTTGCTAAATACAATTATTTAATTAAATTTACTGAACTTTCTGAACAGTGTATATATATGTATATATATATATATATATATATATATATATACTACCAGTCAAAAGTTTGGAAACAGTAAGATTTTTAATGTTTTTAAAAGAAGTTTTGTCTGCTCACCAAGGCTGCATTTATTTAATTAAAAATACAGTAAAAACAGTAATATTGGGAAATATTATTACAATTTAAAATAACTGTTTTCTGTTTGAATATATTTTATAAAGTAATTTATTCCTGTGATCAAAGTTGAATTTTCAGCATCATTACTCCAGTCTTCAGGGTCACATGATCCTTCAGAAATCATTATAATATGCTGATTTGCTGCTCACGAAACATTTATGATTATTATCAATGTTGAAAACAGTTTTTTTCAGGATTCCTTGATGAATAGAAAGTTCAAAAGAACAGCATTTATCTGAAATACAAAGCTTTTTTAACATTATACACTACTGTTCAAAAGTTTGGGGTCAGTAAGAATTTGTAATTTTTTTTTTTTTTTTTTTTTGAAATTAAAGAAATTAATACTTTGATTCAGCAAAGATGCATTAAATCAATCAAAAGTGACAGTAAAGACATTCATAATGTTACAAAAGATTATATTTCAAATAAATGCTGTTCTTTTGAACTTTCTATTCATCAAAGAATCCTGAAAAAAAAAACTGTACACAAATATTTTATACAACTGTACATAATAAATGTTTCTTGAGCAGGAGATCAGCAGTTATTTTAAATTGTAATAATATTTCACAATATTACTGTTTTTATACTGTTAAATAAATGCAGCCTTGGTGAGCAGACGAAACATTAAAAATCTTACCGTTTCCAAACTTTTGACTGGTAGTGTACATATATATATATATATATATATATATATATATATTTAATTTTTTATTTATTTATATAGTTTGTATTTGTATTTATATGGTATTTATTTATGCTATTTAAGTAGTTTAGTAGGTTTAATTTCAACCATTAATTCTTGCCATCATCAAACATCAAAGTACAGTGATACCACAGTGAAAATCTGTGATCCTGCTGTATCTTATAAATTTAATTCAGTTCAATACCTGTTTACTGCATCAGTGCAGCACCAATCTTGGCCTGGTCTGACTGGCAGAGGTCTGACCCCTGCCAAGGTTAATATCTGTCTGTGCAGCCGAGAGCCTGCTGACCAACAAATACACTGACAAAAGCTGCTGCTTTATACCGGCAATCTCCCTCTGTCTCTGTTACGTTCCTCCAACTATCACTTTGCCTGTCGCTGACAGTGAAAGTCATGAGTCAGGGATATCAGCACAAAGCAGGACGCAAGTAATGACAGAAAAAGATCAAACTCTACACAAATTCTACATTGAAAGTGCCAAACTGGCAGTAGATGAACTCAACCCAGCCATTTGTAAAAATCACAAGTAAATGAGTGACAGTCCAGGATGATTTATTAAGTATCCAGAAACCTTTGTATTCCTCAACAGCATTATCAAAGCCCTAATGCTTGTGGGCATGCTGGGAGAATGATGACATAACACCAGAAAATGACATTGCATGTAAAAGGAAGGATGTGTGTTGTTGTAGAGACATAAATTAAAGCAAACATCTGCTGACTGCTCAAACAGCTGTTAAATCAGACATATACTCAGTGGAGAAAAACATGGTTTTCCGAACCCTAATGAAGGTTATAAAGACAGAAGGACTAACTAACAAGAGCAGCAGTGAGATAAACATGATTAGATGACAAATGAAAAGCTTTGAAAGAGAAAAATCTACTCTAAATGAGTCATTATAGCTGACATTTCATTGCAGAGTTTGTCAAGGCTTTCTTCCTTTCTCTCCCACTATCTTTTTCAGCTTTTTTCACTTGTTATGATTTCCCTCTGGTTTCTCAGTCTCTGGTTTTCACTTTTCCCAATAAAATACTCTCAACATTACACTCTACAAATTTCAGGACACAAAACGTCACATGCAGTACAATAACATTTGGTGTTAGGTTTGTATTGACTTTCCCTCTAACACAATACAGAAATGTATTGATAGATTAAAGGTGCAGTAAGCAATTTCTGAGAAACAATGTTCAAAGTGGATCAGACTGAGCACCACAACACACAATCAGCGTGTCCACTCATTGGGGGGGGTGCCTGTGCATAGCGTGTTTGTGAATATGGGGGCGGGGCTATCAAAATAGGGGTGTGATCCTTTTGGGTAGGGGCGTGTTTGTTTTGGTGATTTCAAATATCAACAGCGTTTCTCAGAAATTGCTTACTGCACCTTTAAAGGGGACCTAAAGGTGCCTCTTTTTACAAGATGTCTCAGGTGGCCCCAGAATGTGAAGTTTCAGCTCAAAATACCCCACAGATCATTTATTATACCATGTTGTAAATGCCCATTTTTTAGTGGAAGGAAAAACATGATGTCTTTGTGCATTTATCTTTAAATGCAAATGAGCTGCTGCTCCCCACACGCTTTCCAGAGGAGGGCGGGGCCTTTACATCTCGTGCCTGGGATACTCTGCCCAACACTAACAAAAGATATGTAAGGTTTTTATTATCTCTATGGTGGTCACACTCACATGACATTGTAGTTCTTCATCATCATGAAAGTTTATTATCTGCATGCAAAGCCATATCAGTCTCAACTTCTGATATATGGTTTTCTGAGCTGGATGTCAGACAGCGCATCCTGTATTAAGTATTAAACTAAATGCTTTTTCACGTATTATTGCGCTTAAACTGTCAAATATACACAAATCTGCAAATGGCTTGTTCTGAGACACTTCTTATGCTTTATAGGGATTAAAATATGAGGAGTGGGTTGATTTTTACCATTATAGGGTGGTTGTGTACACACTTCCGAAACAAATTTATGTTCAAACACCAGGTAAAAGTGAATTTTGCATAATAGTTCCTTTTAATCATTTCATGCACCTTAACTGTGATCTCCAGTGATTAACTGGGCAGGCCTGTCTCATTTGGTCTTGGATGGGAAAGACAGAAACTGCCTTTCAGCACACCACCATCGCGCTCATCGAGCGTCCTGTCCATCTTCATTCTGGGCAACTGGAACACTGGCGAGCTCTCAGTGTATTCAGTTTCAGGCAATAATGGTCTAATGGCTCCTAACTCTTGTGATATCATGATCTTTCTCTCTGGGCCTTTCTCTCTTTCCACAACACACCTACGAGCGCACACACACAAATCCTGCAGCCTGATTCATCACACAAATGGATAAGGCGTGGCATTGTGGATATTGAGGACTGCACTTAAGTGTCTGCTGAGTGGCTCTATGCGTGTAATAATGATGGCATCACATATTAATGGACCAGATGCACTTTATGCTACATCATAGTTATATGAGAACAGCGCAGCTAAAAAACCAAAGCTGGTCATCTGAGCGGGCCAGATACTAACAGGGTCAGTCTTGAAATAATCCAACTTTACTGAGGAGGTTTGATAGATTTGTCACCCTTGATGAAGCACCACAAATGTGCTCTGCTATACACCATTCAGGCATAACATTATTGACTACCTTCCTAATATCGTGTTGGTCCCCCTTTTGCTGCCAAAACAGCCCTGACCCGTCGAGGCATGGACTCCACTAGACCCCTGAAGGTGTGCTGTGGTATCTGGCACCAAGATGTTAGCAGCAGATCCTTTAAGTCCTGTAAGTTGCGAGGTGGGGCCTCCATGGATCGGACTTGTTTGTTCAGATGCTCGATTGGATTGAGATCTGGGGAATTTGGAGGCCAAGTCAACACCTCAAAAGAGGCCACAGCCACCAGGGAATATCGTTTCCATGAAAGGGTGTACATGATCCTCAACAATGCTTAGGTAGGTGGTACGTGTCAAAGTAACATCCACATGGATGGCAGGACCCAAGGTTTCCCAGCAGAACATTGCCCAAAGCATCACACTGCCTCCGCTGGCTTGTCTTCCCATAGTGCATCCTGGTGCCATGTGTTCCCCAGGTAAGCAACGCACACACACTCGGCCATCCATGTGATGTAAAAGAAAACATGATTCATCAGACGAGGCCACCTTCTTCCATTGCTCCGTGGTCCAGTTCTGATGCTCACGTGCCCATTGTTGGTGCTTTTGGCGGTGGACAGGGGTCAGCATGGGCACCCTGACTGGTCTGCGGCTATGTAGCCCCATACGCAACAAACTGTGATGCACTGTGTATTCTGACACCTTTCTATCAGAACCAGCATTAACTTCTTGAGCAATCTGAGCTACAGTAGCTCGTCTGTTGGATCGGACTACACGGGCCAGCCTTCATTCCCCACGTGCATCAGTGAGCCTTGGCCGCCAATGACCCTGTCGCCGGTTTACCACTGTTCCTTACTTGGAGCACTTTTGATAGATACTGACCACTGCAGACCGGGAACACCCCACAAGAGCTGCAGTTTTGGAGATGCTCTGACCCAGTCGTCTAGCCATGTCAAACTCAAATTCTAACACATCAACTTTGAGGACAAAATGTTCACTTGCTGCCTAATATATCCCACCCACTAACAGGTGCCGTGATGAAGAGATAATCAGTGTTATTCACTTCACCTGTCAGTGCTCATAATGTTATGCCTGATCGGTGTATATTGACATAGAGACAAGTCAGTTCTCTTTCATGGTTCGTTAGTTTTCAATCAAAGATTGATTCAAAGAACCCAGATGAACCCAAAAAATTAACAGCTTGTCATTTCGAAATGACACCAACAGACTGAGGTGTGAAAATCAACCAACAGTCGAAGAAGTAATCCAAAAGCGCAGACTACAGTGGTTCGGTCACATATGCCAAATGAATGAATAGAAGGTCCAACTAATGGTGGCAAAACAGATTGACCTCAAAAACCACAGGCGTAGTCTTCCTGATGCCTAAACGTGAATCTTTCAACTGCCAAGCCTGGAAAACTATTGTACAAAACTTTGCTATCCACTGGCACCCACAGCAACGTATTGGCTTCAGGACAAATCTCGCCCAAATGTTTGCTAAGGGACTGAGTGAGGGAGTGTATGAAAAGAGTAGTGTGAAGAACATTCTGCTAAACATCTTCTTTTATGTTCCACAGAAGAAATAATGTCATAATGGTTTGGACAGAAATTGACAAAAAATTATGGCAGAATGTTTAATTCTAGGTAAACGATCCCTTTAAGACGATTTTGGAGCTCGCTGGCTCGAGTTTTCCTAAAACCGAACAGGTGCAGGGACAGCTGTTGTGTGTGGGAGAGAAAGATGTGCAATAGGTAGAATTGGTTAGCAAATGTTCAGGATTCCCCTCATATTCACACCTTCGCATGAAGAGAAAAACCAAAATAAGCAGAAAAGCTACCGACTAGGCAGCAGATACAAACGTTAGAAAGGCAGGAAAATTAGCAAAGCAGGAAAAGAGCGGATAGTGATTTGTGAAGCACAGAGAATAGCAAAAGGGTGAGGTAGAGGGAGTGAGAACTTGAGGGTAATCGATTTCAAACGCCCTCCTCCCAGAACATCCATCTCTAGCGGACTGGATCTCTCCCTCTCTTTTTTGCACTTCTTATTATCTTCTCTCCCTCTCTGTGCTTTTTTTCCTTGTCCCTCTATCTCTCTCAGGGGCACGGCTCTTTTGACAGGTGTGGGCTGACAGCATCAGGTAGGGGAGTGGAGCGCTGTTGGTTTGTGGTGATTACCCTGCTGTCACTCTGATGGTAATTAGTTCTCTTGATGCTTAATGGTTGATGCAGGGACCCATCAGTCTGAATGACACCTCCCCTCCCACTGTGTCCTTTCTCACCCGCATACCGACCTCGTCTTTATCCTCCGCTTCACATACACCACTGATTAACACCTGCTCTCACGTAGCCAGAGCTTTTACTAAACGGCAAATGTCTGGTCCACACTGCAGCTTATTCTGAACAAAAAACAACATAAACAAACTTTGAATAGATAGATAGATAAATGGGTGGATGATGGATGGATGGACAGATATATATATAGATAGGTAGACAGGCGGATGGATAGACAGACATACATACAGACAGACAGGTGGATGGATATATAGATAGATAGATAGATAGATAGATAGACAAACGGACAGACAGATAATTCGATAGATGGATAGATAGATGGACAGATAGATAGATATATAGATAGACAGACAAGCGGATGGATAGACAGATAGACGGACAGATAGATAGTTAGGCGGATGGATAGACAGACAGATAGACAAGTGGATGGATAGACAGACAAACAGGTAGACGGATGATAGACAGACAGAAGGATAGATAAATAGATAGATAGATAGGCGGATGGACAGACAGATAATTAGATCGAAAGATAGATAGATAGATAGACGGACAGATAATTAGATAGATATACAGATAGACAGACAAGCAGATGGATAGACAGACAGACAGACGGATGGATAGACAGAAGGATAGATAGACAGACAGACAGACAGATAATTAGATCGAAAGATAGATAGATAGCTGGACAGATAATTAGATAGATATATAGATAGACAAGCAGATGGATAGACAGACAGTCAGATGGATGGATAGACAGATAGACAGACGGACAGATAGATAGACAAGCGGATGGATAGACAGACAGATAGACAAGCGGATGGATAGACAGACAAACAGATAGACGGATGGATAGACAGACAGAAGGATAGATAGATAGGCGGATGGATAGACAGACGGATAGATAGATAGATAGATAGATAGATAGATAGATAGATAGATAGATAGATAGACAAGCAGATGGATAGACAGACAGATGGATGGATAGACATAGACAAGTGGATGGATAGACAGACAGACGGATAGATAGATAGATAGATAGACAAGTGGATGGATAGACAGACAGACGGATGGATAGACAGAAGGATAGATAGACAGACGGATAGATAGATAGATGGATAGATAGATAGATAGATAGATAGATAGATAGATAGATAGATAGGCGGATGGATAGACAGACAAACAGACAGGCGGATTGGATAGATAGATGGATAGACAGACAGATAAATAGAGAGAGAGAGATTGACATTAACATAAACACAATTTTATTTTCAGAATATCTCATAAAAAAAAATACTGGACGTTACATAAAGACAGCCAATCAGAATAGAGCTTGCCAGATCAAGAATATACTGAGGCTGGGACTAAAAAACACTCAACCTCATCCTCTTCTCCATCTCATCTAGTGATCTAGTCAGATCTATTCAGCACAAGCAACCACATATGACATTAATATGTTCACAGTTTACAGTGCAGTGATAAACACATGACTCATTTTGCCCATTTTAGCGTGATGCATTTGTTTGTTTACTTAATTTGTCACATGACATCAATATCATATAAAACAGTATAAGCTTCCCTCCTCATGCAGTTTTTAATAAGGCAGTCGCTCAACCCTCAGCAAACAAAACATATCAGCTCCAACAGGAAACACTGACAGACTGCTTTAAAAGCAACAATAGCAGGTCTCAGAATAGTTCACAGCGGATGCGCTCGAGTTGGTTTTCAGTCTTATTTAACAAGGCTGAGGGACCCTGAGATCACATGTATAATTCAAACATTAGTTACTGCTAAGTGCTAGTTCCTCTCCCCTGCACTGAAGCCTGTTGATAATGGCCTTGTCAGTCAGTGCACTGTGGCTTGAAGGACACTGCCCTAAATCATGAGACCCTGAGACATAGCAGCCACCACTGGATGTCTTTCTACCCATCCATCCATCTCTTCCCCCCCCCCTACTCAGCTTCTCATCTTTAGCTCACTATTTCTGATTAGGAGTAAATGACCTATTCATATTGTATGAATCTCATTTCCTCTCCGAGTTTGGAAACTGCATAGTCACTTTACCCACCTTCATTTATCTTATCGCCTACAAAACCATCTTCTCTTCACAGTCTTTGTCTTTGTTCTTATTATATTCACATTCACCACATTCAATCAAATACGTATCTAACAATTTTACAGGTGCTATAAATAAATCTCCACACATAACAGGCATACTACCTGACAGATATGACTGAAACAGGTGTCCTGAGAAATCACAGCCATTTCTGTTACAGCAAAAAAAAAGAGAGAGAGAGAGTACAACAAAGTCCAATTTCCAGAAGTATGTTCCTCGTTCATTTTTCCAATAAATGTCTTTATTAAAGAGTTATAAGCCATGAAGCTGATTTGAGGTGGATTACAACACTATGATTTTCTTGACACAGTTCTCTGATTGGTTGAGATTTCTTTACAGAATCGTGTAGTTTTTCCACAAGTAATTCCAGTATTAAACACAATTATTTAAAATGAAATGATTCAGGTTGATGGATTCAACAAAAGCATACACCATCAATAAACATCCGTCTATCCAGATAGACGGATGGATAGACAGATGGATAGACAGACAGAAGGATAGATAGATAGATAGATAGATAGATAGGCGGATGGATAGACAGATCAGAGCTCATAGTAGCGGTTCTTAGTTTAAAAAAAAAACATTAAAAATCAATTTTTATTTCTGGAACCTGACTGACACTCTATAGAGAGTGCCACCAGAATAGATGCCCACTTTTTATAATTATGCACATTCAGAATAAAGCAAAACTAAAATAGACTGCAGCAATCTTAGTTCCGTAAGTGTTTTTCCCATTCATTTTCCCCCCAAAAGGATTTGAAAAGATTACTTAATAAAGAGTTATTATAAAGAGCCATGACCTAAACTAACCAGCTCAGAGACGAATCACAATATATTAAAAACTTTGATTTGAAGCAAAAAAAAAAAAAAAAAAAAACATATAGGAAAACTGAAAATTGAAAACAAAATAAAACAAAATTCTGATTATATATAATACCATATATTTGAAATTTACTTAGAATATATACAAATAAATAAATAATTTGAGAGGGAGACTCAGTTATCATATATAAATATATCATATCCAATGCTTCATGAGAGTCCCTACTGAGCTCTTTTGTTGGATTCACATTTCCATGGTAACAGTGACTTCTCTGATTGGTGGATTTCTCTTCAGGATTATGGGTAGTGTAGTTCTTTACCTAGAATTAGGCTAGTAAACAGGATTTTTTTTCCTTTTTTTAAATCAAACTGAAGCATACACCTTAACAATCACTTAATCTCAGAGCAGATCTGTCTTGAAAGATTTGTACTAGAGCTACACGATTAATCGTAAAAAGATCGCGATCTCGATTCAAACACCCACACAATCTTATTTTATTAATGACAACGATTCGCCCTTGACAAACTCATACCGGAACATTCAAATCCGTGTTCGTGCTGAGCCGGAGAGAGCTGTCAAATTATCACAGAAGTACTGAGATAAAAGTTTAAAGTTAAGATATGAACACTGATGACGATCAAAATAGAGCAAACAACCTTTTGAAACTAACTTGCCGCTTCAAATAATGGTTGTTTTAATTACATCTTACGCCACTAGGTGGCGACAAGTGACTGTTAAAAATGTATTTGTCATTGAATCATTCATTCAGAAGATTCGTTCAAAAACAGATTAATCCGGTAATGAAACAAGTATTAATGAGTCATGGAATTCATTCACAACCTTTTTTTTTTTTATTATTTGAATTAATTAAATATTTTTCCAGCAATTAGGCCTAATATTAAACCAACCACATCATCCATCCAGACAAAATTGCTAGATGCTTTCTTTCACTATCTTCCATGTTTGTATTCACACTGCATAGTGTTTCTTTACAAAGTGACATCGCCAACTACTGGCCTGGCAGCATAATACAACGTTTTTGGTCCTTTTCACGAATTCACGTGAAAGGAGATCGCTTTGACAACATTGCCGTCTGTGCGCGAAACTTTTCAAAAACATTATTAGTACATGATTGTCGTGTAAACACCATTAAAAAAACAGTTTCTCTATGGAGAAATTTAATGTGATATTTACTCGCGGAAGGGTTGGGGTTTGGAGAAAGCTACTGCATCACTTTAGTAAGAGACTGAAGTGATGCTGATTGCTTGAGTGGGTGATGGTGAAGTCTGCGGTCATGCACTGAACACTGAGCTCATTGCTGATCTTTCAAGGGACTCGATGAGGCCCACTCACCATATTTTGCTTACCACCCCCTTCCCCCCTCTTGTCTTTTTCCTCTGCCTTTCTTTCTCTCTCTGACCATCTGTAATCACAGAACGACAGCCTTGATCACCACACCATGCACATGTACGCCGGGGGAGCTGACAGCATATATGACTTTGCAGTTTTTGACCTAATGAGAAAAAACAACCATCTCAGATCCTTATTTCACATTAGTACAGAAAATGACCACCACTTTTGACATCTCAAGCAGACAAAATACACATTTTGCAAGTATATGCATTAAATAGTCTTTCTCTCCCTGGAAAGTGGACCAAAAATATTGATGACTCATCTTCTCCACAGGGGTGTATACAAATTTTAGTCCACTGGGGCGTGTAAAAGTGCTCTCTGGAATGTTCTTGTCACCTTAATTATGAATAAAAAAGCACTTGCAACTGATCGAATGCTGTGATATTTCCCTCCTCCTCCCACAAAACCCTCACAGTCATTGTTGTCTATGGAAACAGCATCACATCACCCCTATCTGCATAGATTACCCACAGTGCAACATAGATTGCGGAAAGAAAAAGGCTAGATTACACAGTGAGATCTGCTCGTAAGCTCCAGAAAACACCTCAGCCGAGAGAGAATCGTTGAGCATGTTTAAGAGGAGAGGATGAAATATTAATGCAGCTCCCTCCCATCATGCCCTCAAACACCATATGCACATGCTGACTGTAATCAAAACATCCCTGTATGAACACTTGATCATATGCCTGTGATTTAAAAATGTGCAGAGATAGGTTTTTTTTTTTTTTTTATATATATATATATTCCTTGATTGAATTTTGATGCTGAGGCTAGAGGATGATGAGCAGACTGTGGCCGGCTGGATTTCTAGTTGGAGCCCTTAAGCGATGCACTTAGCACCAGAGGTTTCAGTAAACCATTATGACTGTATGGAAAAGTCACAGATGTAACTCCACTTAGACAAGGGCATTAACAGAGACTTGATGAATATGCATAATAGCGGAAAGAGCTAGATGATATAGATCCTTAGAGAGGTCACTTAATACTACTTTCTGTGATTTTTTGGGGCGAAAAGTTTTGGGCTAATTTTTTCATAATTATTTTCTTAATAAGATAGACAGACAGATAGATAGATAAAAAATTGAGGCAATTGGTTGCTTGTTTTTTAGTTTAAGTAAAAGTTTAAGTAAGCAGAACTGGTAGATTTTTATTTTGTTCTCATACAGTTTAATTGTATTTAAATTGAAATGTTTGAGTACACTCATCTTCTAAATTAGCATAACAAAACATTAATCACTACTAAATCTCCCACTTAACATTAATATTACACAAAAAAACATTATATAACACTTATTTCTAGCATTTACTCTCCCTTTTGAGTGCCATGGGCAAAGCATGCTGGGAAATAGAAATCCCAGCCCAGTTTCAGTTAAACTTCAGTTTGTCTAAATTAAAATAAATATGTTCATAAAACTCAAAACAATGAAACAGTTCATTTTACTTAAAATATATCAGTTCTGTGAACTTGTGCTAAATTGCTAAATACTCATAAAAGTTAATTTGGCTGAACTAATTTGTTTAATTCAAGTTAGTCCTACTCAAACCAATTAATTATTTTGAGCGTTAGGGTTTACAGTGATGTTTTCGTAACACTTTACAACAAGGTTTAATTTGTTAACATGAACTAAAGCTAAACAATACTTCTGAAGCATTTATTATTCTTAGTTCATGTTAATTTCAACATGTACTAATACATTATTAAAATAAAAAGTTGTTAACATTACCAAACAAACATTGAAGAATTGTATTTTATTAACTAACATTAACAAAGGTTAATAAATGCTGTAAAATATATTTCTTATAGTAAGGTAATGTTAACTAATTTATTGAAATGAGACCTTATTGTAAAGTGTTACTAGGGGTGGGAGAAAAAAAATTGATGCATCGCGATTCTCTCTTCAACGATTCTGGATCGATTCTGAGCTTATTTTTAACCGCAGTTGCGAGATGACGTTGCGTGTGCTCACGGTGGGTGTCCACCGGCGCGGAGCAGAGTGAGCGTTTTCAATTCATTCATATGGAAGTTGAGCTTCACTCTCGCGAGCCTGAAGATGCTCAATGTCCATAGGAATAAGTGTTTAAATCAGCGGTGTCAAACATATGGCCCACGGGCCATATCCGAATACGGCCCGCAAAGGTGTCCCATCCGGCCCGCGGGATGATTTGAACTATAATAAACTATAGTAATAAATAAAAAAATAGATATGCACTAGTCCACTAGTCATAAATCCAAACTTTTTTTTTGGTCAATCTTTATTTGTTGCAAACAAAGTGCTTTGTAATAATTTCCCAAAATTTCATTTGTGTGGAAATATTTATGATGTCTGTGAAAAGGACGTTAACACAGGCACACGCTGAATACGGATACAAAGAGGAGAACAGATGCACCAGCAGAGAAAATACTCTACCATGCACAAGCTCACTGTTCGCGAAAAACAGGAAGAATAATATAAATATTAAATTGAGGTTGATATGAATGTATCTCTGAAGGGAACTGTCTTCAGAAAAGTTTTGATGGCTTTTCCTCTTATCTCCATATAAAGTAGTAGCGTATTTATAAATGCAGCACTGCTTTGTGTATAGCGGTAACCATGGAAACGCTATATCCCTGCTGTTCCATAAGCGCCACCTACTGTCAGAGAGTGAATTTGCATTTTCATTCAGTCCGTCTGCTATAGTTGTTTTGTGCAGGTGTTTTTACTGTTAATCTTGAAATTATACAATAATTTAAATTAAAAATAACTGCTCATGCTCATGTGCATAACATCTTTGTTGGGATTGTGATAAAAATGCAGTGTTTGCCTCTAATATCAAAGAGCTACACAAATTTTTTGAACAAATAAACAACAAATAAATTTACTTTAAAAAAAAATCTGTAACCAGTATCAGAATCGGCCAATTTGCTTCTAAAAAAATTGGAATTGGCCACGAAAAATCAAAATGCACCTGCATCACTAAAAAAACAAACAAAAAAAACATTATTTTAAAAATTGTACAGTTTTTTCGCTGTAAATGATGACATCAGTAATAATCAAACAACCTTAAAGCTGAGAAAGAGAAAAATCCCTTACAGCTTTTGAATGGAAAACGTTAAGATACTCTTAAATACTGAAAGCACTCTTTGTTTATTGATTGTAATGTTTCGTTGTTCCTCTCTATTATTATTTATTAGATTACTTGCTTTTGAAGCTGTTTATAGCCTATATTTAAAAATCTTAACATACAATTTTATAAATTATTTTTTTAAACTAGTAATTATTTAAAAAGTACTTATAATTACATAGACTATGTATTAAATAAAATTTAAAAAATGTTTACGAAACAAATTAATAAGAAAAAAAGTGGATCAAGAATCGTTTTGGAATCGGATCATGACTCCCAGAATCGGAATCGGATCTTGAGGTGCCTAAAGATTTCCACCCCTAAGTGTTACCGACCATTTTTACAAGAAAACAAGAAAAGCAAAATACTGATTAAGAAAAAAAATTGCATTGTATTTTCTATGGCATCAGAAAACATGGGACAAATTAGCTTTTTACTACTATCACACTTTTAAAAAATTATTTTCATGATTTTTTTATTATAATATTTTTTCTTTTGTCAAATCAACTTAGATAATTAATGTGGTTCAGATAACATACTATTTTGAGTTTCTGTTGATTAAAACAATCACCTTCATTGTATTAACTCAAATTTTTAATTTCAATGAACTCAAAATGTTAAGGCAACTATGTAACTTACTTTTTTAAGTTAAACAAACAATTCCTTTTTACAGTGCAGAAAAAAATGGTACAAAAGCTGTCACTGGGGTGGTACCCTTTCAAAAAGTACCATATAGGTACTAATTAGTAAAACTATACTTAAGGTAATAATATGGACCCTTTAGAAGTAAATAAGGTACAAAAGCATGCACATTGAAAGGGTGGTGCCCCACTGACAGCTATTGTACCAACAATTTTTTTTTCTAAGAGTGCAACAATAAATCAGAGATTTGAGAATTCAAGACCGCAACACAGGAAGGTTTTCACATCTCCAGGCGGAAACGTATTGTGTCGCTGACCCGTAGTGTTGAATTTAATGAGGAGGGCTGCCGAATGTCCCTGAATGACTCCGCGTCCTAGAAATGGCCAACGGTGAATCAGCGGTACAGCCCCCTACAGCGGTCGCACACAGCTTACATTCAGAGGACGAACACCACCAGACGACAACAGCTTTTTGCCATGACTAGGCAGGGGAATATTAGAACCTCCACTAAAGACAGCATCATTACACTTTCATTAACAGCTCACGCAGCAGGAACTATAATCATCCTGTTTGTTCATGCTTATGTAGACTCAAGTAGATTTCTAGAAATAAATACCCTGTTTTTTTGTTTTGCTATACTGATATATCTAAGTTCTCAGGAGCATCATACTGGCCAGCTTTCAATGATCTCAAAATATTCTTGGTGCAACAATGTGCTTGGCAGTTTGGATTACAGGGAATGACATCTTGTCAGGTATATCGAAAAACAGCTAATTTTATAGCTCACCCAAAAGTTTTGCCATTATTTACTCCTACTGGTCCTCACCCTTAAGACTTTCATAGAATACAAAATAAGATATTCTTAAGGTTGTACTGGATGCAGTTTTCCCTATTATCACACTATCATGGCAATTCTCATCTCTAGTACTTTACGTTTTGGCAAATTGGAGATGAATTCATACAATCTCATTCATACATTTTGGTACAATCTACTTACGCCCCACTGAAAGTTAGGTTCATGCTTAGTCTTTTTTACTAAATATTGTGCGTTTTTGTATAACTCCACTCTAAAAAATGCTGGGTTAAAGGATTAGTTCACTTTGAAATGAAAATTACCCCAAGCTTAACTCACCCTCAAGCCATCCTAGACGTATATGACAATCAGAGAAATATTAATAAATATCCTGACGCATCCAAGCTTTATAATGGCAGTAATGCACTACCAAATGAGTATGAGCTGAAGAAAGTGTTTTCATCCACATCCATCCATCATAAACATACTCACAAGTTATGAAGGCGTAGGACGTACAGCGTAAAGTGGTCTGGAAGAAGCAAACAGACAAAAATTGAAGTCACTTTACCGATAATTCTACCCAAACCTTTTGAATTACTTTTTTGGATTACTTTCATTGTAGATTTATGTTTTCATTTGTTTTGTTTTGAAGCATTTTTATGGTGAAGCAGTCCCAATTCAGTGTAATTGCATGGAAAAGAGTACTGCAGGGATGACGTATTTTTGTAGGCCTCAACGAAAGAGTTAGCATTTTAGCACGGTTCCATTTAAGCTTCCTGAAGTCAATTGGATTTTTGTTAATGCTTGAAATAAGGTCTGTGGTTGAACACAAGCTCAAGATATTTTCACGTTTTATTCTACGATATAAAATAGTTCAGTAATACCCTTTTGTGATTTTTTTTTTTAAAGCTTTTACTTGTCTTGTAACATGTTAACCATCATCAGCCAAACAGATGAACTCATCTACGCACTAGTCCGCTTTCACAGCCTCGTTCGTTGTGTTTATAATCACACACTTACAAACTATTATAACTCGAACTTTCAGGGAAAATGTTTTAAACAAAGACTGAAAGAGTTGTCCGAAGCTTAGTGATTGTGACGCTGAAGTCATGTGACCTTGGTGTAGTTCGTTTATAGCCTAAATTTAGCTTTTGACCTCTGCCGATTGTATTTACGCTTTAATACATGTAAGTATCTCTATTGTATTGTAAAGCTTGTAAAGCAAACGATTTTTACTTCAACTTCAATTAGTTAGGAAAATCCTTTCTGTCTGAAATAATAATGCAAAACCAAACTTTTCCAGGGTTTTCATTTTAAACCCTGCACACAAAGGCTGCATCTGGAGCTGTGTGCTGCTGTCAGCATCATTACAGACAGCTAAAACCTACAGTGCTTTATCTAAAACACATTCACACATCAACGTGCAAGCTCACACATAAAGTTTCTAGGTGAAGAGCTTCCCCAAGGCAACGGCACCCAAAACCAGATTAAAACACAACATCAAAGAGAGAAACTATCATTAAGGGTAAGTAAATCATGACAGAAAATGTAATTTTTGCTTGAACTATCCCTTTAATTCCGAGACACTACATCATTCCTCTAACCTGTTTACACAGCAGTGTTTCAGGTCAGGATGAATCTTAAGTGGCCCTTAGAGAGGTTATCTTTGTGTTGTGTTGATGCACAGGGGTGTGCTCCCTCTCTCCCTCTCACAAACACCCATCAGTACATGACTCAGCATCACAAGACATTGCCGGGAGTTGCTGGAGTCCTTGCGGGAGAGGTTTCTGTTTTTATGACATGCTTACAATAGGGTTCAACACTAACACTCCTGCATTGCAGGATATAAAACTGCAGCAGTATGTAAGAGTTAACATACAGTGGGTACGGAAAGTATTCAGACCCCCTTAAATTTTTCACTCTTTGTTATATTGCTAAAATCATTTAAGTTCTTTTTTTTTCCTCATTAATGTACACACAGCACCCCATATTGACAGAAAAACACAGAATTGTTGACATTTTTGCAGATTTATTAAAAAAGAAAAACTGAAATATCACATGGTCCTAAGTATTCAGACCCTTTGCTCAGTATTTAGTAGAAGCACCCTTTTGATCTAATACAGCCATGAGTCTTTTTGGGAAAGATGCAACAAGTTTTTCACACCTGGATTTGGGGATCCTCTGCCATTCCTCCTTGCAGATCCTCTCCAGTTCTGTCAGGTTGGATGGTAAACGCTGGTGGACAGCCATTTTTAGGTCTCTCCAGAGATGCTCAATTGGGTTTAAGTCAGGGCTCTGGCTGGGCCATTCAAGAACAGTCACGGAGTTGTTGTGAAGCCACTCCTTCGTTATTTTAGCTGTGTGCTTAGGGTCATTGTCTTGTTGGAAGGTAAACCTTCGGCCCAGTCTGAGGTTCTGAGCACTCTGGAGAAGGTTTTCGTCCAGGATATCCCTGTACTTGGCCACATTCATCTTTCCCTCAATTGCAACCAGTCGTCCTGTCCCTGCAGCTGAAAAACACCCCCACAGCATGATGCTGCCACCACCATGCTTCACTGTTGGGACTGTATTGGACAGGCGATGAGCAGTGCCTGGTTTTTTCCACACATACCGCTTAGAATTAAGGCCAAAAAGTTCTATCTTGGTCTCATCAGACCAGAGAATCTTATTTCTCAGCATCTTGGAGTCCTTCAGGTGTTTTTTAGCAAACTCTATGCAGGCTTTCATGTGTCTTGCACTGAGGAGAGGCTTCCGTCGGGCCACTCTGCCATAAAGCCCCGACTGGTGGAGGGCTGCAGTGATGGTTGACTTTCTACAACTTTCTCCCATCTCCCGACTGCATCTCTGGAGCTCAGCCACAGTGATCTTTGGGTTCTTCTTTACCTCTCTCACCAAGGCTCTTCTCCCCCGATAGCTCAGTTTGGCCGGACGGCCAGCTCTAGGAAGGGTTCTGGTCGTCCCAAACGTCTTCCATTTAAGGATTATGGAGGCCACTGTGCTCTTAGGAACCTTAAGTGCAGCAGAAATTTAACCTTGGCCAGATCTTTGCCTTGCCACAATTCTGTCTCTGAGCTCTTCAGGCAGTTCCTTTGACCTCATGATTCTCATTTGCTCTGACATGCACTGTGAGCTGTAAGGTCTTATATAGACAGGTGTGTGGCTTTCCTAATCAAGTCCAATCAGTATAATCAAACACAGCTGGACTCAAATGAAGGTATAGAACCATCTCAAGGATGATCAGAAGAAATGGACAGCACCTGAGTTAAATATATGAGTGTCACAGCAAAAGGTCTGAATACTTAGGACCATGTGATATTTCAGTTTTTCTTTTTTAATAAATCTGCAAAAATGTCAACAATTCTGTGTTTTTCTGTCAATATGGGGTGCTGTGTGTACATTAAGGAGGAAAAAAAATAAACCCAAATGATTTTAGCAAATGGCTGCAATATAACAAAGAGTGAAAAATTTAAGGGGGTCTGAATACTTTCCGTACCCACTGTATGTTACTAAAATATCTAAGACTATTAAAATATCTACTGGGGTCAATTAGCTCATACTGATGTAAACTTACTAGACTGTACAGTCAAAACGTTCCACACTGATTTGGCATTTAGATTTACAGTTTTACATTTACCCAGATATTTATGATCTTTTAATACTAATTAATAATTAATCCAAAGATTGAGCTCATCTCTGAGATTAGATTAAAACTGAAATGTCAGCATCAAATGTCTGTTTAACATCAAGATCAGATTACAAGTAAAATATTTAAAATCATTTAAAGAATTAAAGTTGCCAACAGCACACTGATTGCTTATTTGTCTATATTGGCTAAATGTCTACATAAATGCAAGTTTGCTCTCCTGAAATCAATATTTTCTCTCTCTAGTATGTTTCTGTGGAAAAGTGAATATCTCAATCAGAAATATGCTTTTAATGCAAGCATATTTAGTAGGGGTGTAACGAAACACAAAACTGATGGTACGTTTTGTACCTCCGTTCTGAAGTACAGCAGTAGAGAAACAAAATTGTTTTGTTTTTTTTTTTTTTTTGTTTTTTTATTAAACAGTAGTTTTCTGAACAAATTGTGTTTCTGTCTTTACATGAATTGAATTATAATTCAAAGTTTCTTCAGGATAAAAAAAAAATGTATCTCTGCTAATGCTGTATAGACTATATAGGGAGCCCTTACTTGCACCTTACTATAAAATTAAATGTCCAGAGCCCAAACTATTAGCCTAAATTCAGTTGCTATTTATTTTTAGATAGCTATAATAATCAACACTCAAATAACAAATTGTTTGCAAACATGTCAAATGCACATAAGGCAGTTTTTGCATTAATTTCTTAATCTAATTATAAAATTATGTTTATAAAACGGATACCCTTGATTCTGATTGGTTGAGCCGCATTCGAAGCCGTTGTTAAATTCCCGAACACATACAGCTGACCGCATTACATAAGTATCGCCGTATCGCCACTGAGTGTGTATGTTGCTGCGTCTGTCTTAGCAACCACTCCTAGCAACGTAAACATATGTTTGTTCTCTATTGGTTTTGTTCATTGAAGCTTACTGCATTATGTAGAAGAGTACGGTGAGGGAGATATCAAGTGACCGAGTGTATTACCTGCATTCAAATTTAGCATTTTCCTTCAGGTCAGTACTGTGTTCAAAATAAAAAATCTGTTTGAATATCCGCTGCGATCTTGTCTTTTAACCGTTAATGGGTTTCCCCATGCCCTGCTGACACTGACAGCGCTAGTCAAAGCCAGAGCCGTTAAATATTTTTCAGCAGCTCTGGTAATTTGTCATTTGTGCCTTTTAAAGATTTTACTTCATGAAAGTTGCATTGATACATATTTTTTGGCTTTAATATTTGTATTGTATGGTAACCGTTTTATAAAAGCAATAAGCCCCAAGAAGCCGTGGTTTACAGTGAATTTATAACAGCTAAGGGGGTTTTAGGCACAACGCCCTTTGGCTGTTATAAAAAGTTGTTGTTGAAATATAATCATTTACACAGTGGCTGTCATTTTCATGACAGATTTACTTAAACATTAAATATTCAAGACATCACTAACAAGTTACATAAAATATAACGAATATAGGCTAATATAGTGCATATATTTAGCAAGAGTTCATTTCTCTGGCGAACTAACAAGCCGTAGACTCGCCTGAGGTAAATGCTACCTGACAGTGTTTACAAGTTGTTTTTACTGACGTCTCTACGCCGTTGAAACTCTAAATGAGCATTTACACTAACTATTACATGTTTCAGTAAGTTGTACTGTATCTTCCAACATACCTTCAGATGTTCATTCATGTTTATTCTGTAACTAGTGTTAAAAAGGAAGAGATGATCGCGTTCACTCGCACTCCACGCTGTCGCTTAAAATGAGGCCCCAGTGATCTGTCTCGGCGCATAAAAGAGCATCAAAACTGCATTTTTTGTGATAAAAATGGACAGGATTTGAAAGACGACACTTTGTTTATTATCGAAAGTAACAAAACGCAGAGCTTATTGTGATTAATGGTGGTTAGGCTATAATGCTGTATTCGTCGTGTAGATCGAACACTTTGGTACGCCATCAGAGTATCGCGTTTTTTCGGTTTGGTTTGAATATCAGTACACCCCTAATATTTTAGTTGACGAAAGCACTCATATTCCTTCCCTTTATTTCTTCATACCACTTGTTCTTTCAACCAACTTTATTGCAGTTACAGCAGTTCTTACGGATGCCTTGCAAGCATTCTTGGTTTTGGTGGCTATTCCCCGGCATCTTCTTACAATGAAAAATGACCCAAAACTTGAGTAGAGTGCAGAGGGACCTATAACATGTTCAGGTTCTACAGACCCAGAAAAGGTAAGTAGGCATTCAGTCTCTCTCCGAACACACACACATATATGCTGCCAAACCTCCTCTCATCCAGTACTTTATGATCTCTCTCATTTTCTCCTCCATCCCCCCAGGCCGTGGCAGAGCGCTATAACATAATACAGTGTACTGTACAGTAAGTAAAGCCTGTGCCCAGAGGAACCCTATGGCGATGCCATGCCATCTGCGGACCTGGCACCAGCTGCCTCTGTTCGCCAACCACCATGATAATTAACACACCTCGCCCGGTCACATTTCTTGTACTCTTAACCTTGCGTTTTCCCCTGATGCACATCAGACAGTGTTCCAGACAGAGAGATCTGGCAGATGAAAAAAGCGTGTTTAATATTTCTTTTAAGCGTTTGGCTCTCGGGACAGCGATAAGACTGTATCCTTAAGTTGATGAATGCAACGCAAACACTATCTGGACTCTCCAGAGTCAGCCAAGCATAGAAAGAGAGGAATACAGGGAGAAAGTCTTGATTTCAATTTAATATGGCCTCTTCTAATTGGACATCAGGAAGTTCATTGACTGTCGCTGTCTGTTGTAATGAGAGAACAAAAGGTCAGTGAGAGTTATATAGACACATGATTTTCCCAAGCCTTTTGTGATAAAAAGAATACTGGCATTTTTATTTTTAAATTAATCAATAATTATTTTATTTTATTTTATTTGGAAAAACATTCAAGTACCAAGTATACCTCACAAAATTTTGTTCAATTCAAAACAACCTAAAATAATACATATCTTCAAAATTAAATAACTGAAATATCTTTTAAATATCTATATCTTTATATATATATATATAAGTTCTTTTGAACTGTTTCTGTTATTATCTTTTGCAATTTTATTTTTTTAAGTAACCATGAAATCAAAATTGACAATTCTTTTTTTTTTTTTTTTACAGAATGTTGCAGTGTTTATAAATGAATGATCCGTGCAAATCTTTTTTTCTTTTCTTTTTTTTCCTGGAATTCTTCTACACTCATAATCTTTAAATCAAAAACGTTCAAAAACCTCTCCTCCCCCTCCAAAAGACATCTAACAGTCTAGTATTTTATTAAAATAAAAGCTTATCCAATTCTACTTACATTAGTATTACTGTTTTAGCCATTCCTAATAATACAGCTTGAAATGTGCTAAAATTACAGTGTTGATTTTATGCCGCAGTGACTTCACAAGCTCAGTTTTAGCACTTATATCTGGCACTGCCTCGAAATGAACTGTGCTTTGACAGAATGCAATATAAATCGCTACACATTACCAAACGTCCACTCTTCCCACCATACACTATTGAAGAACATGTTAGTCTAATGAATATTGTTTGGCTGTGGTTATATGTATTGCAAAAGCATACATATACTACATTATTATTCATAATTTCCGGCTTTAGTGAAAAGCTACCTAAAAGCTTGTCTGGGTGTGAGCTGAAAAGAGTTTCCATGTATCTTGCATAACTACACTACCAAAAAAAAAGTTATGACCAAATGTAGGCATAACCCAGTTAGAAATCCTCTTCTGTCCTCTTGGGAATTCACGGCTTAGACATTGTTTTGAATAAGGATGGCAAATAAACCATTCATCTTCTTGATGTTCAGATAGATTTAGGTAACTGTACTTGGCACATGTATTTCTTGATTTTTGTTTATCGTTTATATAATGCAAAGATTTTTTGCCTATACTTTCTTGCAAGATATCTTTCTTTCTCTCTCATAACATCTCTCATGGTTTGATATCTTCCTCTTCCAGTTTAGTTTCAAATGTAGCATACTGTATGGTCTTTTGGTGCTGTCAAGACTGACTTATGACACTCGCTGAGCCAAGAAAGACTGTGTTTTTGCGAGAGGCGACTCAGCAGCCTTTGTAAAAGAGTGGTGCAGAAGTTGCTGTGGCTGGCTGAAGTTGAACAATACAGATGGAAGGCCTGGCCTTTTCACAACAAACCGAGTTTAGAAGGCCCTTTACCTCACACAAACACACAACAGCATCGTTCAGATTTGCAGATCACACAGTAGGCTATTCAGCTCGCTCTCTCCCTCCCTCATCACCCCTTACTTGGCAACCCACACCACCCGAGTACAATTGTTGAGGCCAGCGACAGCAATGGGCTATATGTCACGTGATTGTTGAAAACAGAACACCATACAGCAAGCTTTTTTTTTTTTTTTTTGCATATAAACCAGCTATATTATGGATCAAGGATTGTACAGACAAAACATACATACAAGATCATTCTGAGAACTTAAGAACGATCTATTAAAACTAGCATGGGAGACTTTAAACATGGCGTCTAATATGCTTCAAGAAAAATCGAAGAACAAACTGGTGTGACGTCTTTTCGAACAAAATCAGGCAAAAGCGAAGTGAGTTTGGAGTTCGTCTCTGGAGTGAATTTTCCAAAAAAGTTTACTCCGTTTGGTAAACACCTTCGAACTACCGTTGGTCCGTTGCTCCACCTTCTTTGACGTGGAAATCTTCTCTGGTTCTTGTTTAAGCCGCGGTCACACAAGACTTTGAACGTGCAAAATTTCATCGGATGCTGCAACGGTCAAGATTAAACGTCACAGTCTACAGCATGTTTTTTTTTTAAAACATGAATTCAACATATAACATATAGTAATATATTCAAAATGTAAAAATGTACAACCTACTAGACTTTACTGCAAAAATATCATTCTTTTAATTCAGCCAAGAGGTCATGCTGTGAAGAATCGATCTTCTACTGGTCACAAGTCTTCACGTGATGCGAATTCGTAGGTCAGAGTTCACTAAATTTAAACTTTGGAATGCAGCAAAAGTTTTTGAAATGTAGCTTGCGGATGCATTCGCATGCGTATGAATGGAAGTCAGTGGGACAAAGAGTGCAGTGTGACTGCACCATGAAGCCCAAAGGATAGTTCACTTTGTATGTAAGGGTCAGCGTACAGTGCGCGTGATGTGAATTTCGTCATCAGAAGGGTATGCGCGGACTGTACGCGTATCGCCGGATTTTTGTAACCGTGCGTACTTGTAGTAGACGCCATTGAAGAGCCGCTATTTAGTACACATTGCAGTTGTACTTTTAACTAAAAGTGAAGTGTTGTTTCATGTTTAATACTGTAAATCTAAAAAAAAAAACGTGACGTGACATGGTTGGAGTGCCGAATTACAGAGCTCATGCAAACATCGCTATGATCAGATGCTTTCTTAACTGCTGTTTTCTCACCGCTCTCCTTTTTGTTGTGTTTATTTTGTTGTTGAAAGGAAAGCGTGCAGCACA
The DNA here is from genome assembly GCA_037101425.1 of Elopichthys bambusa. Classification (NCBI taxonomy): domain Eukaryota; kingdom Metazoa; phylum Chordata; class Actinopteri; order Cypriniformes; family Xenocyprididae; genus Elopichthys; species Elopichthys bambusa. Next base: position 30,006,280 of record CM074441.1, on the reverse strand, counting down.
GATTTACATTTTCATCTAGCCAGCTTACCCTTAACATTTTTATGTATTCTAACAATGCAACGTTGGGCCAGTGCTGCATCATCACGAAAGTTTAAGCCTTGCGAATTTAAATATTCAAGCGAAAGAAGACACATAAGGGAACTCAATTCATTACTCGTGAAGTTTAGTGTGCGCAAATATCCGAAGCGCTGCATCTTAGACAGCGTGCAAATACTGAAATGAGCTCTGTTTCACCTGTGCTTACGCTTGAACGGACATATTCACACAAAATTATGTCAAAAAATGCCCGTCTCAGCGAGTATCCTAGTAAACACAGTCGGTTATGTCTTGAGTGAATGTAAACAGTTGAGAAAAACAATGCATGTGTACAGTATCAGTATACTGGATCCGTGCATTAGCTCTTAAAGTGACAGCAGCCGAATATTTCTGAGTTTTTAATGTTAATCAAACAAAAAAGGACCAAGAAAAAAAAATCACTTACTGAATAACTTTTAAAACTTTAATAAGGATGAATCTATGCTTAAATTATACAGTGAAGACTATCTAATGTTATTTTACATTTGATTACTTTATTCAGTGTCTCTACCTAAAAACTACTCTTACTTGTCTTTAATAATGTTTTACATGTACATTAGTTAGGCTAGTAGTTTTAGCTGTGGTATCGAAATTGGAATAGAGCATTGTGAATTTTCACTGGTATCTAAAATTTTGGTGTCATAATTGGCTTTTTGCAAACAGTTTAATGGCCAGTAAAAAATATTTATGGCTGGTGGCTTAGGAAAACTTACCAGCCATAAATATTTTTTACTGGCCATTAAACTGTTTTTGCAAAAAGCCAATTATGACACCAAATTTTTAGATACCAGTAAAAATTCATCAGGGACTTAAAGTCATCCAAACAGAATTCAAAAGATACTAATTTAGTTGGCAAAAACAAGACGAAACACAAAACCTATGTGCACATCAACCCTCAAAGGCCCTAAATACAGTATGAAACTATAAAATGCATCTTTATATAAGCATTTATATAAGTTCTCTCTATATATTTCCTGCTCACCATTCATCATGACTGCAGGAGGACAAACAAAAGAAAATGACTGAGGGAGAGAATTCACACAAATGGAGATTTTGCAGCGACGTTTCTCTTTCACGCCTTAATGCTTCCCAGAGGTCCTGAAGTGTTTGCCACATTTGTGACATTCAAGCCTCACCTCAAATCGACCACCATGTGAGACCACTATAGACATCAAGGGCCACAAACACCAGGCATCACACCCATCCAGATCAAGCAGATGTGCATGAGTATTAACCAATATTCTCTGAATGAGCAAACACAGTTGGCATCTGTGATCCTTTTTATGTTATCCCCTGTTTATCGACGCCTAAACTGCCAAAATTTACATGAAATGACCTTTGGGAAACAATATGCGTCGATGTGTATTCACATAAAGAGGGTGTATTTATTATAACAGGCTGTAATTTACAGATTGTAGATGCAACAAATGCTTGGAGAGTGTACTGGCTGCTACACAAAGCCATAATAAGACTATGATTTAGAAGTCATATCAATATGGTTTTGATTGTTTTCTAGATTAAAAATTTTCAAATTCTCCATAAGCTTAAATTTCGAAGCTGATGTTGCAAGTTTCAACATAAAGACTAAAACTACCACATGGATATGAATTCATGTGCTTGAGAATTTGTTATAGAATTTAAAAAATTAGACTTATGGGGAATTTCAACTTTTTCCACCCTGCTGAAAAAACAGCTAAAACCAGCCTAAGCTGGTAGGCTAGTTTTAGTTGGTCTCCCATGCTGGTTTTAAAGGGGTTTTGGCCACATTTTTAGCTGGTCAAGCTGCTAAAAGACCAGTTAAAACCAGCTGAACACCAGCTTGACCAGCCTTGGAGACCAGCTTAAACCAGCTAAGACCATAGCTGTTTTTTTCAGCAGGGCTAGCCACAAAACAAATGCACGTTGATATAGTTTGTATGCCAGTGAGTAATTTATGTTGTAGAACAAAGCGTAAAAGTCTCTTAAGGTAATGCTAACAGATGACTTTTTCTCAAAAAAATGAAAACCGCTATTAAAAAACAACAGAGAAATTCCCGACAGAATCCGTCTCGTACAAGCTAACGTTAATTTTCTTCCGGGTTTACTACAAACTAAACTAGTTATATTGTTGTCGTTTACCGTGATTGGGTACTGAATCTTATAGAACCGTTAACCTTTTTTTTTTTTTAACCTCACATCACCAAGAACTTGAAAGAAAAACGAAGAAAGTGATTAGCATACTTACTATGCTACGTATCAAAACAGTAGCTCGCGTGGTGCGTTTAATCTTCTTGCGCTCTCAAATAATCGCAACGTGACATTAAATGAACTTGAATTATTATGACACTGGCTCAGGAGAACAATGAAGGCCAAACTGGCCGTTAGGCGCAAACAATGGCTTGAGTGATTGTTTTTAGTCTTGTCTGTATAAAAACACAACTGTTTTCTTGCTGTGGAATTACTCTGTATACGTCTATATTTATATGAATGCCCTTTATTAGCCACTGTAGCCTCAAACACCTTCACCTTACCAGCAGCATCTCAGAGTGGCTTCAGCCTCACGCAACCTCCAGCGAGCGGTTCAGAACAATGGCAGCGGCTGTTTCCGAGTCTCACCTGTCAGGCTGTCGTAGCATTCGATCTCGGTGCTCTCCACCGCTCGCTGCTGCTCTTCTGTCAGCTTGGCAGCGGCTTGATTCAGGAGGTTCACCTCGGATCCGGTGGTCCCGTCGACGACATGGACCCCTTTCAGTTGCAGCAGCGCCCTGTGATATTTCCCAATAGCTTCCCGGAATTTCTTTTCCTTGTAGCATCGGTGACCCTCCAGTTTGAAGTCGATCGCTTTCTGTATTTTCGCCTCCATCTCCATCTCCGCGCCGCCGACGCGATACCCTCCACCTCCGCCGTCCCCACCCGCCGCCGCCGCCGCCAGACTCCGGCCCCCAGCCTCCGGATAGCTCTTCAGGCTCTTGATCGAGTGCTGCTTCGCTTCCATCTCGCTCAGGAAGCCATGCTGTTCCGACACGGATGCCTGTGTTCTCTTTAAGGGCTGGAGCAGCGTGCTGTGCATAAAGGATGCGAGCCAAACGAGAGTCGAAAAACACAGGCGCGACCGGATAGTATCTCCCCGGGAGGAGGTAAATACAACACTAAAGATTCCCGGCTATAAAAACGCGTTAGAAGAGACAAAGAACACAAACAAATCGCGGTTGTCTCTGGTTGAGCAGCGCGTGGAGGTGATGCTGGAGCAGGAGGACTCTTTGCCGCCGGCGAGAGCAGCTTCAGCACCACAGACAGCGCCAACGAGCACTATCGCGAGGCATTATGGGAAGGAATTAATCGTGAGATGATTCTGCTACTGGTGGATCACGATTACATTAAAGAGGAGCGGTAAATCTCCAAACGTCTTAAAGCCAAATATGAATTAAAAATGCAAAGGCTGCCCATCTTTACGTCATTATCGTTGGCATGAAGGGGCGATGCAATTACCGCCACACTGTGTGGAATCCCCGTGGTGAAATCCAGCTTATATGTGTTTTGAAATATAGTAGCTGGTTGATCAGCTTAACATGTTCCAAAAAAAAAAAATCATGATGGTACACACTAAAAAAAAAAAAAAAAAAAAAAATATATATACTGGGTTAAAAAACAACCCAAGTTGGGTTGAAAATGGACAAACCCAGCAGTTGGGTTAAATGTTTGCCCAACCTACTGGGCAGTTTTATTTAACTCAACTATTGTTTAAAAATTACTGTATTGCTTGTTTAAAATGAACCCAAAATATGTTGGAAATTAACATTTATTAATAAGTTTAATGAATAATAATGAAACAATAAACATTTATTAAATTGCTTATTAATAAATGTTCACCTTTTGATTATTATTGCTGCCTCTAGTAATTATGTGTCTGATTTTTAATTTTCCAAACTATTTTAGGTTCATTTTAAGCCAGCCATACAGTCATTTTTAAACAATAGTTGAGTTAAATAAAACTGCCCAGCACGTTGGGCAAACATTCAACCCAACTGCTGGGTTTATCCATTTTTAACCCAGTATTTTTTTAGAGTGTATGATGAGCTGATTTGTTGCTGGTTCATGATGGTCCATTATAAGACGGGACAGGACAAAGAGACATGCAAAAAACAGTTCATGAAGCGTGTAAAATGTGCCCTTAAATTATCTTCCAGATCAAAGTGGAAATGGTCTCCCTGAGAGCTTGAATAATTAATTTTCCTGGCAAAACGCCCAAATCTACATCTAAACGCTGACCAAGCAGGTTTGTTATATAGATAAAGGCAGTGCTGGGTAGATTGTAGTCAGTTACTGATTCCAAATTACATGACAAAAATTGTAGTCAGAATACATTACTTAAAGTGGTAATCTGACTACTTTTTGATGACTTTTTTTTATATTACTTTTGCCCTAACTCGTTTATCACATTGATTTGAATAGGATAATCTTTATATAAAAATACAAAAAGAGAAGAAAATATATTCTATTCTTTGATTAACAACATGAAGTGTTATATATTACATTATGTCAGGGTTTCTTCGACTGGGGTTTGTGAGTTCAATGAAATCATAAAAATCAAAATAAATAATTTAAAAATACAAATAATTAAAATAAAACTTACTAAAAAAGATGGGGGGAAAAAAAATTGTTTGACCTACATGTCTTTTGACTATTAACTGACATCAAAGAACCGTGAACTTATTATTATTGACTTAATTTTATTATTGACCAAACTTGCTAACTTAAAATCTAAGGGCTGATTTCAAGGAAAAATATTAGGGCAAAGAGTTTCAGCTGACAAAAAAGTTGGGGAATCCCTGCATTGCATGTAAACATGAAATGACATGAATTTGTACATTTTAATGTGTTTGAAAGACAAAATCCTTCCAGAGACAACAGCCTAATAAGGTTTGATGACTCACTCCCCCCGTTTCACAGACAAGTTTTGTCCTAAAATGTATGTTTAAGCTGTCTACACTGAAAGCAACTTGCACTAACATACCTTAAAATATGTCAGTGCCATTGTTTTGTGTCAAGATGCACACCAGTAATTTTTTCTAGGGTACGTTTATAAAAGCTACTTAAATACCCTAATTGAACCCTAAGGCCTAATCCTGGCTTACCCTAAGCCCTGTCTGTGAAACCGGGCCACTGTGTTAATTCAAATAATAATTAATATGCTCGTCAGGAGCCGATTGTTGAGAAATCACTTCTTTAAAGTGAAATGATTTGAGTAAATCCAGTGTTCAAATGCTGTTTTGGTCTCAGTTTTCAGTGATAGTCACATGACTAGTGGCTGATCTGTGTGTGCAATTCCACAAACCTGGAAGAACTTCTGAATGTATATGTAACCCCTGCTCTAAGCGGAACTCAAACCCGGGTCCGCTGGCATGGGAGTCGGGTACTTTGAAGAGGAGGTTAAAGACCGCAGTCTCCAGCGTCAGTCACTAGAGCACCTCTTGAGTTCAGGGGAGTGAGGTTTACACACACAGCTCTTACCAGCCTATGTCCGTTACACTCATCCCCCTAAACCTCAGTCCCATCCGGGTCACGGCACCATTTTACCATTATATGTAATCAATTACTACCCAGCTCTGGATAAAGGTCATGAATGATGCTGTATCCAGAAGCATTAAAAAGATACTATTACTTTGCTTTCATCTATAAATAACAAATATACAAGTAAATCTTTTTGGTGTAGTTACATTATAATTAATTAATAACAGCCTAATTGATAACGAGTCAGCATTAAGAGCCAAATGTTGAACTGCTGAAGTCCTTTTACAACAGTGTGCTGCAACACTAGAGACAAGAGCTTGTGTAGTCCTCACCATCTGTGTCATTTACTAGCACATGCATTAAACGCAGTTCAGCGCAGTGTTTTGTTGCAAGCTCATCAGTTTCAACTCATCTATCATTTAGGAGAAACTAGGACTAATAAAAATAATTGTCATTTTCTCTGTAAAGCGACCTTCTTTATCAAACTAATTATGCTGTAAAAGTCTTAAATGTAAAACTGCAGGATACTGATGCAGATTTACATAAGATAAATTATACTATTGAAGATTCAACTTGTGTTCTGCTACACAACCACAAAAATGGAAAAAAAAAAAAAAAAAAAAAAATCTCTTTCAGCTTAACCGCTTTCAAACGTATATTGTGCAGATCAGTTTCATCCATTTGTGAAATGCACTCAAAATCAGATAGGATTATAATGCCGGCCCTTCAAACCACTGAGACGCAATAAACATGATAAAATATAAATAGAATATGCTCTAAAACACAGTTCAAGTTAATCCACTCCATATAGCATTTGAAAAAAAAAAAAAGAGCAATTCAAGGTTTTTCCATTTCATCTTTTTATATTCAATCCATTCCCAAGACAAATAATCTTCATCAATATTTCATAAACTTACCCAGTTAAAATGTTTTCTCAGTTATTATTCCTTAAACATAACCTAACTTAGAAATTCTGCATTTGAGATGCATCAAATTAAAACATTTATAAAAACAGAAGAAACATGATGTAAAACACAAAGTGAAGGTGAATACCTATTACAACAGGATGATTAGTGGATACTGTAGTCAACAGTATAAAGGGGTGAAAACATACACAATACACAAGGGTCCACCTCCACGTGTGTTGCTTGGCAACAGCATGCTAGTACCAATGTTATATTTGCTCTGCCTGTCCAAATATGGCATTTCAAATGCGGAAATTTGATAGCAGAGACTCTTTTTACACATTGATTATGATTTTGGGTCTTCAAGCTGAGTAACAGTTGTGGTCATGGGGGGGGGGGTCACATGACACTTAAATTCTATTCATATGCATGCGAATGTTGGAGAAGTTTTGCATTCTGTGGCATTCAAATGCGAATTTGTATTGTGAAGACATGCTACCGACAGAAGAATGATACGTCACAGAGTGATCTCTTAGCTGATTGCAAGGAACACAAACCTTGCAGCACTGAGGGGGAAAAAGTACATTTTTTGTATTAGTGCTGCCAAAAGATTAATTGCACATCCATAAATGTGTATATTTATTATGTACATATAAAAATACACACATGTATACTTAAGAAATATTTACATGTGTAAAATATATTTTTGTTTATTATATACATGCATGTGTATTTATACATACATAATAAATATACACAATACACACAATGTAAACAAAACTTACTTTGTGTGCGATTAATTGTTGAACAGCACTTATATTTATATATTTCACTTGTTAATTGTTGAATTTTATTAATTTTTTTAAAGTCTAGTGTGACCACAGGTTAAGGCGCATTAATGGCAATGCTCTGGTGTGCAGTTTTAAACCATTAAAAGGCTTTTCAGATCCTTTAAGTTAAAGGGAAAGGTCACTAAAAAAAAAAAAAGGATAATTGTGTCATTTACTCACCCTCATGTCCAAACCTGTATGACTTACTTTCTTCTGCAGAACACAAAAGAAAATATTTTGAGGAATGTTGGTAACCAAATCATTTTAATATCCGCTACTGGACATTTCTCAAAACGTGTTCCACAGAAGAAAGTAAGTCACGACATGAGGGTGAGTAAATGATGACAACAATCATTTTTAGATGAACTCTCTCTTTAAAAACAGGAGGAGGTAAGAGGATGGTTGAACATGAGCTTATTTCACAGAGGAATTGGTAAGCTGAGGTGTTTGTGGTAAACAGCACATGCTTTCACTTACGTCTCTTGGCTACTGTAGTGGGAAAAATGGATATTTCGAGCATTTGATGCTGGGCGTCATGCATTATAAAATCTTCATTACAAACCCATTTAATGTGGAAAAATGTTTCACTCACAGGGGCGCAGGAGAGTAGCTATCAAAGTAGGAGAGCGGGATTCCTATATCCAAACATAAGGACAACAGTATGCCCAAACACTGACATTTAACAGATATTGCAGCCATCCCTTTTTTGCCCCCTAATATTATAATCATAACACTTCATGAGGTACAGCATATTGACTTCCCAATCCATCAAGGGTGGTCCTAGAGTTCCTCCACTCTCTCAAATAAAAATTCAGGTGGGTTTTAGGTTATAAAAGAGGCAAGCTGGATAAAAAGGGGTGCCCTTTTCAGTTTTCTGGGCATTAGGTTTTCCGAGTGCCTAGTCTCTTGAATACACTGACTGCCCCAGCGTCCATCTGAGCTCCATGACTGTCACCTGTGCTGCTACTGACCTTAGGGCTGGCCAGAGCAAAGCTGCCCTGAGCTTTGCTTCTGCTGCTCGTGACTCGACTGTCCTGAGTGTCTGCGGGCTGACTAACTAGAGGGGTAGAGGAGGTAGGTTTGACTGAGGGGGCCTTTCCCAGTCTCTGCAGTACACCCAGTTTGGGTGTCCCCTCCTGGCTGGAGGAGGAGGTAGAGGAGATAGGTGGTGGGCCTTCAGATGGGGGGAGTTTGTACTTGGCGCCAAGTCGACGCAGAGTGAAGGGTTTAGATTTGGTGGTTACAGTCTCTTTTTTAGAAGAAGGTGGGGGTCGTTTGAGGACACCGGCATACTGCAGCACTGAGCCTTCATCATCGCTGTCATTGTCCTCTAAGGAGTCAGTGACATCATTGGTCTTCCCTCCACCCTCTTCTTCCTCCTCTGCTTCACCCAGTCGGCTAAACACACCTGTTGGCTGCTGCACGTCAAAAGACACAGGAAGACAACGATGCAAAAGAAGAGTTATTATTTGCCACACTTTATAATCAGTTCACATCAGTTAATGCATTAGGAATCACAAACAACAAAACATTTTTCTGAATACCTTATTCGGAAAGGCACGGATAATGGCTTCACGAATTCTACCGAAAATATTCGGCAGACACAGTCATTCCTTGTGTTTGCTGGATAGCAGGTGAGCCAAGGGATAGCATGATATTATATATAAACCTCTAAAATCACTACGCTATAATAATGAGTGCGTGAAGTATAAACTACATAAATGAAACGAGCGCAAATATATATATAGTTGCCTTGCCTTCTCTGTGAGTCTCTTGGAAATCAGACCCTTGTCAAAGAGTAATATCAGATAAGAAATTGAAATCATACACATTTTCTACTATTCAATAGGGCTGGGACAATGCATTGATTCTCGATTCAACGAATCTGGATCGATCCTGATATTTTCTCTCTCTAATCGATTCTGAGCTTAGTTTTAACAGCAGATGGCGCTCTAGGCTAGTTTTTAAACCGCACACTCAAATGCTCATGAAGAAGAGTGCCAGAGAGTTGTTCGAGTCATGTAAGTGGTTAAATATACTTGCACCTCAGCTCAGAATGCTTTTAATTTCATTCAGATTAATGTAAACGCAGCCCACTGCAAACACCCTTGTAATTCGCTTCAACCTTTTCGCACTTTATGAATGATTTTAGGTTTAAGTGGTGTGTTTAAAGGAACTGGAAGCAAGCAAAGTAACATTGTGTGTTCCTAAAGCATGTAGTGCCATCTGCTGTTAAAAACTAAGCTCAGAATCGTGATACATTTAGAAAATATCAGTAATTTTAGATTCATTGTATCGTGAATCGATAATCGATGTATTGTCCCAGCCCTACTATTCGATATGTCTATTTAAGTGTTGTAAACTTTGTACGATATGATACACAACACGTTTCTCTGTCTTACTCTCTCCCGGAGCTGGCAAGCATTTACATTTCTTTATCATTTGTTCAGATTTGCATTCATACGCATAGTAAAAGTTAGCCATTTTTAAACACTGATTAATTTCTTTCAAGTTCCATTTTGTATAATCATCTATTTTATACAGAGTTATTTGAGGTTGAGGTTCTGGAAACACCTTTGCAACCAATATACTGTTAACAAACATCCCGATGCAGTCCACGCTGCTGAGCGACATTTAGATGAATATGTATGTGCTGCGTGCTTTCTTTTAAAATTTCACTGTTATGATAGTTTGATTATAAAGTATATTTGAGACTATAGATCTGGCTATGTGAGACTATAGTTTGAATCAATCCTTTTTCTTTGCATGACACATGTACATCACAGTACAGAATGGCTCTTTCGGCATTATCCTGAAAACTATATAAACATTCATTTCATGTGTCAGCGAACGGAAGAGAGGCTCTCGGGAGCGCGCGTAACTGTCACATAAAAATCAGTCTACAGGCTTTCATAGACAACCTAAGATGTCAGGGAAGGTCTTTTTAAAGTTTTGTTACAAGCTGTTTACACATTGGCAATAAAACAGCAATTAATACATGAAAATTCTTACATATAGCTCCTTTAACATTTAGCAATGATGTAAAAACAAATTGGTTCGTGATACCTAAAACATCAACATACACAAGAGTTATGGAGTCATTAAACAACAATGTGTGTAATAAAGAGAAAATTCTCAGTGTATGGGTTTTTGCTGTCTTGTTTATCTGATGAGCATAAAAAATACAATTTCTCACCTTACTGGCTGAGATGGTGTCAGTCTTGGACTCTGCCCCGAGTCTATCAAACACTGAAGTACGTTTTAAAACCTTGGCTGTGGCAATGAAAGGAGAGATGACAAGATTTAATCAGTCTCATCTGTATTAACTGCAAATTTTGAATAGGCATGTCTATTCTCAATTCTTCAAATTACAGCAATATCATGCAAGCTTGAAGCCTCAACAAATACACTATTTCAGGGCACCTTTCTTGGCCTGCTGTGCCAGGATGCGTCGAGTGCGATCTGTAGTGCCTTTTGGCATGTTTATGATATATTTCCCCTCCATTTCTCTAGTGACTCGCCGGCGCTTCACTTGCAACCCATTTTCTTCTGCTGGCTTGCTGGGAACTAAAACTGGGAAAGTTTTAAATCATCCCATTTCATTTAAAGAGATAGTTCAAACTCATGTACTCTACTGTTCAAAGGCTTGGGGTCAGTACTTTTCTTTCTTTCCCCCGAGAAAAAAAAGAAAGAAAAAAAAAAGAAAAATTACCAACCCCAAATTTTTGAACAATAGTGTATACAATAAATATGTACTATTTTTGTGTCCTGTAATAATCTGAGCAGTTAAAGACTAGCAATGTGCGTTCAATAAAACCTTGACTGACATCTCTACTTATCTACCATAAAGTTCAATCACAGGTACCTGTTTTGGCACTGGCGTTGGAGACCGTCACTGATATTCGGTTGTCAGGGCGCCGAGCAGGAGTGCTTGGTGGGGAGTCCCGACTCAGAGCATTGGCAATCATGCGTGTGGCAGCTGTCAGAGCAACATGAACATTACCAGAGCTACAGCTTCAGCCCACTCAGACAAAGATAAATCACTCCCTGTATGAGCAACCAGTAAAAGAACTGCAGGGAAACTGTAAATTAAGGACTTGAGGAACAAGCGTATGAAAACAGCTTAATACTTTAAATACTTACGAGTGTTAGCAGTACGTCTTAGTTCAGCCTGTACACTAGTTTGTCCAGACGAAATGGCCTCAGTTGTCATTTTACACATATCCTGCATTAAGAGGAAAGAAGAGTACACATTTTAGAATAATGAAGCATGCCAACCTTTAGTGGTCAACAAATATTGATACTAATATTTAGAGACAAGAGTTGCTGATATCATATTACTTTATTCATAATATTTTAAAATTCAATTTATTAATATTCCTTTGCAGATATTGGAACACTTAAATTAACCTGCCAAGTAGTCAACATCAATAATGTAAAATTGGCAAAATATTGGCAAATTAATTAGGGTTTTACTAATAGAAATTTCACTTTTTGAAACATTTAGAACCAAATACTTCAAAATCCAACATTTTCACTCACCTGTCTATACACATGCTTTGCATGTTTGAGAATAGCTATGATGTCCCCAATGACTGTGATTCCCAAGTCCATCATTATTTCTTTACTGAGGTCCATGAGCATGTTTTTCTGAATCCTGGAAAGAAAAAAAAGCAGTTGAAGTTACTTTTTCCGAGACATTTACAGCATCCAGTTGTGCTACCTGTTGTTCAGAATGTTGTTTGTTCACATTTCAGAGCAGACCAGATCCAGTGTTGCCAGATTGGACGGGTTGCCGCCCAACAGGCCGGTTTTGAATTTAATTGTGCAGGTAAAAATTGGTTTGGGCGGGTGGACAAAATTTGGGCTGGTTTAGGGTCAGTTTGGCAGTTTTCAAACATCTAAATATTGTATAGGCTAATTGGTTAACACACAAAACCCAAGTGTGCATGTACTGCATACAATCAGTCACCATGACATTACTAAAGACACACACTCACCCACTGCAGTCAGCTGGTGCTGATGCTGACATTGTCTGCAGCACTTTTAGCCAAATACAAGGGATCAGCGGACAGACGTGATGCTGATTCATGAGTGACAGTTTTTTTTTTTTTTTAGCGTGGTATAGGATCAGATTTTGAACGTATAGCTGTACGTTATATTCAAGTGATCACAATGCTAGAGTGGCTTAAAAAAAAAAAGTTACATGGTAAAGAGTGGGAGAGTGACTATCAAAAAGTGAATTACACCTGTGGAGGGAGAAGATGCGAAGGCTCTAGTTGTAACTCTTAAATCAGAGCACAGTTATATATATGAATAATTATATGAATAATTATAATTAAATCAAAATTGGAACCGAATATGGGACTATACAATCCTGTCCTGCATCAGGACATCTTTTAAACTGTCCAGACATATCCTTGAAAGCTGCTGATTAGTTTTGACTGTGCAAAGTTATGCTGAAGTTAAAGTGCAACAAGAAAGTAAGCACATTATTGTTGTTAATTTTTTGTTGCTGGATTATCGTACACCTATGTAATAATGAATGGCCGTTTTGACTGTCATTGCATGAACTAGTGCGAAATACCTGCTAATTATGTAGCTCTAGACTAAATGTGAGCATGCATTTAATTACAAATTCAGTATTCCTCAATATGAATAAAAACAGTGAAATGCAAACTCAGACTATTACACAAAACCTGCAATAACTAAATATGTTAATTTTCGATAAACCATACTAATAAGCAAAAATCACTAAATAAACATCCCTTCACTTTGGTGTGAAAGGGCCTTTACGTTTGCCAAAAATAAAACTTTGTTGTCGTTATTAAAAAAACAAACATTAAAGAATTTTTAGACTTCAAACATAAAAATTAAAGAAACAGTTACTTTTTTAAGGGGGTAACACAATATTGTAACATTACTTATAAAAGTAACTTTCCCCAACAGGAACAGTACAGATGAACAGTTCATGTTTATTTGCACATGATCACTACATTAAAAGGCAATCATTTGTTTTTACCTGTTATCAACAAATGACACAGCATAGTTGACAGCCAGTCCAGGAGGGATCCCAGCATCTTTGAAGAATTGGATCCATTCTGAGGTGGCTAAAGTACCAAAGGAAACAGTTATCATATGCATTATGAAGAATATCTAACATTTTAAATTTAAAAGTTGTCTCAAATGAAGCACTATGCACTTAACTGTGTAGTGTAGGAATTGTATAAGGTTATTTTATCATTCAAAATCTAAGTCTGATATAGCACCTCCCCCTCAACTACGCAAGGAAAACTGCAACAGTTAAAGGTGCAGTGTGCAAATATTAGCGGCATCTAGCGGTAAGGTTGCGAATTGCAATATAAAGAAGCTACGGTGGCCAACACAGGACAAAGATTTAGTTGTCTTGAGACAGCAGAGAGTAGTCAGTCAAGCATAGTGCTCTATAGAGCAGTTTGTCCGTTTAGGGCTACTGTAGAAACATGCCGGCACAAAATGGCGACTTTGATGAAAGGCGACCCGCGGTGTATGTAGATAGAAATGGCTCATTCTAAGGTAATAAAAACATAACGGTTCATTATGTAAGGTCTTTATACACCACTGAAAACATATATGAAAACGTATTTTATATTGCATTTCTGTCAAGAGATCGTACTAAAATTTACACACTGCACCTTTAAGTGCATGAAGCATCCAACATTCCACACTTGTGAATGTGCACTACACACTACTCGCACTATTTATACTACAAAACGACATAGAATAGTGCAAGTATGTAAACCAGGATGCATCTAATGAGAAATGTGTGCATATCTTATTTGTTTAGCATGGATTAGACTCTGTTAGCTTTTAGATCTCGCCGGTTAGCTGTCAGATATGTTTAATGTCTCAGAGGAAAGTGCTGTTGAATGTACAGATAAAATTAAGTGGTTTTTTTATTTTTTTTTAAAGCAAAAATAACATTTTTTTCCCCCAGCAACATTAATAACTATAATTCCATAGATTGATAATTTATTTTAATATGCGTATTTGGAATTAACTGGATGACACACTGTTTTCATATGGTTATGGAAAAACACCCTCATAAAGATAAAAATGGGCAAACAGAAAATTGGTGCAGACCCCACCCCACATTGAAAAGAGGTCAGCAGCATATGGGACATGCATGACAAAGACAGAACACATGGACAGCCAGAGCAGCTGCATGGATGTTATTTTTAAAGTTGTGAGTCTTGTATCAGTAACTGAATTCTCCTGCTCAAGGATGTTCACAAGCTTAAAGGGATAGTTCACCCAAAAATGAAAATTCTGTCATCATTTACTCACCCTCAATATGTTCCAAACCTGTATGAATTTCTTTCTTCTGCTGAACACAACAGAAGATATTTGGAAGAATGTTGGTAACGAATCCCAATTGACTTCCAAAGTATTTTTCTTTTCCATATTAGAAGTCTTCAAAATATATTCATATAATATACGCACATAAACATATCCTTCTTTGTCTTCGGCAGGTTTGGAACAACTTGAGGGTGTGTAGATAAAGACAATTTTCATTTTTGGGTAAACTAACCTTTTAATAAAACTAGCTGCATGGATATAGTTAATTTATATAAAATTAAACTACAAGAAGTCTAAAGTTTTATTTCTCTTTAGGATTAACCTGTCAGTGTTCAGTATGTCAGTCATATTACTGGTCCACACTAAAGTATATTCTAATAAGTCTAAACCCAGCTGACAAATGGCTTCAAACTGCCTAAAATGGTTTGTTGGTGTTAGCTGATCTCAAAGACTGGCCAAGTTGATGTTTAGCTGGTCAGCAAACCGGCCTCACAACTGAAAAGGTGCCAAAATCCTTCATAAATCAGCCAACCTCAACACGCAGGGAGAATAGATAAGAAAAACAAACCAGTTTATTATTATTTTTTTAACGGAGTATCAAATAATTCTTATTTACCCATACAGAAAGACAATTATTTTAAGGGGAATGCTCTATAAACATGTTCACATACAGTAAAATTACTTTAGAATAATACAACACTAACATATTACACAACACAAACATATTTCACTCTATTCGCTAATATGACATATTAAAGCAAGTGTGTCGGATAAAAATAGCATATCAATAACAATGTTGTCGTGTAAAAACGAGACAATAGTAATGCAACGCGAGGCCTGATTCATTGAACCTAGCCGCTGTTTGGCGCTTTAGCACTTCGTGAAGACCAAACGTAAACCTCCACAAGTCATTCTCCTCTTAACGTCTCACCACAGAAAGCTAAATATTGATTTAAACCGATTTATGGACATGTACAGTGACCACATTCCAAACATAAGGGTCATTTCTTTCTCTTACCTGTTGTGACGGTCGCCATCTTCCCAGGGAAAAACCGACGCGTTGCGGAAATCTTGTGACGTAACATCCTCTCCGTCTTCGGAACAAATCGGCTGACCCGAATGTTCCGAATGAACTGAGCAATCACTGGCTCCAAAACATGTTTTATTTAACATTTTGTTGCTCCAGTGGGTCAATTTGTGTGCCAGTACTGTTACAGCTGGAAGGCTGTTATTAAACGGAATTTTCCATGACAACCTTAGTCGCCATTCATTATATGGAAAAGAGATGCAATGCAAATTTTAATGGTGTCATTCTGTCTTACTCATCTATTTTTCATTTTCACATATGAAAGAAAGTCTTACGAGTTTATAAACAACATAAGGGTTAATAAATGATGATAATACTGTAATTTTTTGGGTGAACTATTCCTCTGATTGTATAACTCAATGTGCTGTTTCTATTATATCCACTAGAGGGCGTTACATGCTCATTAAAGGGTTAGTTCACCCAAAAATTAAATTTCTGTCATATGTACTCACCCTCATGTCGTCCCACACCTCTAAGACCTTCGTTCATCTTCGGAACACAGATATTTTTGATCACATTCGAGGGTTTCTGAATCACACATAGGCAGCAACATCATTTCACCTTTTGAGGTCCAGAAAGGTATTAAAATAGTCATTAATCGTTAAAATAGTCAACATGACTACAGTGGTTCAACCGTAATGTTATGAAGCGATGAGAATACTTTTAGTGTGCAAAAACAATATAAAAATAATGACTTTATTTAACTGTTGTCATACACAGTTGACTTTTGGACGGCTCCTGTGTCGACGCATGCGTCGTGCTGCTCACGTGAACAGTGTCGGCCAATAGAGGGTATGCAAAGACGTCACTTTCCCGCCGGAACGCGCTCCCTCAGCTGGCAAAAGAACCTGCTGGATGACTGGATTTAATAGGGGAAACTGCTAAACCGCAAGTAAAACAAACGATTACACTAAAGATTGGGCTCGAAAGTGTTCCTTATGACACGTCAAAGAAACCTAATCCATGGATATTGGTATGCAGCCAGGAATCGTGTTTCCTGACATTTATACGTGCCTGATTTTGACGCCGGGAAAATACATAAAGTAAATCTGCCTGTGAACACTTTATATAACTACAATATAGGTAGGTTAAAATCTGAGTGATCATTTATATCAATGCTATATATATATCGTCATATCGTCCAGCCCTAAAACTTGAATAGTTTTTGTCAGTGTTTATTTAAAAGCACCCAATTATGCAGAATATAAGATGGTAAATATTTAATTGACGAGTTGTCAGCACAGTATATAACAATACAATATATAGGGTATGATTTTAGCCCAAAATCCAACATTTTGATACAAAATGATAACTGCAAAACATGTTTCTTTGCCTGGAGTCCAGCTGTTTCTGTGAATTGCAGCGACCTATTTGCTTCTTCTTTTTTCTGTAGCTTTCAGCAGTCTGTAAAAATTCTCAGATTTTGTGTCAAAGCTATTTATTTGTACAGTTTTGGATGTGTTTTGTGTGTTTTTCGCGGCATTCACGCTGAAAACCAATGCTGCCACTCAGTGGGCGTAACCACAGTCATAACGGTCGATGGTGACGTCACGTGCATACACTCTATACTGAGCCGCATTCAGACGTAATCATGGAAGCCTGTACTGCGTTCACTACGTCAACTGCGTATGACAACAGTCCAAATTGTTAAATAAAGTAGTTATTTTTGTTTTGTTTTATCTTAATTTGTGTTCTAAAGAAGGTCTTATAGGTTTGGGACGACATGAGGGTGAGTAATTAATGACAGAAATTTGATTTTTGGGTGAACTAACCCTTTAATATCATATATCCTTGTTTGAGAGCTAGGGGTTTTCAGTATTCAGATGCCACAGACCCCAAAATATAAACACCCTTGTGCGAGTGACCCCATCCAAAAATGGGCATCTAAAGACAGCTATATATTTGTATATATAACGATTCAATTTATACTGTGAGAAATTAATATCATAATATGTTTTTAAAAAGCACAGATAGAACGTCTTTGTGAATATGTTTATTTTGTAGACATTTCCTTTACAAGAAAAATTGGACGTCATACAAAGATATTAAGATAGGACAGTACACCAAGATTTCACAGTCTAACAATATGAAATGTCCTTCTCCATTCATTAAAGGGCTAGAAATATAGCATAACGGAGAAAGAGTGAAAAGAGAAAGAATGTAGAACGGCGGATTATATAATTCACAAGGGTTGTTCAGTATGTATTAAATATGCTGTTCAATATGAGAACTCTGAAAACACTCTGTAAAGCACTCTTGAGTGTCCTAAACTCACAACCTCAAATCTCCAACGACACTTTTTCTTGGTCAAGAATATACAAAGACAAACAGTATTGAAAAAGCACCATATTATCTTCAGTTTGAAATGTTTCGTGATGATTCTTATTACATCTAACTTTCATTTCCCTTCAAAAAGATGATGTATGAGAAATAGGTCAGCCCTCTTTCTTTTAAATTGTGTAACATTAGACTATGATCTCTTAGATTTCACTCTTTTCATACTGAAGGCAATCTTAAAATGTGCATTAGAAAGTGAAACGGTTCACTAATCAATGAATGCCCACTAAGCGCAAAATGGCACTGACGTTTTACATCCTCATTATGCATAACCCTCCCATCACTGAGGTCTCAGCAGAATAAATGATACACAAGGTAAACTGTAAAGACAAAACCAATTGTCTCAAATCTTCACTGTGACACTGTAGCATCAGAAATGACTTTTATCATACAGTTCAGTCGATTTGCTACATGGCTTTCCTAGAGTATCTGAAATATTGCATTGCACCAAAGCACTGTGAATTTGAAAATACCTAGGATGATTTAAAACATGATTGTGCAGCTGAATCTAAACAAGGAGCTTCTGCAAAGTGGAAGACCACAGAGTCACTGATACTGTATCATTTAACCAACATCTCCTTCTGCTATAATATCAGAGTCAGATCATATTTGTAAAGATACAGTAACAATATGTTTTGGTGTAGGAGTAACAAAAGCACCAACAGCTGAAAGATCCAAACAACATAAAACTGTTGTGACACACAATAAAGTCTTTTGAAGAAAAGTTAAACATGGAGCTGTTTGACAATGTGCTTTCTGATATCATATCATGTCCCACTTTGTGAAATCAAAGCTCTGCCTTCATTACGTCACTCTTTGAGATGCCATAATTCATAATTCAACATAATTTCATCAAATGGCTCTGTTGGAAAGAGCTCTCTCTGCTTATATTTGAAACTCTGGGTCTAAATTCGACCAACAAGACAATGGTGCACTTGTGTGTATAAATGTAGCACGAAAAGGCATTTCGATTTAAACAACTGTACAAATATTTTTGTTTCCACCCCATAAAATACTCCAGATAAAGAAGCCAAAGTCAATAAGAACAATGGACCTTGACTGTTTTTAAAAAATACTTCCAATCTGTGTTCCGATTTCGATACCAAGTCGGTACTGACATTTTAAAAATGCGACGCTTTGAGCGGATTCGTAAACACCTCGGATTGGCCATTGTGTTCACATGCTCAACATATATGTCTGTGATTGGCTACAATGATCAACGCACGGGAGCATTTGAATTTTAAAGCGGGAGCTGTCCGCTGATAGATGCCTGCCCGTGTGTATCTGTGTAAGCGCTCTGTGAAGAGCGTCTGATGTCTATTTACAACATGTTTTTGAAGTGTTGATCATTGTAGCCAATCACAGACATATCTGATAAGCATGTGAACACAATGGCCACTCAGAGGTGTTTATGAACTCAACAGCACTCAAAGTGTCACATTTTTTAAATGTCAGTAGTTTTAACAACACTAATTCTGATCGTGTCCGTAACATGAATTAATTAGGGCTGGTTAAAAGTTGTCCATCAAGCCCTGACTATCACACACACACACACACACACACACACACAGTCAAAGGGCAGACAGCACACACTGGACAACACAGCTGAATATTATATGCTCATCTAGAATACACTGAGACACTCAAATCATTTCTTCTTTTTTCTTTAGCATATTTATTGATTCGTTTACGCATTTATAGATATTTTGGCGTCCAGTGTGTTTTGTCCACAGGGGTTGATGAACAAGGGCTGTGGGACCAACCTCATTGACAAATCAAGCACAGCACAAACCTGTGATACATATATGTGCACCACAGTTTCAATACAGTCATCGTACATATTACACGTTTCCAATGAAAGGCAGTGACAATGCTTTTCATATCATAAGGGAAAGCGGGCTGTTATTGTTTATTATAATATATTTTTTGTTCTTTTAGAAAAATATCTATGTTTAAATCAAAACCAAGTGCATCAAGCTCTCCCTATCTGTCTTCATTGACAAAAATAACATTTTCTGAACATTCATATATTACATTACAATCATTGTATGTATATATATACACTGAATATGTATATATATGCATACATTATATATATATATATATATATATATATATATATATATATATATATATATATATATATATAGTTTTAGACATAAAAAGGTTCATAGTGCACAACATGCCTTTTTAGTTGCCAACATGAGATAACTATGAAATAATAATAATAACCATAATAACAATATTTGTGATAACTGCAGTAAGACAACAATAACAGATAGAAGGAGCAGCTAAAAGCCCCACAAAATTCTTCCATTTGGCAGCAACGGCACAATCAAGAGCAAAAAAGCATAATGAAAAATCAGTAACTCAAAACATCAAAAAACATTCACAGGAAAGTAAACGGTTCATATTCGAAAGCACATCCCGTCCTTTAGGTAGGCCACCGTTACGTGTTCCTTCCATCTGCAGCCGCCATTTGTGCTTTTTCCATTTTAAAACCAACATCAACAACCCCTTAAAGAAAGAAATCAACTGGACATGTAGTCCTCTGTGGCTTCTATTCACAATCAAAGCCTAGAGGTCTCAACTCAAGGACTATGTCAAGAAGCACAGAGGCCACTCATCCAAAACCAAGAGGTTGTCCTCTTTTTTTTTCTTTTTTTTTCCTTTTTTTTTTTTTTTTTTTTGGTCACTCATTATAATGCTCTTCAAACCACTCTCATATGGGAGCAGATCCACTCTCATATGGGATCATCAGATAAGCCACTTTTGAGTTAATACTATCTTTGAAACACAGAATGAAACAAGCAAACATACCCCTCAAGAAAGGGGAAAGGGCATAACAGGGTGTGAAAGCTCTCAGAAGACCAGCGGGAGATGCGAATACTCTCATCATCTCATACCTCCAGATTCCAAAAGCTTGCCAAAGCACCTCCGCTGGCCTTGCCAAAGTCTAGCAATGTATTTCCTCCGCTCATCCGAAATAAAATCCTCAGCGCTGAGGAGGAATAAAGAGTCATGTTCCTTTAGCCTGTGGCATCTGAGATGGCGTTTGATCTGCTCGCTGTGGCTGGTTCGTTTAGATGTCTGCTCACTGTGGGCCGGTCCGTGCGACGGTATTTGAGGTGTTGGGGTGTGGGCTGGCACTCAGTCAAGGTTCCATGGGCTTTCAGGGTCCAACGGACTCTCAGGGGCCGAAGGCTTCAGAGAGAACCCCGAGGTACATAAAGACAGGAGAGAGGAGAAACAGATGTGGAGATGGACAACGGAGGGAGAAACAAAGAAAGATAGATAGGTAGAGAGTGTGTGGTCATGTCCTTTTGTCATAGGAAGACGTCGGAAGAGGTGTGGATGAACTGGATGGAGAGAGAAAGGGTTGCAAGGTAGGCCAAAACAATAGAAAAATGAAACAAAACCCACAAAGCAGATCCGTGCCCCCTTTTTTTTGCTTAGACAAATACACAGCAGGCACCTGGCGTGGATAGAGAGAGAAGGAGGGAGATGGTACACCAATGTAAGCTGGAGCGAAAAAGATAAAAGGGGGAGTGTGCTGATGTGCTTGCATTGTTATGTGTCAAACGGATTTAAACGTCTATGACAATTTAAGTGTGTGTGTGTGTGTGTGTGTGTGGGCTACTGACTCATCTTGATATTAAGCCTGAATTCATTGTGAATTAATATACACTTACATCATCTGATGAAGTCACTCAGACACTAACGCATCTGGGCCTTAAATCGCAGGGCTTAAATGTAAACGATTGATACAATGTCAGAGGCGTAACTGAATTTGTATGTACGTATGTGGTGCTGTCGATAGGCAAGCAGAAGCAGAGAGATGCAGAACTCTCAAAGTGCAAGAAGCGAGGGTGAGTTCAGGGAATCAGAGGACTGATCGCTGCTGCTGGTTCGCTGGTTAGCGCTGGCCCCGCAGGCTCCCTCTGGGTAGGTGAACACAAATGAAGATGTGTATGAGGGGATGTAGCTGCCGGAGTCAGGGTTACCGCCACCGTCGGCAACAAGGCACGGGCCGTCCGGCGCCGGCTGGCCCTGCCCATAGAAAGAACTAGAAAAGGCTACCTCCTGCATCATCCCTTGCTGCTGTTGTGCTGGGGCCGGCTGTGTCTGCGTGGGCTGTGAAACCGGGACGTGGTGGTGGTGGTGGTGGTGGGACGAGTAGGCGGGCGGCAGGTAGAAAGAGTCCTCCTTCACAGTCAAACCCACCACGGAGACGGAAGGCGCCTGTGGGGGCGCGGGGGGCTGGTCCTGGTAGGGAATTTTGCAGCCGGGTTGGTGGGCGACCAGGACGAACTCAAGACGCTCCTTCTCCTTTTGCAGCTCGGATATTTCGGCCTCTAGCTCGGCCTTCTCCTCCTCCAATATGTCTGTCTCCTTATGTTGGAGAGACAAGAGGAGGACACAAGGGGACAGAGATTATATGATCGCATTAAATGAGGACAAAGACAAGGGTTTCTCTTTAGCATTCAGAACTACTTCAGAAATACATGTTGCTATAGTTTTAGAGAGCAAAAACCAAATAAATGTCATTTTCTTAATTGCGAAATTGCTAAACTTTGTTCACACAATATAATTACAGTGGGTTTATTTAATATTTGCTCAAATTAGCCATTTCTAATTACAATGCAGATGTGCATTGGTACATTCTAAAAAAGGCTGGGTTAAAAACAACCCAAGTTGGGTTGAAACTGGACAAACTCAGCGATTGGGTTTTATTTCACCCAACTATTGTTTAAACATTACTATATGGCTGGCTTAAAATGAACCCAAAATAGGGTGGAAATTAAAAATCCGACACATAATTACTAGAGGCAACAATAATAATCAAAAGGTGAACATTTATTAATAACAAAGACTTTATATATAGAAAGACGGTGCACTCGTATTATTATGAATGGGAGAAAGTGCAACGCGCAATATGGCGGAATAAGTCCCGCCTTCTAAATAAGAGCCAATCGCCGATTAGTAAAGTCACTGCAGCAGCCGTTAGAAGCTCTGGTTTCTATAGAAACAGTTGGACGCGCGCTTCCCAAAGACACGCACACTTAGGGCTGCGCATGTGCATTAGCTTGATCCAGCCTGAAAAATGCTGTTTTTTGTCATGATTCGAGCGTTTAGAAACAAAATTTATGAGATGATTTATGAGTTGTTGTCAGATTTCATTGGTGATTTCAAATATGAAATTTTAACGAAAGCTTGAACAGCTTTAGAGAATTTTATGCTTCCCCATTCATAGAGATAGGAGCTGCACTTGCATGCCCGAGAGGTGTTTCAAAGATGGCCACCAAGTGAAATGAGCCTTTGTTAATAAGCAATTTAATAAATGTTTATTGTATAATTATTATTTATTAAACATATTAATAAATGTTAATTTCCAACTTACTTTGGGTTCATTTTAAATAATTTTTAAACAATAGTTAAGTTAAATAAAACTACCCAGCAGGTTGGGCAAACATTTAACCTAACCGCTGGGTTAAAACAACCCAATTGTTGGGTCTGTCCATTTTCAACCCAACTTGGGTTGTTTTTAACCCAGCATTTTTTAGAGTGTATCATTTACAAA
Organism: Elopichthys bambusa; assembly: GCA_037101425.1. Taxonomy (NCBI): domain Eukaryota; kingdom Metazoa; phylum Chordata; class Actinopteri; order Cypriniformes; family Xenocyprididae; genus Elopichthys; species Elopichthys bambusa. The sequence goes on along the minus strand of CM074441.1, from coordinate 29,982,637 downwards.
CTATCATTGTAAAAAGCAGGTTGGCATGTTATGAATCCAGTAATTATGAAGCCTTTGCATTCATCTGTTATCATGAATAAAATATCGTATAGGACGTAATGTAACAAGTGTAATTATATGCGAGTACAGCATCGCTCACCGACTGTAACCTGTCTGTGAGCTCACGCCGTCGGTTTCTACACTTAGCGGCGGCCAGTTTATTTCTCTCTCGTCTCACACGTCTCTTCTCCTCCTCCTCAGGGGTCAGCTGGGAACAGAACAAATTTAGTATCTTATTAAACCTTGTGTGTTGAAGATTGGTTTAGACTTTTCGAATCAAATGACTAACCATGCCATCATGGTCCCCTACTCACCGTTTCATCCCGTGCACGACGGCGGCTCCGAGACTGTCGCACTGGGCCAGGAGTATCAGAGCTTGGTGGAGTGAAGCTTCCAGGGGATGAAAAGCTTGGGCCTGGCAGGTCGTAAGGATCCAGGGCAACGGGCTGTGTCATGGTGCTGGAGCCCGAGCCGCTTTGCCCTGGTGCCACGGAGGAGATGAGAGTAGGCTGCACCATCCACTGCAGATCCTGGCTGGTGGTGATGGCCGTCACTGTGGGTACAAATGAGCTGGGCATGTCCACCCCTGCCCCGGTGCCGGTTGACCCTCCACCCACCCCTACCCCGCCAGTGGCAGATACACACTCCTGGAATCCGAAAAACATAAGCAGTATAAAACTATGGGCCTCACCAACTTGCTTTCAACAGGATTATCATTAACTAAAAATTGAAACAATTTAAATGTTAACTGAAATAAAAAAAAACATATAAAAAAAAGTGTAACCTTATTTTATTTTAACTAAGGCAACACTCTCATCTTCATTTAGTTTAACTTGAAATGCTAATCAATAAAATGAAATAAACTAAGCTACAACTAATAAAATTAATAAAAACTATAGGCTATATAGACATATTTGTTAAAATATATATGAAAAATCTGCAAAATTACTAAAACTATAAAATTAAAGTGGAAACAGAAAATATAAAAATGAAGTCTAATTCAAAATATTAATTATATGAAAATAACACTGGCTGTCAAGCTAAATTTCCAGTGCATTCATGTAAAGATAACAGACTAAACATTATGAAAATAGAAACACACAAACATATGAAAATCTGAGCTTTATCATAGCATTCTGTTTCATTAGAATAAATAATTTTCACTAAAATGACAGAGGTGTTTAAATACAACTAGGCACAGACTTCGCGAATATTTTGTCATTTAATAAAATTATCTGTGCACAACTATTAAAACATATTTAGGAGACAAAGCTATATTAGCACGGTTTCTTTCTCTCTTTTTTTTTTTTTTTTTTTTAGAAAAACAAGCCCACTGATGCCAGTACGAGTCCACGTTTCATTAATATTCATATGAAAGCGTGTTACTCAAAGCGTATGCAGTATGCCGCAGCCAATCACCGACCTAGATTCGCCCCTCCCGTCCCTATTCCTCCGCCCCCGTCACACCCCCGGTGTTCCCCTTAGCAACACAACGTAACACTCCAAAATAGAACGCATTGACGTCACGTCGAAGTCTGAGAAGCGAGAGCAGTAGCACTGAGCGCGAGGCGGAGCTTCGTGTGCGAGCGTCGGAGAGTTCCACAGCAATGTCATCTGTTTCGCGGCGTGCTGTAAACCTACCACGTTGCTACCGGCCTGATTCCGCGCGCATGCTGACTTGTCAGTATTCTATTGATTTCTATTCCGACATCTAAACACACTCAAAAGAATGCAAATGCACACCCTTAGCAGCGTCGCTCAGACACGAGCAAATCTCGCAGCTACCGTGCTGTTTGCCAAAACAATTCTTTGTACGGGAAAACGCGATGTTTAAATGTGTTTACTTACTTGCGGTGCGCTGGTGGTGGGCGGACTCCCGAAGGATTCCACGGACGACAGGTACTGAGATTCAAGAGAAGGAGATGAGCTTCCACGGGAGCCGGTGTCGGGGTCTCCGGGGAACCCCTGATACATCTCCCCGGTGGAGCCGAGAGATACCGAAACACCTACTGTGCCCGGCGAGAACGGGATGTCACCTGTCACCCAACACAAGTCACACTGAAGCGCATTGTCAGGGCATCAGCTATCCGCTTTTGTAAACCGTAATGCACTATAAAAGAAAAAAACTGGTGCCTTATATTTAAATATGTTTTTATATTAAAGTCACCTACCGTAACAAGTTTTACTTGGAGTCTTCGTCAAGATGCCCTTAGTCTCTTTCCAAAATAGTTGCATTAAGACATCAATCCAGTTCCCTGCTGGAGGAAACTTCTAAATTCCAATCTCTCCTTGGATAACACTTCCCAGGCCGTGGTACAATCCGTAAAAATGCGTGAAATGTGCATTTATAAATCCATAAAGAAATAATCCGGAATGTGTTTATTACAAACGGGAGTGGAAAGTGTTCTGTGTTTCGGCAGCAGCGCTTCCTCTTGTGAATGAAGCCTGAGAACGCATTGTAAAGTAGGGAGTCCTGGCTCCTCCTCTTACTGGTGTTCCGCTGACGTAGGTGCCCATATATGGTCCAAAAGCAGTGTTTTTGTTTTCGGTATCTAAGCAATATGACGTGTAAGGGATTCCCTCACCCACAGAAAGAGACAGCGCGCTCGCGGTCAAGAATAGGTACGTTTACTATTACTTCCACTAGATATTTTTAAGTGTTACATGGTTTTAATGGACAATATTTAGAAACGACACGGTTTGTGCATATTTTGCCTAAACGCTACGTCAAATGCTTTATGTTTAGCTGTAGCTTAATGTTATTTATATGTCACTATCAGGTTTAAATAAACCATTATTTTACAATACACTGTATATTTAAATGAATACACTTAGAAATAAATATCATTCGTTCAAATATTAAAGGCAAGAGATTGAAACATTGAATAATAAGCAAATAAAACAACCTTGTTCAAATAAAGACACACGGTACTGCCTTGTTTCTGTTGAGAGCTATACAAACTATGCCTTACGAAAATTAACCATGGTTTTACTACAAATAATAATAATAATAAAAAACACAGTTAATATAGTTAAACCATGATCAAATTAACCATGGTTTTGCTCCACTAACCATAGTTTAACCATGGTATTTGTAGTAAAACTGTGGTTATGCAATCCGTTATAATCCGTCAAAAAAACATGCTTACTACACTTTTACTATAATTTTTTTTGTAATGGATACTGTGTAAAAAATCATTATGTCATTGCATAGTGCAATATCATAATCCATGTAATAGCTAGTCAATAATTTGACATGTCTACTCGATTTCAGTCGGTTATTTTTATTTTATTTTTCGATAATTAAATTAAAAGTGGTCGATAAGGTGCATGTTTTATCTTTAGCACAACATTTAGCTACTTTCTTGTAAGGCAACAACTGAACTTACAGGGTGAATTCAGGACGGACACAATTTGCCATTGAGATGACTGTGGAAAAAAAGTGTCCCAATCAACCCCTATATGTAGGCTATATATGGCAAATTACAGAGCAAGAGCACTAATTTAAATCGTAAAGCTAATTTAAGAAGAATAGGTATTTTGCTGAGGTAAGCAGGAGGGAAACCCTGTGTTTTGACACCACTTGTAAACTTTCTCACCGACACGCCCCACGGAATCCCCGATACACTGGAGCTTCCTTCGTCTCTAACAGTCTTGAGAGCCTGTCTGAGCAGAGATTTACATTGCCTGTTTTCTGCTGTGGGTAAGTTTGGGAGCTATATGCATTTTATTATTATTATTATTATTATGTTATATAAATCTGTTGACCATATAAAAAAATTAAAAAAATAAAAGAAAAAATATTGTTATATTCAATTCAAATTATTTTTAAATGCTAGTTTAGCAATCTCTTATATGCTTGAAATGATTGAAATGCAATGTACGGCGATCAGCGGGATCTGTCAGTATCGCACTAGCGATTGTTCAGTAAACAAAGCGCTTATTATTATGACTGATACCCTCGCCATTTACAAGAAGCGTGTACAAGTTTCAAGTCGGGCAGTGGGCTGTAGTGACGGAAGTCATAGTGAGTGTCACACACTGTCGCTTTTCAAATCATGTAGGGAAAAAAAAGTGATGAATTGCTCTGTGTGCAAGGAAACGAGCGTGGCTTGTTAAGAGGGTAACACTCAAATAAACGCGGGAAGAAGAATAGACAAGTACACCGGTGTGTATCAACATCTTGTAGCTCGACGGTGGGGAAGGAAGGGTGGGGGGAAAACAATTAGTCAGCAGCGCGTGAACGTCACCGGCGGAGAACGCCGTGTCCAGAGGTAGACGTTATAACGACTGAACAAGAATGACTAATGCGGAGTAGGATACTTCGACGAGAGGCAAACATTTCAGCAATATCCACCAGTCAGAGCACCCCAGATTCGCATTAAAACGTCAGAGAAATTATGTGGGATGCTTAAAGATAAACTAGATAGGGAGATGTGTCTATAGTTAGCTTTAAAACAGTGTGGCGGTGCTTCATAATGCAAATGTCATGTGTTAGGCCTAGTTTATCTCATTTAACTTGGAAAAAGACTGAGACTGAGATGAAAAGCCATCATTTACCCATCAAACCTGCACTTTTTTTTTTCTTCCGTGGACCACAAAATATGATGTTAGACTTTTCGGTCACCATTCACTTTCATCGTAGTGAAAGTGAATGGTGACTGAGGCTGCCTAACGTCTTTTTGTTTAGCAATCGAAAGAACTTAATACAGCATCGGGATGAGTAAACTGTGAGTTTCATCTCTTTAAGTTCCGTTGATCTGCACCATAACATTTCCATTCCAGTCAAGCAATGTACAGAACAAGGGAAACATTACCATAATAAACAAACCTCTGTTAACCGTTTCACATTATGTGGTTTAATGCAAAACAAACCCAACGAATTCTTAAAGCAAACAATCCCGCAACGTTTACAACCAAACCTGCGTATGTATACAACGTCTCGTCGCCGAGGAAACGCCGTTCCCGCACGTCTGACGCAAGGACGTCAGGGCGATTGGTACTTTTTTTGTTTTTGCTGCGTAGCAACCGGTTTCCGTGGTTACCCTTAAAGGGGCGGCGCAGTGGTTGAACGTTGCCTGTGAGATTTCTGCCTGTGGGAAAGCGCGCTTTTGGTTGTGTGTGTATGTTTACATTCTTTTGACTTTTACGAGATCTTAAGAGGCGCATAGTTACACGTTTTAGTTTCTTGTGAGCAGACCACACGCAGGCTTCCTTCAGTCGTCGTTTATTTTTTGCAGCTAGTAGTCCCATTAGCTATGTAGCCATCGTGCTAATCGTCCCGTCTACATAACCGTGCAACGTTGCAAACGGATAGTAGCTGTCATGTTAGTACTAAAATAAATGATAGCTCTGTACTGTATCAAAACCACGCTCGATTAAAGGGATAGACTGCTCGAAATGTGTATAATCTGTCGGATTGTTAGTTACCTGTTATAGTCCACAATAAAACAGTACTTTCTTTATCTTTACACAACTTTAGGTTTGCATAAACACAAAAGACTGGATGGTGACCATTTAACTTGGTTGTGGAACTGGATCATGCTTCTTTTAAGTAGTTTAAATTCTATAAAACAACAAGCCGCCAATATTAAATCAAGTTTAAGGTTTATAGATCTAACAAATCTCACTGAAACTCTGCAGTTAAAACTAAAACTCGTTTCTGCATGTACTAAACTTTTTAATAATTGAAACGTTGCTTACACAGCAGAAAATCCAGGTATAACTGGTTTAATTGAATGCACAAACTATTGGCTGAATATTTTATACAAATTGTGACCAGCATCAAGCCATTTAAAAAAAGACACAAAAGTATCACAGAATGACCCCATGCTGTATATTCTGGGTGTATACAATAGGGTTTGGTGAAAAACAAGCTGACATGTAATGTATTATTTAATGAAATTCTTGACCTTGGCTGTTGGTCTTCTGTGCACGACTGCACATTCGTGAGATTCTTATCAGTACCGCAGTTCAACCCAGAAAAGGCACACAAGTGGTGAGAAATCAAGATTAACAAAAACGTGACATGAAATACAATCCACGTACCTTCTTCTCTGAGGTGAATATAGCCGTTCTGTCAAAAAACTTTTTTGGGGATTTCTTTGGCATTGTATTTCATGCTGTTTTTTTATTAATCTTGATTTCTCACAACTTTTGTTCTTTTTCTGAGCGAGTCGGAGTGAACTGCGGCGCTGAAGAAGTCTCATGATCATGTAGTCGTGTACAAAAAAAAAAACAACAACGGCCAATGTCAGGAATTTTGTTAAATAATACATTAAATTTCAGTTTCTTTTTCACCAAACCCTATCGTACACCCCCAGAACACTTGAAATATACGGCACGTGTCGTATGGGATCATTCTGTGATACTTTTGCTTCTTTTTTTAAAAAAAAAAAAGCTTGATACCGGTCACTATATTGGTTGCTATTGTATACAAGCAAATTGTTTCATGTTATACAGGATAACTAATTGCAAGCTATCTACAATCAATGTCAAAGAAATAGTGCAATTAATTAGGAAATTAAATAAAAATAACAAGACAAAAAATAATTCAATAAATCAGTTTCCCTACCATTGATGCATTTAAAACTTGATGTAGAACAAGGGTTCTTGACAGCTTTTTAAAAACGTGGCACCCATTAACAGCTTTATAAAAATAAAAAAAAGTGACACAATGGCACGAAACAGTAAAAATAACTGTGCATATGTTATAAAAGGTAATGATCATTAATAATACATCAAGTAACGAGATTCCCACTTAACGGTTGTATACTGAGTATAATGTTTACAGTAGTCTTTTTGTCTTTACTGTCCTGTGCTACAATAAAGCTGTTTTTTAAATACGTAAAACTCTGAACATTTAGGAGAGTGGTTTTCGGTCCTGGTGGGATCCATCACGGCACTGCTCATTTTGTATGTCTTACTTATTTAACACACTTGAGATCATCAGCTTGTTAGGAACTGAACTGAGCATGTCAGTGCTGTGGATCCCCAGCACTAGGATTGAAAACCACTGATTTAAGAGGTGCAGACTGTGCAGTAAATGAACTGGAAAGACTAACAAAACCAGAAAGTGCAGGAACTACAACCGAATATTAATAAGAAATTCTGTTAATCCATTGACAGTCTAGCTGTTCCAAAGACAGAAGCTGTGGCGTGAAACTGTGTGCTATGAAGTACAAAAATGACTCAGAATTGATTGACACTGCAAGTCATTAAAGCTCTAAAAGGCTGCAATGATATGGAAATGTAAAAAATCTTGATCCCTAGATCTCGAAAACATGTTAAGCATTACAGGACTAAAACAGGCCAAAGTTATGAGGCAGCCTAACATTTAGTGTTTTCTATTCATATGCGTATAATGTTATTTTTACTTTATTTTTTATGTTTTAACTGGTAAAACTTTAGTTTAGGGTCCAGTTCTCATTATCACTATTAACAAGTTGCTTATTAACATGCATATTACTAGGATATTGGCTGTTTATTAGTACTTATAAAGCACATATTAATGCCTTATTCTACATGACCTTAATCTTACCACATACCTAAACTTAACAACCATGTTACTATTAATAAGCAGTAATTAGGAGTTTATTGAGGCAAAAGTCATAGTTAACAGTTAGTTAATAGTGAGAATTGGACCCTAATCTAAAGTGTGACTGTTAATTTTATTAATAATTGATTATTTAAATAGTTTGTGCACCTATACTATATAATATAAGCTGTTTTAAAGTTAAGTTAACCCAAGAGAAAACATATAGGCAGGTCATTTGACATGCTGATTCGTCCTGTACTCACATTTACTCAGATGATCGTCACATGTTTTGTTGTTTCTTAGGTGACTGCAGTTGCTGTAGTTCGTGTGTTACTGGCAGAACAATGAATAGGAAAATATGTTTATTTGCATTTCAGTTTAAACTGCCCAACTGCAGTCACGGGTCATGGGTGTTCTCATGCATTCATTTGGCTTTATGCAAAAAATAAAGCTCAGTTTTCCTGTTTTGGCTCTACTTCAGAGCCATATTGTTTTTTTTATATTAATTAACCTTTGCCATCTTGCTACAAAAAGTCCCATAATGCAATGTAGGGCTGTGTGTTTTGTTTACCCGACTCTCTCTGTTTTTGTTTCTGTGGTCTTTGTACAACTTGAACCCCTGCAGCAATCACGAGAGTGTCGTGTTTCCTGGAGAGGCGGGACGTTTGCCCGCCTAAAAAATATTTGTAACCAGGCAACAGCAAGGCCCATCCCACAATAGCTCTGTGTTGTTGACACCCCTCTTGGCATGCTTGCTTACCCTAATGGCGTTGCATAACCTCTTTCTCTAACTTCCCAGCACCACAAATCAAAATGAGCTGAAACAGTCTCATAATTCTCGAAGAAAACTGCACAACTTGTATTGCTTCTGTGTTATTCCCCTGGACCTTCACTGCATGAACTTCGTTTACTTTTTGGGCTTGGACTACTGTGTTTGCACAGACGCACGGAGTTGCAGAGAGCTGCATCTGCAGTTGAACTGAAACTGACTGTCTGCGGCTGTATCCTCCATTAAAGTGGGGGTTGTTTACACAGACTTTGGCTTCCCTGCGGACATGTTGTTAAGTTGTTTAAGAAAACAATACTTGCATTGAAAGCATAAAGTACAGTGAGTACAATGCTAATGTGTAAGGAAATAGTCTCTGGTGTGAAGATGAGCTTGAATCTTTAAAATTACCCTACTGAAAAACGTTTTAAACCACACTATAGGCTAGTTTGCTGGTCAGGGCTGGCTGGTTTTAGAGCAGTGGTTCTCGACCTTTTTGACCCCCATGGACCCTTTTCATATTTTCGGGGTTCTCAGAAGTGGAAGTCGTTGTAGTCGGGTAAACTTAGTGGTGAACGAGAGACGAGAGCAAATGTAATTTTTGTATTCCCATTTGCTCCAGTAGCAAAAGAAAAAATAAATGACAGTGTTTCCATGACTTTTCAAAAGTGGGGAAAAATATAGAGAGATTGATTAAAACAGTCAGAAGACAGAATTATGTGAAATTATGTTTTGTTTTTTGGAATTAACTGTAAAAAAGTGATATAACTACTGATCTATTTATAAATGACATAGTGGATATAACAAAGTATAGCATTCTAAATGTATACACTGTAAAAAAAATTATTTTCCTGATTTGTTATCACAACATTTTTTCTTTTGTCAAATCAACTTAGATAATTCATGTGGTTCAGATAACATAATATTTTGAGTTTCTGTTGATTGAACCAGTTGCCTTCATTGTATTAACTCAAATTTTTAATTTCAGTCAACTTTAATGGCAACCAGGTAAGTTACTTTTTAAAGTTAAACCAACAATTCTTTTTTACAGTATACTAATTTTAAAAAATTAAATTTGCTAGATTTGCGATGTTGATAATTGTGTCAAAGTCTGGGAAATTGTCTACAATAATACTTAATAATAGTTTTTTTTAAATTTATTTTTATTTACAGACACAGTGTCCGTAGATTAAACTAGCTAAATAATCATAATTAAAATAATTTCAGAATTCCAGACGTTTTAAAAGCTGAACATTCTTTATATTTATATTTCCCACTCTTTTTAACCAATGAATTCCCCCTCTTTACTGGATAAAGATTTTTAAAAATAATTTTTACTCACAATTTCTACTTAATAAAATATTTTAGAATTTGGCATAACTAGAAAAATGTATATAATCCTGGTTCTTCAAAAATAAAAAAAACCTTTTATGTTGATTTTTAATTGTATTTTGTCTTATTGTAAATGATTTTAAGTCATTTAAGTGATTTTTAACATGTAGGAACTACAGTAGTGATCTACACCCTTGTCACATCTTCCTTGTAGTATGATTTTAGGTTTGATTCTTTTGGATATCTGTAAATTATAATATAGATCTTTAACCATCACACCCCATAAAGAAACAAGTCTCATTTATACTCCCTTTGCTTCTGTCTCGTAAATGGGGAAACTCTCCGTCGTGTCTGGAAACATCTGGAGGGGCAGACAGCATGAGGTCATTGCTCTGCCTCCCCAGAGTTCTCATCGTCCGGGATCGCCACGCATGTACGTCTGTCTGCTCTGAAAGAATGTGAGAGAAAGCTTCGGAATTTACATTTTTGTACCAAATAGAGCCACGTGATTGGCTCCCCTGCATCTATGTTCTTTTTCCTGATAACTTGTTTAGACAAACTGAACTTCAAGTTACTGCTTTAACAAATCCCATGTGGCTGAGGGCACAAAATAAGGATCTAAGATTTAAAATATATTGTTTTGTATTGACATATATGGTTCCATGAAAAACTTTTCACATCCACTTTCAATTGCACAAAATATAGTGGAAAAGGGTTCTCTAGATTATTAAAATGTTTTAAGAAAACAATGGTAGGAACTGTTCTCTGAAAGGTTCTTTAGGGAACACAACATTGTTCTTCTATAGCATCTCCATGAAAACCCTGGTTTGGAACCAGGTTTGGAAACTTTTAATGTTGTTTATATGGTGTTTTTAATATGCTTTCAAACATATTAAAAATGGTGTCAAGTCAACACCATTGCTGAGTATTTTCTCTTTAAAACTGCAGTAATCTAAAGACAGGATGGGAGTGGAGGCGGGGCTAATTTACATATTCATAGAACTACGTATACAAAATGAGGCAAGGGTGTAGAGTTACATTCAAGCTGTTTTAAGGCATGAAGATTTTTTTTTTCAAGGAAAAAACATTTAAATATGTCATTTTGGTGGCCAAAGATGAGTTTTAAGGGATAAAATTATTGACTACAGGGGGACTACGGTTCTTCATAAACATCCTAAAGGTAACAGCGGTCTGGACTGGGTGACCCTGACCTACATAGTCAAGTATTTTTGATGAGTACATTGCCCAATATTAAACCGCAGACCAGTGACGGGAGTTATGTGATTCTCCATTACATTCACAACTTCCTGTCAGGATTGCAGTCTGAGTGTTCGAGGAAACTGCAAAGGAAAAGGAAACTGCGTGCTGTCTTTGATAACCTGACGGAAATTTTTTCCGCATTCAGAACAAAATCAGACCTCTGGAATGTGTTTGAGGAAACAAACACTGATAAGTGCCTGAACAGGACCAAGTTACATCTGATGAGAACGTCACACTATAATTTCAATTCAACGTTGCCAATTGTCTGTCTTAATCCAGCTATCACTGGCACTCCATTGTGTAGAAGAACATGAATTGCCATTTTGTTCCATGCAATCCAACGGGCTCAAGCATTACTGAAATGCAATCAGTGGGTTTAGTATTCAGCAGCGTAGTGTGACTCAGACAGCGTAAACCTCAAGCGCGTCAAACGTAGCCTACTTTCAGCAGGCCGCATGCCAGACAGAAAGGAACAGCGCTGGTTTAGAGAGAGAGAGAGAGAATGTACTCTTTTTCTACCACCTCTCTGCATATCCATCAGTCTCCAGCAATTCTTTCTCTCAACCCCCACATTCTCTCTTGCTCTTCGCATCCATCTCCCCCACTCCTCCAATGCTTATGCAACAGTTGCCCTATTTTTATGGGGGAGGTTGTGAGGGAAGCGAGATTGAAAGTGCAGGTGGGAGGGAATGATGGAGATAGGAGGAAGGGGGGTCCAGGAGTGCTGTCTGAGCACACTGCACACGTCAGGTGAAAGACAAACTGTCCCTTTCTGACTCCCCCTACCCCCCCAAACCCCACCCCCACCCCCCCCTGTGTGCCACTCTTCTCCGTCATTACCTCCACCCCCCACCGCTCACCCACGGTCGAGACTAGACAAACCTTGTTCTCCGATTGGTGTTTATTGCAAACAAAGTATTGCTGTGGGACTCCAAATAAAAAGGTTACTTAGAACTCGTATTATACTGGATGTCACTTATATGCTTAGCAAAACTGGAAGGGAAAAGTATTCAGTTTTAAGTGTCACATTTACCGTTGCTCTGTGAAATTTCATGGACAAAATCCAGTCATTCCAATCGGGAGTTTCATATGAGGGGGGAAAGATTTCGCTCATGGTAGAGTTGGTCATGTCAATTTGCCATGTTGACCAACAAAAAGCTGATTGGTTTGAGACAAAGTGACTTTGGTGTGAAAAGTGCTACTATTGTCAATGGACATTTTTTGCCTGTGACATTTCGCTAATGTGACAGCACCTTCAAAAGGTGACCTATTATGACCCTTTTTACAAGATGTAATATAAGTATCAGGTGTCCCCAGAATGTGTCTGTGAAGTTTCAGCTCAAAATACCCCACAGATCATTTATTATACCATGTTTTAACTGCCTATTTTTGGGTGGGAGAAAAAATGTGCTGATTTGGTGTGTGTACCTTTAAATGCAAATGGGCTCATACTCCACCCCCAAGCTCACGATTCCAATACACTGAGACGTAAATAACACAGGAGAAGCTCACACAGCAAATATAACTCTCAAAATGGATCATTACAAACTGTTCATGATGCAGCATATCAGATCACGTAGGTATGGCATGTACAGTATTTTGTGGATGTTTGCTAACATTTGATTCTGAATGAGTTTGATACCATGCTGCACGGCTAATATGGCTAAAGCTACAGACTGTTGTGGAGACTAGAATGAAGATGCGTTTATGAATTATACAGACTGCAAGCGCTTTCGGGTTAAAAATGAAAATAACGACATGGCTCTGGTCTCTGTGAATACAGGAAGAAACAATGGTAACTTTAGCCACATTTAACAGTACATTAGCTATGTGCTAATGAAACATATTCAGAAAGACAATTTGCAAACATCATGAAAACAAGTGTGTTTGATCAGGGTTGAAGCTAAATTGTGCAGGACAGCTGCACTCCAGCACCAGAGTTACTGGTACACCGTTGTTGCTTGCGAAAACAAAATGGCGGAGCTGTAAGTGGAAACATTATAATATTACCGCCCCTTAATCTGTATAAGATCTCCTTCCTATGTCGCAAGGGGAGCGAAATCTGAACGGCTCGCGTTTTCACATGCTTGCAGGGAAAGGCTTACCAAAACAAAATCACATTTTATGGCTTGGTAGATGCACCAAGGACACGATTATAACATTTAAACACGGGAAAAAGTCAGATTTTCATGATATGTTCACTTTTAAAGGATAGTTTACCCCAAAATTAAATCCTTTAATCTAAACCTGCATGTCTTGGGTGTTTTTTTAATACATACAATAGAATGTTGTACAGGTTCGGAACGATATGAGGATGAGTAAATGATAGGATTTTCATTTTTGGATAAACTTTTCCTTTAAGCAAGTAGCTTCCTCTCCTTTGAAGAACCACCTGAGCTTGTTTGTCTATCGCATCTAAGAAACACTCTTCAGTAAGCTTGGTATCATCACAAATGTCCCCAAGAACTGAAACACACCCTCATTTGTTAATGTATTATTTCATTACTGCAGAGTTTGTGTTTGCATCTCCTGTACATTTTGATGCAAAAATCTGTGTTTGTTATTTTAGAACTGCATTTAATTTTGGTTTTGTGCTCTGATTGGCTCAGACGTGCTGGGAGAAGAAAAGAGCGTGGTGTTGTCTTGAAGACGAGAGGGGTGTGAGTGAGATGAGTGAACAGCACTGTGCAGAAGTCAGTCTCTGGCATCTTTATACAGTATATATGTCAAATATTTCTGTTTTATAGGTTTATGTACTAATAGCAAAATCAAAATCTTGCCAAGAGCCTTGATCTATGATTTATATTAAAAATATTTTAAAAATAATTTTATTATTTAATTAAATTTATTATGACTGAATCATATTTAACATAAGGGGAAATTCTTGTATTAGGGGGCCTGGGCCAACAGTTTGTCAGTAAATCTGTATAAGGAAATGCTGACTTTTACTTGTGTGATATAAACTTGGAATTGTGATTTTAAAAGTCAGAATTGTGAACTATAAACTTGCAACTGCGAGCTTGTTTGGGAAATGTCACGCCCCTTACCATAAACACGAGTTTCAACACACTACTAACTCAACCAGGCTCCGCCCCTTTTTTGTGTATGCCTTGGGCAGAAATATTGTGACATGTACGTTACCGGAAGAAAACTCAAGACTACAATGGAGGTGTTTTAGGGAGTTCAGAAACAGTGCACACTGATATAAAGAATAACTCCCGCTGGAGGGATTTGTAGACCTTTTTCGTGCTCAAACAGCAACTTTACATACTAAAGGAACTTAAAATGTAAAGAAAGGCATAGTATGTATGACCCATTTCATTTGACACAAACACAATGTTACATGAAAACAAACTGAACATTTGTCCCTTACAGCCCTGTTTTGATTTGCATCAGATTAACCATGGCCTTTACTCTAACAAAGGTCCATAGAGTAGTGAAATGTGCCTCTGAGAGCTGAATCCTGGCTATTCAGGTGAATTTGGCATTGTGCAGGTGCAGGCATCTAGTCTCTGACTAGAGCAGTTCTCAATCAGAGGGCTAAGGAGGCCTCAGCAAATTATTTAGATTAAGAAATTGATATATTAAAATAATCTAATTCTAATCTTAATTAAAATGCTAAAAATACACATCACATCAAGATGTACACTGAAACCCTATTTCTTTTTATTTTCCCTCAATAACTATTGTTATTGAAGAACAAAGTTCTGAAATACAGCACATGAATCACAAAGTGAATCATGATGAATTACTCTTAATATATTTGATTAACTGTGTTAATGAATCAATACAGCAATAAAAAGTTCGAAAACAAGCATAATTGTCATAATTACAGCAGAAATACTGACTTAAAATATTGTGTGGGATAACAAGATGTGAAACCAGGATTCAAATTCCCTCCTAAGCCTAGTCCCAGACTAAAATGCATGTTTGAGCCGTCTTAACTGAGGCAACTTGCACTGACATATCTTAAAATATGTCAGTTCCATTGTTTTGTCTTAAGATGTACACCAGTAATGTTTTTTTTCTAAGGCACGTTTATAAAAGCTACTTAAATGTCCCATTTAACTAAGGCCTGATCCTGGCTTAATCTAAGCCCTGTCTGTGAAACCAGGCCTTAATGTACCTTTCTTTTTTTTCTTTTTCTTTTTTTTTTTAAATGAGTAAACTCTTTAAAGGGAGCCAGAATATGTGTACTACACAAAATGAAGCATATTCATGATGGACAATTGTTTATGTAAAATAAAACTCTTTAAACAGAAACAAAATTTCTCTTCTGTGGAACTGTGGAATTTTTTTGTCTATACAAAGTTCAAAGATGGTGCAGGCTGATAGGTCCTTAACTCAATTACTTGCAATCACATCATTCTATAGGGCACAGCTGATTGGTTCCTGCTGTATCAGTAGCCTATGAGCTCGCTGCTCAGCCTTCAAATACTTGGTCTGCATTCAGTTGCAGCACGCTTTCAGAAACCCTCCACCTTCCCCAGCTCCACCTGTATAGATCTGCTACGGGTAATTAATGTATGCTACGTATATTGTACAGCGGCATGTCTTACTTGCTCATAGCAGCATGTCGTGTATGTATTGTGTCCCGTACTTGCTCAGCAGCAGCAGCGTAGCAGATCTATTCTGCCAAGAAGATATCAACATTATCATATCCATTACCATCCCAAACACTCATGTAAAAGAGAATACAAATAAGGTCAAGGGGATCTAATGTTGTTTGATTCCCAATGTTCTTCAAAATATCTTCTTTTGTATTCCGCAGAAGAAACATACAGTTTTGAAATGACGTGAGGGTGAGTAAATAATGACAGGATTTTCATTTTTGCGTGGACTATCCCTTTAAATAAAATGTTCTGGAACCAAAGACTATAGCTACAGTAAATGTCCCGAACTGTTTTTAGCGCATTGAGAGAGATCACATAATCCCATATTTTAATCAGGCAAGAGTGATTATGAATTTTGGAGATAACAGCTGTGTAAAACACAAATTTAGATCTTAAATTTTAAGATACAAATAGCTCCGTACACTCTAAAAAATGCTGGGTTAAAAAAAAGAAAAAAAAAGAAAAAAAGAAACTTGGGTTGAAAATGGATAAACTCAGCGTTTGGGTTTGGTTTAACCCAGCAGTTGGGTTAAATGTTTGCCCAACGTGCTGGGCAGTTTTATTTAACCCAACTATTGTTTAAAAATGACTATATGGCTGGCTTAAAATGAACCCAAAATAGTTTGGAAATTAAAAATCAGACAATTACTAGAGGCAGCAATAATAATCAAAAGGTGAACATTTATTAATAAGCAATTTAATAAATGTTATTGTTTAACTATTATCCATTAAACTTATGAATAAATGTTTATTCATTAAACATATTAATAAATGTTAATTTCAAACATATTTTGCACAAACTGCACAGTTTTCAGTTTCTTTAGTGCTAAGACACAAGCCTGGGAGATGTTTACTAATGGCCCATGGCATTATGGTTGTAGAAGGTTGACATTTATGCAAGAAGATTCATTCCTCAGAGATTTGAAGCTTCTTTGAGTGCATGGTTCACACAAAGTATTCTGATTTGTCTGCATGAAATGTAGTCGGGCATATGCATGTAGCCTAAATAATTGAGCAATTTAGGCAAGACCGCACTTTTGTCATTATACTGAACTAAAGGCACTTCAGTCTGTAATTATATAGCATTAACGCACCTCTAACAGTGCAATTACGAGCAATTATCGTAGTTGTTATTCAATAAATACAGATGTAAGTTAGCAGTTAGAACGGGGCTGAGAGAAGAAATGTACCTGCTGATTATCAGCGTATTACTTTGATACCTTTTTACTCTTTTCCTCCTGCATATGCAACCTCACTGCAGTGGGCACACAAATACCTTCACCATCCTGCCAATTTATCAGTATGTATTTTTAAAACATGCATAAAATGTATCAAGTTCACCCCAGTTTCATTAATGCGTCAGCCCTTAATGAGTTGACGTAAAAGTGAACATTTAACAAAGTACTCAGTGTGGGGGCAAACAGTCAAATGCAGTTTGAGTGACGCATTAGTCAGTGTGTGATGCACTCGCACCCAAAAGAGTTGACATTTTACCCATATTGTTGTTGTTGTTCATAGGCAATGACTCCCAAACGCTCTCTTCATTTATAGTACAACTTTGCGTGAAAACGACTGATACATATTCTCAGCATGATGAAGCTCAGAGACAGCCGCTTTCTGGCTCAAAATGACACAATTGCTTCGTCAATACATGAAATCTTTCAAGTAAATATCTATAAATACATCTAGTGACATCAATTTCAGTAGTATTGTGTTCTCCAGCCAGGTCTAAAAATGCATCTTGGCAGTCAGCTTGAAGAAGGCACCTTCCTTAAGGAGCTTCCACTCTGGAAAACGCTCCCACACACGCTGCACTACAACTCTGGAGCTATTCCTGTAGCCACCCCCATAGAAGTGTACCAAATTACCAAGTGTCGGCAAGAAATAGAGGCAAAGCATGTCACTGCGGCGCACCAATGGGATCAATTGGGGGAATGAAGCGAGGGGTGACGGAGAAAGGAATGATAACATGAACACAGATGGAGGGAGGTGGAGAAAAGGTTGAAGTTTATTCATTCAACCCTGCGATTCTGAATCAGTCACACGAACACATGTTCGGCAAGCTGCTGTGCTTATTTCCTCCTTAGTAATTAGATTCAATCAAAGTAAATGTTCTGCCAGATACCCTGAGTCTAATTCTTTGGTTATTTTAGTCCTTTCTCAGAAAATCCCCCCACAGAATTCGATATTTCTAGCCATCTGTCATCTTGGCTTATACATATTCAGGTAGGCAAACTTTTGAATAGATATTTAGATCTTTCTCGACAAATCAGCTTTATCTGATTGGTGTGCAAATCTGGTACACATGGCTGTAGTGAAAGGTTAAAAATATCAGTCTTTGCGTCAGAGATAGATTTCATATCCCAGTGAAAGGAAGAATAGCTAATTTTATGCTAAAATAATAATAATTATTAGTTGGGTTGAAAATGGACAAATGCAGCGATTGGGTTGTTTTAACCCAGCGGCTGGGTTAAATGTTTCCCCAATGTGCTGGGCAGTTTTATTTAACCCAACTATTGTTTAAAAATGACTATATGGCTGGCTTAAAATGAACCCAAAATTAAAAATTAGACATATAATTACTAGAGGCAACAATATTAATCAAAAGGTGAACATTTATTAATAAGCAATATAATAAATGTTTATTTAATTATTGTTAATTAAACTTAATAATAAATGTTCATTTATTAAACATTTAACCCAACCGCTGGGTTTGTCCACTTTCAACCCAACTTGGGTTGTTTTTAACCCAGCATTTTTTTTAGAGTGTTTTTAATATTATAATTTTTCAGATGGTCAACAAATGAATATTTCTTCAAAATTGTTCAAGTCAAATGCAATATTTGTACAGAAGCTACTGTGTCTGTGTGAATAACCTTGGTCTGCAGTGTTTTTGGCAGACACTTTCATTCTGTCCACAGGAAAACACTACCTTCTGTTTTAATGCTTCTATTTTAAGCCAAATCACTATGATAAGACATTGTGACTGCTTTAAAATGGTATCTATTTGGTGGCATGGCATGTATTTTGCAGTTTTAAAGTGATATTAGTTTTCAGTTATATTATTCTTACTTTGAGGATAAGTGACTTTCATGGGTTTCATTTGATTCCTAGTGTCCCCGATCAGAACATATAAATATATATACATTATTTAAATGCAAGAATGTGTGCAGGTACATGCCATAACTAGTGTTGGGGAAAGATACTTTTAAAAGTAATGCATTACAGTAATGTGTTAAAAAAGTAAAAAAGTTACTAATTGCGTTACTTAGTTACTTTTTATGAAGAGTAATTCATTACATTACTTTTTCTCCCCTGGGTTGGCCTGGCTTGTTTGTTTTTTAATAACAACAAAAAAAGTTATATTTTGGCAAATGTTAATTTCATTTCAATTATTCATTTCACGTCCAAAGTGAAATGAATAAGCCTCAGGCTGAAAGAAATGCATATTTAGCTTGTACAGTAGAGGGCGCAGCTCAAACAAACCTTTCAGCTGTGCTGCCATTCTGGATTAAAGAAGAACAGGACGCAGGAGAAGAAAGTTCAACACTCTTACTTCTAAATCTAATATAAAGTCATTTTTGCTTATTAGTAGGGTTGAATTAGATAATTGAAGGTCAGCAGCAAAGACATTGGTTAATAAATTGAGATTAAATACATAAAGTATATTTGTGTAATTTAACATAGTTAATTATTACATTTGCATAAAATTCTGAGATTGCATTTCACAGTTTTTATTCATTTTGAGGAATACTGAATGTTTTCGTGCAAGCGAGATGAGTAAATGTATGCTCACATTTAGTCTAGAACTACAGTAACCATCATGTTCACACCTCTGCACTTAATTTCTCTTAGAATGGGGACAGGAGAGCTTTGAGTCAATAAATGTGAAAAAGTAACTAGCGTTACTTATTTGAAAAAGTAACAGATATTTTGTTGTCAATTGAGAAAGTAATGTGTTACTTTACTAGTTACTTGAAAAAGTAATCTGATTACGTAACTCAAGTTACTTGTAATGCGTTATCAACATCGGCCATAACTATACTATTTGGGCCCCAAAAGCAACTTTCTTCATTAGCTACTTTTCCATCCAAAGTTGCGAATTTAACTTGTGCACAAAACTGGAATATCGCCAAAAACATTGGCGAATAAAGCACTGTTTCCATCCAGTTTTTTATGCGCATTTTTAGAATTTATGCACACCTTGGCGTTTCCATCCATCTTTTTTTATGCAATATCCCAAAATGCACATAAAAATAGGTGGATGGAAACAGGGCCCTATTTTAACGATTTAAGCGCATGGTCTAAAGCGCACGGCGCAGGTGCACAGGGCGTGTCCGAATCCACTTCTGCTAGTTTAACAACGGACAGCCGCGCCCCAGCGCATGGTCTAAAAGGGTTGTCCCTAGTCTCTTAATAAGTCATGGGTGTGTTTTGGGCGTAACATGCAATAAATCAATCAGAGTCTCATCTCCCATTCCCTTTAAAAAAGCCAGCTGCGCTCGCGCCATGGCGGATTCGCTATTTACATGGCAGAATTTGCAAACAGAAAAACTGAACGCTTCTCTAGCGAGGAAACGGATCTACGGGACAAAGCATTTTTATCTTTATGCACACAATAATAATCTTTTACATTGTAATCCTTATATTTTTAATATTTGGCATGTTTGTGTGCTTCTGCATCCCTGTGTGTGTAATAAGCAGAGTGTATGCATGTTGTGCACCCGCCTGTAGGCACATATTACTAACGCGCTCTTTAAATTAAAAAAAAAAAAAAGAATAACATTGCGCCTTTGACTTTAGAAAAGGTTTTTGTTGGTCATTGGCGCAGTCGTTTTCAGTTGACTCAAAATAGCAACACGCCAACAATGCGCCTGAACACACCTCGTTTTCAGACCAGCACAACCATGGGTGCACAAATAGGCGCGAGTGCATTTGCTATTTAAACAACATAGTGCAGGACGTGAAAATGATAACTGCGTCGGGCTGAAACTAGCAAAAAACACTTGCGTCACGCCGGCCCATAGTATTTAGAGTTAAGTGAGTAGTCTGTTTATGTCCAATATTTAATTATAGGGAATGTTTTACCAGTGCCTAATGTTTTTTGTTTTTTTTGGAAGGTCCTTAAAAGTGTAAAATGGATGATTGGTCCAAAAAAACAAGCAGCTGAAATGAGCAAAGATGGCAGATATCAAATTGCATACTTCTGGTCTATACTAATAATAACTTTTCAATAATATCTGTTATGTCTGACCTCACAGACAGACCGAGAGCAGGACAGGGCAGACAGGGATAACCAAGTCAAGAGTAGCTTTTAGAAAAGCCAATACACAAACGGATTATGGCATAAAAAGTACAAGATGTAACTGGTAAAGTATGATCGAGAGAGCAATGACAGACATGCATGCCTGCTTTTATAGCTGTTTCCAGAGGCGCTTGGACTGTTGCTGGGGGCAACCTCTGTTCGGTCACCTTACGGCAGGGAGGAAGTATTGTGTGAGCAAAGGTTTCTATTAATAGGAGCAGCGGGAGAGAGGACAAGAGCGTACGAGTGTGTGTGTGTGAGCAAGCATACGCGCATGTGTGAGCGAACGAGTGCAAGGTACACGAGGAGGAGGAAGCAGATTGTGAGAATGAGACAGTTACTAGAGAGAGCTGGAGGGAGGGATGCAGGGAGAGCGTAGCGGAGGAGGGAGCGATGGCGTGATGACGCTGTGCGTGGCGTCAGAGCGATAAGAATAGAGCCGGTGCGTGCAGTGCTGCTGAGACATCGCTTTTAATACCCACAGCTACTATCTCGCTCCCCGAACAATGTGTGTGTGAGAGAGTGTGTGTGTGTGTGGAGGTGTAGGTATACGCACAGAAAAATTTTTAATATAGAAATGCCCTCTGATGAAAGATTATGACTTGTGGTTTTATATTTGGAAGCAAAAAAACATCCGCAACTTTTGAAGACATTAAGCAGAGATACATAAATGTTCAAAAACAGGGGAAAAAAGTACAAGAGGAAGTACGAGTCATGCTGAATGAATGGAAAAAAAAAAGTAATTAGGCTGCTTGTTACAAGAAATATAATATTTGCTGCCACTGAATCATACCAAATCATTAAATTGGAAGCTCTATTAAAAAAAATGGTGTTAAAATGCTTTTTAGATGCTTTTTAAACACATTGTTCACCAAAAATTGTACATTTTGTCATCATTTACCTTCATTATGTATTTCTTTCTTTTGTGGACCACAAAATTAGATATTTAGCAGAATGTCCAAGCTGCTCTTTTCCTTGCAGTGAATGGTGATCACAACTGTCCCTGGTCTCCATTCACTTCCATTGTATGGAAAAAGAGCAACTTGGACATTCTGCTAAATATCTTCTTTTGAGTTCCACAGAAGAATGAGAGTCATGTGGGTTTGGAATGACATGAGGGAGAGTAAATGATGACAGAATGTTAATTTACAAGTAGAATATATTTTTAAAATATCTAAGGGGGATTAAATGTTTTGTATCCAGGCAGTAATAACCTTCATGGTCGCAGACCCCAACTGATGGAGCAGTGAGTGGGTGGATGCAACTGCAGGGCAAAGGTCCGCAGATCACAAATGAGATAGAAGGGGGTGATGTAGGAGACGTAGGCCCAGATGGATGACGTCAGAGTAGTCTTGGCCTAGCAGGTCTGTCCCGCTGAGGTGTCGGGTCTGGACAGGCTCACACAGCCAACAGCCTGAGCAGCCACTGCACAAAGATCAGAGAAACGATTCAGTGAATGTGCTGTGCACATTAATAAATATATGCTTATATTGTACATACATAGTATAGATACATATAACCTTAGAAATAGTTCACCTAAAAATTTGATTCTGTCATGACAACTCTCAAAGTGTTTGGCATGGTAATGGATGTGACAGTGTTGATATATTTGGTCTTGGCGGAATAGATCTGCTACGCTGCTGCTGCTGCACGCCGCTGTGAGCAAGACATGCTGCTTTTATACGAAACAACATACATTAATTACCCGTAGCAGATCTATACAGGTGGAGCTGGGGAAGGTGGAGGGTTTCTGAAAGTGCGCTGCAAATGCTGACCAAGTATTAGAAGGCTGAGCAGTGAGCTCATAGGCTACTGATACAGCAGGAGCCAATCAGCTGTGCCCTATAGAATGATGTGATTGCAAGCAATTGAGTTAAGGACCTATCAGCCTGTGCTATCAAGAGTTTCATGACAGAACTTTGTATTTATTCCTCTGGTGCTCTCTGGTTATGTTTTGAACTTCAGAATGGTTATGTTTTGAATCAGAATGGTACAAAACTTGGTAAAGGGTTTGGCACTTGCTATGTGAACACAAATAAATAAATATAAATAAAGGACATGATTCAAAATGGTTAAATGGTCCTGAAAAATAAATATTCACACTTGTACTCCTCGCGGTCAAAAATGGCTGCATTGGAAATGAATGTGAAACAAATTTAATCTAGTGGAAACATTTGGTACTGCGCCCAAACACAATCTTACTGAAAGCTAATTTTTTGAGATATCAAACTCAAATTTGGAACATAACTTGTTTAGATTTGTGGTTTTGATTTTCTCGCAGTTTTAGAGTAAAACATGTTTTGGAAAATATATATTTAATATAAAAATTGATAATAGTATTTTTGTGTCTCCTTTAAAAAGAGACAAAACTTAAGTCTGTGCTCCAAAGCATGCAAGATTTATGACAGTTTAAGCTGGAAATTTCATCTTCAGGTCTATGCTCAAAACTGGATTACAACTACTGCATAAATATAAAAATATTTACATTAATACATTCATTTCATTGAAGAAAAAAACGGTCAAACGAAAAGCACCAGAGGGTTATTTACCCTCATGTCGATCTAAACCTGTATGATTTTCTTTCTTCTGTGGAATTTAAAAAATATTTTAAAAATTGCTGGTAACCAATTTCTCAAAATTGTTTATGTTCCACAGAAGAAAGATATACAGAACGACTTGAGGGAAAATTATGACTGAATTTGCATTTTTGGGTGAACTATCCTTTTAAGTGTAACTGTTGAAACCATCTCTAGGATAAGAGTTCAAAATAGGATTTATTTATTTTTTATTCTATCTATTTTAGTAATAATAATATATATTTTTTTTAAAAATCACTCAGCTTGCCTTGTTTACTGTACTTTTTTTTGACTATAAATATCTGCAAGTCATTTATATCGAATTGCTCTTGATTATATCTGGACATGCCGTGCGTGATTGATATTTTTATATTGTGTTAATCATTTTAACATTAGTCAAAGATGGCCGTGGAAGAGATTGAAAGAACTGAGCTAATTTTGATAAACAATGCAGCTGGAGAAGATCTTACAGCGTTGATGCCCTTGTCCTTCACCTCTGGGTTGGTCTCCGACTCGTAAAGATCTGAGAAGAAACAATCAGCGAGCTGAATCCTTGCAATTAACATGTTTACAGACAACGTGCACACACTCACATCACTGCTAACGACGTCACGGACATCTCCACAGCCAATAAACCTCATGATGAGATGCAGTGCTACACGATTATATTTATCTTCACACTGGATGCAGATAGTGATAACCATATGTTAATCGGCATACCGTAAATTCAATCTAACAAATATAATAAATAACAAAATGGCTACAAATTTCTAATAATAAATAGCATAGAAATCATAATGGATAGTGTTTTTGTCCTCAACCCTTTATGAAAGGGTTTGAATGAGCAGCGTTCCGGTGCTTAAAGGGCATCGAAGGATGCCATAGATGTGTAGGAGGCAGCCATAGATTCACACGGTCTGCAAGAAACTTTGACCCCTTCATCTGGATGTCAGTGAAGAAATGGACTCTTTAGACCAAGCAATGTTTTTCCAGTCTTCTACTGACAAGTCCTATTCTTAGCTGACAGGAGTGGAACATGATCTTCTGCTGCTGTAGAACGTCCACTGCCACATTTGACACGCTGTGTGTTTAGAAAGGCTCTTCTGCATAGCGCTGCGGTAACGTCTGGTTATTTCAGTTACTGTCACCTTCCTGTCTGCTTGAACCAGTCTGGCCATTACCCTCTGGCCTCTCTAAATAAAAAGGCATTTTTGTCCACAGCACTGCCACTCGCTGTTTCTGTGTTTTTTTTACACCATTCTCTGCTGATTCTAGAGACTGTCGTGCACAAAAATCATAAAAGATCGGCAGGTTTTGAGAAACTAAAGCCATTCCGTCTCGCATTAGCAATCATTTTTAAGGTCAAAGTCACTTGGATCATATTTCTGTCCCGTTATTTTGAACAACAACTGATTGTCATGTGAATGTTTTTATGCACTGATTTGCTGCTGCATGATTGGCTGTTTGGATATTTGCATTAACAAGCAGGTGTACCTAATGAAGACTACGTTTATATATTATGATAATTTTTTATTGTTTTTGAGGTCTCTTATGCTGACCAAGGATGCAATTATTTGATCAAATGAGTACAGTAAAAACAGTAATACTGTGAAATATTATTATAATTTAAAATAACTACTTGTTATTTATTCCTGTGATGCCAAGCTGAATTTTCAGCATCATTTCTCCAGTCTTCAGTGTCACATGATCCGTCAGTAATCATTCTAATATGCTGATTTCAGACATTTATCATTATTATTTATGTTAAAAACAGTTGTGCTGCTTAATTTTTTAATATTATCTTAATACTCTGATGAACAGATTGCAAGAACAGCATTTATTTTAAATAGAAATCTTTTGTAACATTCTAAATGTTTTTACTGTCAATTTTGATCGGTTTAATGCATCCTTGCTGAGTAATAGCATTAGTTTCTTTAAAAAAAAAAATAAAAAAAAAATCGTACTTATCCAAAACCTTTGAACAGTATTGTATGCTGCCTTCAAATCACAGCGGGTCACTTTCTGAGTTTTAGGCATTTCAATTTTAAAATCATACCAGAAACCAATTTGTCCTGATTCTAAAAAAGTTAAAAGGCTATGAAATTTAGACATAATGCTTTTTGTGTACTGTTGATAAAGAATGGAAATAAAGGTTGGCAGAAAACACTACTCATCAAGGCAGTTAATGAGGCGATGGACTTGTGTGACAAAAATACACTGTGAGAAAAATCACAACAACGGAAAAGGTACTGGTGATTTACTGCCAGGACATTATCTGTTCAGTTTACGGGCATTTCCTTTAACCCAAAAACACTAAATGTAATGCATAATACAAAATACGGGTAAAACACCAGTGGAAAATGAATACGGAAAATTCCTTCATATTAACATGACAAATATATCTGAGTGAAATGGCTTCTTGAAAAAAAAAAAAAAAAAAAAAAAAATGTAGGGTGGGACTTAATTTTGTCCACCGGGGATGGTTGTGGTTTGCTACTGGTGGATCTCATGTGAGTGACAGGTTGTCCCGCCCTCGAATCATGTCAAGTTATTTTGATTAAAGATTATGAGGACATGTGAATAACAAAAAATGATGTGCGCAGACAAATCATTTATAATAAATGTGACCCTGGACCACAAAACCAGTCATAAGTCACACGGGTATATTTGTAGCAATTGCCAACAATACATTGTATGGGTCAAAATGATTGATTTTTTTCTTTTATGCCAAAAATCATTAGGATATTAAGTAAAGATCATGTTCCATGAAGATATTTTATAAATTTTCTACCGTAAATGAATCAAAAATGTATTTTTGTGAGTGGATATGCGTTGCTAAGGACTCCATCTGGACAACTTTAAAGGCGATTTTCTCAACATTTTGATTTTTTTGCACCCTCAGATTCCAGATTTTTGAATAGTTGTATCTCGGCCTATCCTAACAAACCATGCATCAATGGAAAGCTTATTTATTCAGCTTTCAGATGATGTATTAATCTCAATTTCAAAAAAACTGACCCTTATTTTATGTCCAGGGTCAAAAATACTGCAATATCTCATAAAAAAATAAGAATTGTCAATTTTGCTTTCATGGTGACTTTAAGTAGTAGACATTTTCCAGGAGCACAAACAGACATAGGTTTAAGTTCCCAGTAAATATGGGCGGTTATTTATTCATGTACTTTGACTATAGATTACAGTATGGACTCTCTGGTCATGGACTTACCAAAGAGCACCTGCAGTCTGGCAACACAAGACACAAAGCCATAGAATGGCAGGTACTGTTCACCGGCGCCAAACCTCTCCCACAACAACTGCTCAATAACATTGTCACACTCCACACCTGAGGGTAAAAACAGACACAGAAAGAGGTGGAGGGAACGTGAGTGCAGTGGAGAAGTGTAAAGACTGTACATTTCCCTTTGCATATAAACACAGGGTGTGGTGTTTGTGTATGGCTAAATGTATCACACTGTCAGTTTTTGGGATTGACAACCGCATTTACTTACAGGTGTGAGTATCGAAATGTCTCGTTCACACAGCAACTTACAGTAGCGTCTCGAATACTGTCTATATGAACGTTCGACAGGAGTCAAACCCATGTTCTCTTAGCAGTAACCATAATCAAAACTGACGGGAGCAGCTCCGGTGGAGAACAGTGACTGAATCTAAAACCCTCATATCTCAGTCACTGTAAGTTACCAAAACCACACATAAAAAAACCTGCAACACACGGTGTTTGTGCAGCACAGAACAGCTCTCTCGCACTGTATGACGTGGCAGAAAACTAGTTGTCCAGTCCGGTTCTGTTCACACAGTGCAAGTTTTCCAAGCATTGTCACACCCATAAATAACTGAACTGTGTGTGAACGTAACCGTATTAAGGACTCAAATACAGGACTGACAACTGTATTCTGCTGCTGTGTGAATGTGGCCCATATATGTGCTCACCTGCAGCATTCAGAGCCAAACTGAGTTCAAACGGACTCATAGTTCCTGACGAATCCTCATCAAACTGAAAAAAGATAGACTGTGGAAGAAAAAAAATTTAGATAAGTAATTTCTCCATATTTTTTTGGCACTTGAAAGGAAGCCAGTGATTGGGCTCCAATATGACACTGGCACAAAACACTAAAGCACTTGAGTTCGTCAAAAGGATAAAAAACAACAACAACAACAACAACAACAACAACAACAACGTTTCAAGGTCTTTTGGTCTGTGCAAGACAAGCTCCATGTAACCTAACATAACCTGATAATTGTCACAGCTCAGTGTCCTCGCTGCTCTCTCTAACACTGTGCCAAATCTGAGAGTGACCTTTTCACGCATGAGAACTGAGATACCTGCAGATTGCGTAGGGAAGTGAGCAGCTTCTCAGCTTGAGCTCTATTCAGACGGCCTCTGCCTCCAGTCTACATACCGCCATTAAGAATATCAACCAAAAAATTGACATATATATATATATATATATATATATATATACACACACATACACACACACAAACAACAGTTCAAAAGTTCATGATCATTTAATAAAAATTTAAGCTAACTTATTTTAATATATTTTAAAATGTAATTTATTCCTTTGAATTTTCAGCATCATTACTCCAGTCTTCAGTGTCACATGATCCTTCAGAAATCATTCTAATTTGCGGATTTGCTGCTCAAGAAACATTTTTTTTATTATCATTGTTGAAAACAAATGTGCTGTTTAAGATTTTTGTGGAAACCATGATACATTTTGTAAATAAAAACTTCGAAAGAACAGCATTAAAGGGTTAGTTCACCCAAAAATGAAAATTCTGTCATTAATTACTCACCCTCATGTCGTTCCACACCCGTAAGACCTTCATTCATCTTCAGAACACAAATTAAGATATTTTTGATGAAATCCGATGGCTCAGTGAGGCCTCCATTGCCAGCAAGACAATTAACACTTTCAATGCCCAGAAAGCTACTAAAGACGTATTTAAAACAGTTCATGTGACTACAGTGGTTCAACCTTAATGTTATGAAGCGACGGGAATACTTTTATGCGCCAAAAAAACTAAATAACGACTTTATTCAACTGCCAAAGTCACATTCAGTAAACAAGGCTTTGTTACGTCATAAGTGTTTCAAAATTTCAATGGTTCACCAGTGAGGAGCGTGACTTTGGCAGTTTGATACATGCTCCGAACCACTGATTCGAAACAAAAGATTCGTAAAGCTTCGATGCTTCATGAAAGCAGTGTTTTGAAATCGCCCATCACTAGATATTGTTGAATAAAGTTATTATTTTGCTTTTTTGGCGCACAAAAAGTATTCTCGTCGCTTCATAACATTAAGGTTGAGCCACTGTAGTCACATGAACTGTTTTAAATATGTCTTTAGTAGCTTTCTGGGCACTGAAAGTGTTACTTGTCTTGCTGGCAATGGAGGCCTCACTGAGCCATCGGATTTCCTCAAAAATATCTTAATTTGTGTTCCAAAGATGAATGAAGGTCTTACGGGTGTGGAACAACATGAGGGTGAGTAATTAATGACAGAATTTTCATTTTTGGGTGAACTAACCCTTTAATTTGAAATAGAAATTTTTTGTAACATTATAAATGTCTTTAATGTCACTTTCGATCACTTTAATGCATCCTTGCTGAATAAAAGCATTCGTTTTTTTTAATAAAAAATCTTACCCCAAACTTTTAAACAGTAGTATAAAAGTATATAATAAACATAATAAAAATATTGCTAGATGGAAGAAGGATACATCTTCTCCAAAGATGAGCTGTCTGCAGGTCTCCAGAGGAAGTTCATAGTCTTTTTCCAGCACTAAAACATAATTAAAACACATAAACTGCATAAGAACTTGTTTTGAATGCACACTAAGAGCTCTTGGGTTATTCTGTCACCTAGAGTGAACCAAAAGCAAACATATTTGGTTACTAACAATATCATTACAGAAATAGTTTTTGCAAATGCAACTGATTTATTCTGAAACTGAATTTGTCTGATAACAGAGGGTTTATCACATGCCAGCCTATTCCATGTCAAATAAAACAGCTTTAGGCAACTGATATGGATGTTAGTGTCATGTGAGTGTAAATCATTTTGTTATATAAACATATTTTTATACAGTAACAGTACTAATCATTTCTTTAAGGGTAAAACATTTTTAGTCTAAATATAATTAAGTCTTTATAGTGGATGAATGTATAGCTAATACAGAGCAGCTGGAGTTAATTCTAAGTGACGCTACATGATACTTCCACCTTGTGGCCATTTATGGTACAGCAACCACGTGACTGGCAGCTTGTGCTAAATGTGTAAATCCTGACCTGAGTTCACCAGATTCATAAATTGCACAGCATTCACTCTGTCATCCTGTAAAGTGAAGCACAATGGCATATTTGAGGACAACAGCTGTATTTACTAATAAACACAGAATACCACAAATATCTGTGAATTTCACTGGATGGGATTGAGATTCTTACAAATCCAGCCTTTTCATCAAACCACTTCTGCACCCTAAACTGGTCCTCGGGTAAGACTGGCTTTGACATGACCATCTATGGACAGACAAACGCACACACATGTATATATTACACATAATAATATCATATATTAATGCACAGACAGTTGTTCTTCTTTCTAATTTTAGTCAGTACATGTCTTACCACGGAGTAGTTGTTGGTACAGGGGAAATCCTGGAATCTGTAAAGCAGATATGAAACTTTTTATATGGTTAACCGCTGGACAGACATAAACACATTATCACAATATATAACTGACAGATTAAGATGACAGATAAGATGTTTGATGTTCTTTGTACCCCTGTATGTTGCCGGTTTTGGTGTAAATGCGGAGGAAGAACTCCCCCTGCTGGTTGGGCCTGTATGTGGAGGCTAGGATGACATAACTGTCTGGCTCCAGGTGCACCTTTCGCCACACGCTCCTGATGCTGCGGTACTTTCCAGAGCGAGCAACCGGACGGTTATTGGAGAAGAACTGCTGGTCCAAAGATCCTGGTTTGTCCTGCAGCTAAACGTAGAGAAGATGTGAAAGAGTCATGTGTATTTGTTTATATATTAATAAATGTTTTAGATGAGTGTTTCAGATAGTTACGCAGCAAGCATATATTCATTCAGCTGCTCACCTCAGAGGGGACCTGAAAGAAAGAATGAAGAGGTAAGATAAGGGAGAAATACAATTTGCGACTATAGCGGGGGCCTTTAACTCTTTCCCCGCCAGCGTTTATTTATATACTGTATCTATAAAAATGGTTGCCAACCAATGCCAGCATTTTTGATAGTTTTCATATATAAGAGAATATTTTGGTGTATAAATATGTGAATATGTAAAAAAAAAAATATTCTAGCTTCATGCATTCTTTTTTATCAACACTGGAAAGTGGGTAAGTTTCATAAAACAAAAAATTGCCAAAGTTGCCAAAAAATTGTCAATGGCGGGAAAAGAGTTAAAAGGAAGATCTCAATTTTTTTTTAAATAAATATGCATTAAACAATAACTTCAACCAAAGCTAATGTTACAAAGCTAAAAAGTGTGCTAACTGTTTTTTGTCTCTCCCACATAAAATGTAATACGTTTACAGGGCTCAACAAGGCTGAATTAAATTAATGCATTAAAAGCAGTAATAATGTTAAATATTATTACAATTTAAAATAGAATGACAATACTATTTTCTATTTTAATATATGTCAAAATGTAATTGAATCGTGTGATGGCTAAGCTAAATTATCAGCAGACATTACTCCAGTTTTTAGTCTTGTTTTTATTATTACATTATTTTATTATTATATTAATTTAATCATGTATGTTTCTATACATCAATAATGATTAAGTTAATGGCTTTGCATCATAAAGTATTTAAATGCATTACTATGGTACTATAGGTATATTATTATAAGCCTGGCTTAAAATGCACCACTTTTATACATTTGTAACAGGTTCCCTACTCCATCTCTAAAGAAGGTTGAAGGTTGAAGATTATAAACAGTCTTTTACCTTGTAGATGTGAAATGCGATGTAGAGGAAGTTGACTTTATCTTTCTGTCTGCGGTATTTCTGGAGAAGCTCCACCAGTACTGTGCACTTCTTCTTTTTCTCTCCCTGTTTCTCAGTCTTTTTCACTGGAGCCACTGTGACTTCTTCATCCTCTTCTCCATCCCGTTCCTCCACTTCGTCTTCCTCTCCATAGTCATGGTCATCCACATCTTTCTCAGACAGAGCCATCTGGAACTGAGGGTTTTTCCAGAAAGATCCTGCAGAAATGATTATTATATTATATTATATTACGTTCGGACGTTTTTTAAATTTGAATAAAATTAGAACAAAAAGACTTTCAAATCACATGAGCCAATATTTTATTCACAATAGAACATAGATAACATAAATGTTTAAACTGTGAAATGTTTACAATTCTATGCACAAAATGAGCTCATTTCAAATTTGATGCCTGCTACAGGTCTCAAAATAGTTGGGACGTGGGCTTGTTTACCATGGTGTAGCATCTCTTCTTTTCAAAACAGTTTGAAGACATTTGGGCATTGAGGTTATGGGTTTCTGGAGTTTTGGTGTTGGAATTTGGTCCTATTCTTGCCTGATATAGGTTTCCAGCTGCTGAAGAGTTTGTGGTCATCTTTGACATATTTTCCTCTATAGGTGTAAGATCTGGACTGCAGGCAGGCCAATTCAGCGCCCGGACTCTTCTACGACAAAGCCATACTGTTGTAATAGCTGCATTATGTGGTTTTGCATTGTTCTGCTAAAATACACAAGGCCTTCCCTGAAATAGACGTCATCTGGAAACCTTTATATACCTTTCAGCATTCATAGTGCCTTCCAAAACATGCAAGCTGCCCATACCGTATGCACTTATGCACCCCCATACCATCAGAGATGCTGGCTTTTGAACTGAATGTTGATAACATGCTGGAACAAGCATCTCCCTCTTCTTTAACCCGGAGGACACGGTGTCCGTCATTTCCAACAAGAATGTCAAATTTGGACTCGTTTGACCATAGAACACTTTTCCACTTTGAAACAGTCCATTTTAAATGAGCCTTGGCCCACAGGACACGACGGCGCTTCTGGACCATGTTCACATATGGCTTTTCTTTTTGCATGATAAAGCTTTAGTTGGCATCTGCAGATGGCACGGCGGATTGTGTTTACTGACACTGGTTTCTGGAAGTATACCTGGGCCCATTTAGTAATGTCATTGACACAATCATGCCGATGAGTGATGCGGTGTCGTCTGAGGGCCCGAAGACCATGGGCATCCAATAAAGGTCTTCGGCCTTGTCCTTTACGCACAGAGATTACTCCAGTTACTCTGAATCTTTTGATGATGTTACCTTTTTAAGACCTGTAGCAGGCATCAGATTTGAAATGAGCTCATTTAGTGGATAAAACTAACATTTCTCTGTTTAAACGTTTGTTATGTTATTCATGTTCTATTGTGAATAATATTGGCTCATGTGATTTGAAAGTCTTTTAGTTTTCATTTTATTCAAATTTAAAAAACGTCCCAACATTTCTGGAATTCGGTTTGTATGTTTACAAGCTGTTTAATTTATAAAAATGAATGAAAAAGTGAATTAAAACTAAATCCATAAAATGTTCCCATGCTGGGAACTCCTTAAAGGTTCTATATATGATGCACCTGACAGAACCCATTAAAGTTCTATATAGAATCTTTTCTTCTAAGAGTTTGGGAAGACTGTGGAAACTTTGGTTCTTAAAAGGAAAAGAACAACAAAAAAAAGGAAATACCTTGATTTTAGTCATCTTATTTTTTATTGTCTAAATCATTTTAAGTCATCTTGAGGCCCTTTGGAAGTTCGCTGAGGCCCCCTAGTGGGTTGAGAACCACTGATATAGACTTATTCGTAATAAACATGCACTTACTGGGGTATTTTCGGCTGCCCCCTGCAGAGCACATTTGGACCCAGGTGCCTTGATGTGAGCTCAGCGTCCAGGACGGGGTGGTCGTGTCATCACTCGCCTCCCCCGACATAGAGTCCGGATTCACACTGCACATTTCCACTGTATTAAACAGTCGGCAAAAGTCCTCTATTCCAATCCTGAAAGACATAAGTGCTTATGAAGTCCAGATTTTAACTAGATGGCTTTTTAAGGGATGCATTGACTGCAGTGGCAGTTATTATTAGTAGTGTTATATAATTCTTGCCATTTAATTGATTCAGGTTTGGCAGTGCTCCACGACAGAAAGAGATAAAGATGTGTGTGAGGAAATCACTCCCATAATACAATCAAAGGCGCTGTCTGCACTATATTCCCTATTTGTCTAAAATAAAATGGTTTTATTTAAAATATGTTTGTGTGCATGTCCCAAGATTAAATTCTACAGGAGCCCCTGTTTGACTATTTGAGTTATGGGAAAGTGTCTTGTATACTGGGAACATTTACCTACCAGAATTCACCATCTTCAACTTTGGCCAACTCAAGTCGGGCCTTCTGAGCACTGTCTATAAGGTCCCAGTCTTTACACCTGTACACACACAAACACAAATGCCCAGTCTTTAGCAGCTCTGAGGTGCAAACCTTGTAACAAAATGAGCTGCTGAAGTTTCTCACCTGTCACTCCAGGGTCCACAGTACTCAACAAACCCCCAGGGGTTACGCAGCCTCACCAGTAAGACCTCTTCAGACTCCCTCTGGACCTACACACAAACATGGGTTTCATGTTTTATGGGGACTTTCCATAGACATAATGATTTTTATACTGTACAAACTGTATATTCTATCCCCTAATTTTAACCCTACCCCTAAACACAACCCTCACAAAAAAGCATTCTGCATTTTCACGTTTTCAAAAAACATTATTCTGTATGATTTATAAGCTGTTTTCCGCATGGAGACCAAAAAATGTCCCCACAACGCTTGGATTACCAGGACCAAACACACTCATACTCACTCACTCATACACACACACACACACGCTCTCTCTCAAACAGTGCATGTGAAAACCTATTGTTGTGTATATTAGGCTAAGTGTTTACCAAAAGCTATTTAAAAAAAAAAAAAAAAATCACTAATTGGATGAATCATTCAAAATTTGTCAAGAAACGCCCAAGTCATATTTCACCCTAAATTCACAATAAAAAAATTCTAAAGAAAATAATCTCACAATGCAGAAAATAAATATTTTTTTCTTTATTTTTCTTTGTGAAATTCCCACAATGCTCATGTTCCTTAAATCATGTGTATATGCAATATACTCATACCTTATCTGTATCAGTGATGGCATAGGCATGTCCTTTAATGAGACCCTCTGATGTCACAATGCCAATGTCCTTCACACTCGTAGCCTGTACACAAAACATATGTGTGTTTAAAGGGTTAGTTCAGCCAAAAATGAAAATTCTGCCATCATTTACTCACCCTCATATCGTTCCAAACCCGTAAGGACTTTTGTTCATCTTTGGAACACAAATTAAGATATTTTTGATGAAATCTTAAGGCTTTGATGCTTCAAAAAGTTCATAAAGAAAAAATCCAATGTAAAACTAATGTAAAACTGATCCATATGAATTGAGTGGTTTAGTCCAAATTTTCTGAAGAGACTCGATCGCTTGATATGATGAACAATTTAGGCTTTTATTCACATATAAACATTCATCGATGCGCACATCAGTTATAGTAATCATGTTTGCTTGACATGTGCGAGAACCAGCGTGTGTTACGCAGCAGGTTTGAACTTCCGCAAGAGGTTTGTTCTTGTGCATCATTCAGCTTCGGTTGAGCTTCTGTGTATGTTTGCTGATGAATATTTATATGTGAGTAAAAGCCAAAATTAAATCTGTTCATCATAAAAAGCGATCAATTCTCTTCAGAATGTTTGGACTAAACCGCTCAATTACTGAAATAGTTTTACGATCTCTTTATGAATTTAGTTTCAATTGCATAGGCTGTCAGAAAGCTCTCAGATTTCATCAAAAAGATCTTCATTTGTGTTCCGAAGATGAATGAAAGTCTTACGGGTTTGAAACGACATGAGGGTGACAAAACTGTTGTATTTGGTGTAGCTGGTCCACCAGCACTCCTGCAAAACCTATCATATGCTGGTGACCAACAATGCTGGATTTTTCAGCAGGGCTATCATGTATATCTATAATGTTAGGGTTAGGGTTAGGGTTATACATATATAACCCTAGTCCATACATGTATGAAGCAGCTGATCAGGCTGCTCCTGGCTAGGGCAGCAGTGATGGCTCTCCAGAGCATGCGTGGGGGCCGAGAAGACACGGGGAGGGAGTAGGCAATGCCCCCTGTGAAATCCTCCATTCCCTCTGAGATAATCCCCCCTTTCAGACTACCATAAGAACCAATCAGCCTTTAAAAACAGACAGAGAGACACACACACACACACACACACACACACATTACTAATTGGCTTCTATTGGTTGAATTCCACATGAATTACTCTGCATCAATCAATTGCATTTTATCATTTTTCACAACTGGATGTTTTTTCTAAAAATATCAGTCCTTAAATAACACAAAGGAACAATGGCTTTCACGTGAGTGGTGTCACTAATGAATAGTCACACGCCCACACAGTCGAGGACACATATGCTGGAACTGACTTGGCATAAGCTTTCTCCACCAGGGCGCTCCAGAACTCGTTGGTGGTGCGAGAGTAGCTGAAAAGCAGACGGCCCTCTCTCACAGGCAGCCTGTCATCCACTACCACCTCCACCCACTCACCATACTGCCAGAACTACACAGAGAGAGAGAGAGAGAGAGAAAACAGGGTTATATCTGCTCTATACAAGCACATTCAGGTGTTGATGTACCTGAAAAAGTGGGATGTTTTACTGCTTTATGGGTCTCGAAACTATCAGTTTCATTTTTGCAACATTTGGGCCAGTATATATTTCCTCTGTTTTAAAGGAGTCAT
The DNA here is from genome assembly GCA_037101425.1 of Elopichthys bambusa. Lineage (NCBI taxonomy): Eukaryota > Metazoa > Chordata > Actinopteri > Cypriniformes > Xenocyprididae > Elopichthys > Elopichthys bambusa. The sequence goes on along the minus strand of CM074441.1, from coordinate 29,946,286 downwards.
ATAAAGAGAATCGAACATTTACTTGAAAATTTTATGAAAATATGCACTACTGTTCAAAAATGTGGGGTTGGTAAGATTTTTACAAAACAAAAATGCAGGAAAAACAGTAAAAATTGTGAAATATTGTTCGAATTTACTGTCTAGCAGTTAAAACAAAACTGCATGCATTTTGCTGAAGAACATTGTTTTGGTTGTGCTTCGGCTCTGCATGACTGTGCAGATGAATATGATTCTTTCATAACTAAAAGAGAGAGAGAGAGATTATTCTACTGCTCATAAATCATTCACTACTTATATTATAACCAATTTAGATGGAAAGGATCTCAAGCTGACTAGCTGAAGATGTAGTTATACCCATTAATAGACACGGTACTTCCTTGAAAAATAAATTCCAGCACAGCGCTACAACAACCTTAATGAAATGAGGCTTTACAATAGACAATGCTTTACAGTGAACTCTGTTGCTACATATGTCAATTTATCTGTTCAATAAAATACCATACTTACCTGTTGAGTACTAAAAACACCATCTCTGCATTGCTTTTACAACATTTTAAATCAGAGTTCTCGCCATCTCTGAAAAGCCAATGTTGATTCTTGTTAAAAAAAAAAGGTATATAGTGTACCTTTAAAACTTTTTTTGTATTTAAATATATTTTAAATGATAATTTATTCCTGTGCAGCAATGCCGAATTTTCAGCAGCCATTATGCCACATGATTCTGCAGAAATCATTCATCAAATCATTGTTTATTTTCTGCTCACAAAATATTTCTTATTATTTTCGAAAAATTGTACTGCTTAATACTTTTGTGGAAACCAGAGAGAAATCTTTTGTTATGTATTTACTGTCACTTTTGGTTAATTTAATGCATCCTTACCGAATAAAAGTAGGGCTGGGAACAATAAATCGTTGAATCGCGAATCAAGAAATGATTCTAAGGTTAGTTTTCAACAGCAAATGGCACTGCATGCTTTAGAAACAGCCGTACTTGAAATCGATACACACACCACTTGAACCTTCTATAAACTAATCATTCATAAAGTTCGAAAAGGTTGAAACGAATTACAAGGGTGTTTGCAGTGGGTTGTTTACATTAATCTTGCATCATAAAAACATTCTGAGGTGCAAGTACATATAGCCGAACGCACAAGCGCTCTTCTTCGTGAGCATTTGAGCGTGCAGTTAAAAACTAGCCTAGAGCGCTATCTACTGTTAAAAACCAAGCTTAGAATCGATTCGAAGGAGAATTGCGATGCATTCGGAAAATCTCAGAATCGATCCACGAATCAATTTATTTTCCCACCCAATAAAAGCATTAATTTCTTTCTTTCAAAGAAAAATAAAAAATAAATAAAACGGTAGTGTACTTTAATTTACATAAAAGTCATAAAGGCACAGCAACAAAACAGACTATTTAGGGTGGAAAATATTTATAAAAAACTAAATTATGACTGTTTTGTTGTAAAACACTTTAGTAATATTAATAGTAATTCAACTGTTTTGATAACCCCTTAAACGACTTTATGTGATATTCGACAGGCAAGAATGGACATGTTAGCCTGCAGGTAGCACTATGTGAGTGTCCACATGTCTGTGTACATGTCCTTAGGCTACAGTAACAAGCCTAGACATTTCAGGAATCATCCACCATCAACAGTCCTCTAACTCCTCATTTCTCTCCTGTCACTCAGTTTTTGATGTGTCTTTTTTCTTTCCTCACCTCTCTAACCTTCCCGGATCAGGTCAAGTCATGTTGCGCATACCTGTTTTGCTTCTAAATGTAATACTGCGGCATGTAGAATGTTATTATATGATGAGAATGGCATAACAATTACATAATGCTGACCAACCTTCCATAAGTGCTCTTCAGTGCTAATATGTTTTGACTGTTTAATTAACTGTGCTGTTATTTCACAAGTTTAATCTCAGTTTACAACCACGCACACAACAGCACACAAGCCACGAGAGCTGTAGTGGCTTGTTTTATTGCAAGCCTTGTCAAGGTGAACTCTCTGAAACAAATAGCACTGCAGTAATAATTATACTCACAGTGGTTCATTCGTCACTTTGTGCTTCAAAAAAATGCAACCCTGAGGAGTAGGGGAGTAAAATGTGTCAGAGGGTAATTTATTTATCATATATACAATCTCATTGTATACAGTTGTTTATTTATTTATTATTATTTTTATTTTTTTGTAGTTTTCTACATGGTGTTTGAAGTGAAATTTGTCAGTCAACTTATCTAAGTCTAAATACATTAATAATACTTTATAAATAAATTAGCTTAATGTTAACATTTTGTCTATGTAAATACTGTAAAATAATATATGACAGAATTATGCATTAGTAAATGTTTCTCATTTACTATATACAGTTGCAAGAATGTATGTATGTGAACCACTTGCAGAATCTGTGAAAATGTTAATAATTTTAACAAAATAAGGGAGATAATACAAAATGCATGTTATTTTTATTTAGTACTGTCCTGAGTAAGATATTTTACATAAAAGATGTTTACATATAATCCACAAGACAAAAATAAAAAATAAAAAAATAAAAAATAGCTGAATTTATTCAAATAACCCCATTCATAAGTATGTGAACCATTGGTTCTTAATACTGTGTGTGGTTACCTGGATGATCTACGACTGTTTGTTTGTTTTGTGATGGTTGTTCATGAGTCCCTTGTTTGTCCTGAGCAGTTAAACTGAGCTCTGTTCTTCAGAAAAAATCTCCAGGTCCTGCAGATTCTTTAGTTTTCCAGCATTTTTTGCATATTTGAACCCTTTACAGCAGTGACTGAATGATTTTGAGATCTGTCTTTTCACACTGAGGACAACTGAGGGACTCAAACACAACTTTAAAAAAAGGTTCAAACATTCACTGATGCTCCAGAAAAAAAACATGATGCATTAATAGATGGGGGGTGAAAACATTTGAAATTTGAAGATCAAGGTAAATTGTATTTAATTTGTCTTCCGGGAAACATGCAAGTATCTTCTGTTGCTTCCGAAGGGCAGTACTAAATGAAGAAAAAAATTATATTCAAGCGAAATAAGAAAAATTTCGACCTCTTCAACCCCCTAATGTTAATGCATCGTGTTTCCTTCTGGAGCATCAGTGAATGTTTGAACCTTTTTTTAATAGTTGTGTTTGAGTCCTTCAGTTGTCCTCCATGTGAAAAGATGGATCTCAAAATCATTCAATCACTGCTGTAAAGGGTTCAAATATGCAAAAGATGGTGGAAAACTGAAGAATTTTTGGGACCTGGAGATTTTTTCTGAAGAACAGAGCTCAGAATAAACAAGGGACTCATGAACAACCATCACACAACAAAAAAAACAGTCGTAGATCATCCAGTACCACATACAGTATTAAGAAGATGGTTCACAAACTGGGTCATTTTAATAAATTCAGCTATTTTTTTTTGTTTTTTGGATTATATGTAAACATCTTTTGTGTAAATTATCTTACTCAGGACAGTACTAAATAAAGAATAACATGCATTTTGTATGATCTCTCTTATTTTGTTAAAATTTTGCACATTTTCACAGATTCTGCAAGTGGTTCACATACTTTTTCTTGCAACTGTAATTACAGTAGCTCACAGAAGTGAGTACACCCCTCACATTTTTGTAAATATTTTATTATATCTTTTCATGTGACAAGAATGAAAAAAAAAAAGACACTTTGCTACAATGTAAAGTAGTGAGTGTACAGCTTGTATAATAGTGTAAATTTGCTGTCCTCTCAAAATAACTCAACGCACAGCCATTAATGTCTAAACCGCTGGCCACAAAAGTGAGTACACCCCTAAGTGAAAATGTACATTTATAAAAATTATTAAATGGATGCTGCCTTATTGGGAGATTAAAAACCCTCCCTACACCTTCCCCTAACCCTACCCAATAAACACTTTTAATATTATTAAACACTCATTCGCAGTTTATTTCCACTTTTAGAACATTATTTTTATTGAAAATAAAGCAAGCTCTGCAAAAGGCATCGATCGTGTTAAAAGCCTAACTCGCTACTGCTGTGCCACTGAAGATGATGAATTTGTGTGTCTTTTTTAAAACTTGAGTGGCACAACCAGACATTGGTGGGTGGAGCTAGTGTAAATGGTGTTTGCCAACAAGGCACACTACTTGCACTTAGTGTAAATAGACACAATGGCAAAGGGATGGTTCGATCAGTAATATGCCACCCCTAGCCCCTATGTTAAAGAGGTTAAAAGCAAAACACTAGGTCAGATTCCCCCAAAACTCCCCCCACAAACTGCACTCTGTATATATCTTGTGATGTGACTGACAGGATTAGATGAACAAGCTCCGCCCACCTTCACTTCTTTCAGTAAATCAGTTCACTTTCATGTTGTCTGGAGCCTCACAGTGGGGCTCTTTTTCAGGCTACCAATATAAGTGCAGCTTTCTTTTTGTACATTTATCTCTCTCTGGTGGTTCCTGCTCAGTAACAAGACGGCCAAGATTCCTGAGGGGTGGACAAAATAAAGACTCTTCTGGCTGTTTGTTCTTAGTAACGGTGGAAACCATGTAGGAAAACAATCATACATGAGAGTTTGCAACTTTAGGATCATTTTAAGACGTGTAGTCATTCCAAACTTTTGATTTTATTGACCAAGGTGGTTCCAATCAGATCATTAGGAGACTAAGCGAATAAGATGGAAGCTTATTTTAAAGGGGTCTGCAACAAATTTGCAGACAGAAACACAATGTTCCTTCTCTGTGAATGAAAAACAGACAACTGAATTATGATAATTTTTATGCCAGTTTAAAGGGGGAGGGACATGCAGATGTACATGTCACTGGGACAAAAGAAAGATGACGGGAGCAGTTTCTGGAATGAACCTCAGCTGTTAGGGATGGTAAGGTCAAAGAAGACCGATTCTAATTACCATTCTCCAGCTAGAAGTAAATCTAGATGCATAAGCAGACGTTCAAACAAGGATTTAAAATTCATGGGTTCTTTCATGCTTTCCCTATCAATCACTCATTTATAGTCAATGATCTAGTTTTATATAAGATTAAATGTGGAAGAAAAGCATGATTTCTAAAGAATAATCTCATAAATTTGTGAGCGTCTCATAATTGTCGTTTTTTTTATTGTGGGTTTCCTGCTCTCCCTTACCCTGAAACGGAAGATGCCGGCATAGGATTCACTCAGGCTTTGTCCAGATGGAACCACTTTGACAAACAGAGTCGGGTGCATGGTGAGACAGGACAGGGCCGCCAGCAGCCAGCAGTTACCTGTAGAAGGACATGATGACAGGCTCTGTTACACAATTCTGTCAACATTTATGTTCTTCCACCAAAGTGGAAGTCCAAGCTTTGAAGAAGCAGGAGACATGCGGTCTGTCTCACACACAGAGACATTCCTCTGTAACAGGTAACAGCTGTTCGTTTTCTCCGTGTGGGGGAAACAGAAACGGATTCGGCGTGACAACACTTCATAAAAAACATATATAACACACCAGCTCCCATTGGAATGACCCCAAACAGAGCTCTACAATGGAGTACGTCCAATTAATCTTCCGACCGCTGGATAAGTTGATGTGAAAAGTCACTTGAAAACAAATAATTAAAATTTCTGCTTGAAGTGCTAAGAATAAGGCATTATTTGGATAGATTTCCATTTAAATGAGATTATTTACATGCGTTTGTTATTCTAGTGATCTTTTGCGATGTTCATATATTATTTAGAGAGGGCATCCAAATCCCGAGTGGCAAACACACACTTCATGATTTAAGCACAGATCTGCCTCCTTTGATACAAGATGCCCACAGTTCTGTGTTTGAATGTACACAAGAAAACTCAGAAATATTGAGTTTCGCAATAAATGGTAGCCAGATATTGCTGTGATAATGGTAAGTATCCCTTAAATGATATGGTATTACTGGTAATGATTACTGGTAAATTATGTGTGAACAGGACCTTTGTGAAAACGTAAAATACAGGGCAGTGGAATCTGAAATTGAATACTTCCCTACTAAATAGTATATAAAAAACAATATGTCAAAAGAGTAGTATGTCCAAATACATAGGCTGTGTCCAAAACCGCCTACTACTCTACCATATAGTAGGGAAAAAGCAGTAGGCGAGTGAATGTATGTCCGAAAGTATGTCCGAATCCTTAGTATTCATAAAAGAGTTTCGGACATGCGTATACTTAAGTTGCATCTGAATATGCCTACTAACCTACTATATAGTAGCAGAAAACAGTATGTGAAAGGAGTAGTATGTCCGAAACCTCAGTATTCATAAAAGAGTAGTCGAGAAGTTCCTGGATGGCCTACTGCTTCCGCCCAGATTCTCGACTGCTCATCCGATGGATACTTTTCTATCCAAGGAGGCCACAGGAGGGGACTGATGAATGGAAGTGAAGGGACACAACTGGTAGGTCATGTGACAGTAACAATATGGCGAATTTTATTCATACTACCCATATTCATACTATATACGTATAAAATATTTTGTAATGGTCGCGAAGTAAATTCAAATGTAGTAGCTACTCAGTACACGATTTCGGATGCAGCAAATGTTAAAAGAGGCAATTTTTTAAAAGTTGAACTTTTAACTTGAGCGTCACATTTTTAGAATGCTGCATCATGCACGAGACAATGGTAAAACATGTCCATCTAGCGCACGTTTACATTGAAGGTATGCAAAAAAAGTGTTTATATTCCACTACACTACTTTTTAATTCTTCTTTGTAAACATGCACTAAACAGACATCTTGTTGCGTCGCATCTCGCACATTAGCACTGAGATTTAAAGGCCCACTGAAGTGCTTGGAAATGCGCAGCATTATTCAGTGTGTTGACGTAATTTCCACTGAAACAGGAAGACAGGGTGGGAAATATCGAACAGCTCCTCCCCTTTTTTACATTAGCCAACAGCGTTTCGTTTTCAGGGCTGCAAATTAGCCTTTGGCTAGAAGCCTGTATGTGGAGCATCAGCTGCTTGAAATTGTAGCAATGTTATACTGCATTGTCCCTTTTAAACTAATAAATAAATAAATCACAGTTCGGCCAGAGCTGTTTTTGAGCTCAGTAAAGCCACAGTTTCCTCTTAAAGGGATAGTGTTCTGTCATCATTTACTCCCCCTCAAGTAGTTCCAAACACCTGTATAAATTTCTTTGTTCTGCTGTACACAAAGGATGATATTTGGAAGAATGTTTGAAACTAAGCAGATCTCGCCAAATGCATCAAAATGCATGTAAATGAAACACTCAACTCATTCAGCAGAAACTTATTAATGTAAATTATGATTTCACTGTACTTTGTTGAGTTTAACAGGCACACATTTTTGGTTTGGTGTTGATAAAGAGGTACTTGACTCTTTCTGATGGATCTTTTGGGGTACATAAAACAAAAAAGGTTGGGAAACACTGAACTGTAGAATAAAGCTGAGCATGTAAACATTTAACATTGTACGTCAACAAAAACACTTTCCATCAACACCAAATCAACCCCATATGTGGAGGGGAAGAGAGGCAAAACAATAAAACAATACCCGCTGAGCACAATAATTGTTATTCTTTAGGTGGGTGGAGATGGGGGGGGCGGGTGAGGGAGGGGGGTACAGATGATGCCAATCCGAGCTCTCGCTCCCTCCCTCTTTCCTGTGCTTTCATCCCTCCCTGTCTCTAGTACATTTGTCGCGTTTTTGATGTGAGCTGCCTGCGGCGGCTCCGTGTTGCATCTCTCAGCAGGAGGCTCTGAGATCTGCGCAGTGTCTCGCGGCTACAAGGGCAGAATGGGGATAGTACATTAAGCATGATGAGGAAGATCTGGGTGGAAGAAGATGGGGGGAGGGCATCCGCATGATAAGGAGAGGAAGAGTGGGAGCGTTGCCAAAGACGGATATTTCTCTGATAGCACTCATGCCTTGAGGGCACTTACGGGTGATTTGGTTTCTGAGAGGTGCAGAAAGGCGTTATCCCATTATCCTGGCATAAAATATGAACAACCGTGTGCTAACACGAGCATGCACTTACCCAGCTGGCCCTGGCAGATATCGGTGGTGCCCATGGTGCCCTCGACAAAGACAGCATTACTTGTGATTTCCTGAAGAGGGGGAGAGGTGGGGTAGAAGAGATGGGTGTGAGCCAAAAACAATTTGCAAGTACATGCGATGGGCTGATCAGAACATCTGAAAACACATGCATGTGTGGGAGAACTTTTCAGGTTCAGGGTCTGTCGGACTGTCTTAAAGGGATAGTCCACACAAACATGAAAATTCTGTCATCATTTACTCACCCTCATGTCGTACCAAACCTGTATGACTTTCTTTCCTCTGTGGACTTCCATTGTATGGACAAAAATAGAATAGAAGTCAATGGGAACCAAAACGCTTTGGTGTTCAGCAGAAGAAAGTAATGCACACAGGTTTGAAATGATATGAGGGTGAGTAAATGATAGAGTTTTGTTGTTGTTGTTTTTGGTAGACTATCCCTCTTCTCACTGCACTCTTAATTATTTTTAAATGAATTAAAAAACAACTTATTCACCTTAAGAAATACCCCATTATATTATATATATATATATATATATATATATATATGGGTCATTGACGAATAAGGTTTTTAAAAGTGTAAAAATAAACATAATGGAGATATAATTAATTTTTTAGTTTTATTGTTAACAGTGAGATTACTTGTTTTTTTTAATCAATTAACACTGCTTTTGTCATTTTTACAAGATGGACAAAAACATTTTTTTAAACGGTTAAACCAAATGACGATATTAAAGGAAAAAAAATGCTAACAGGCTGATATTTCGCTAGCTAGCAAAAGGACAATCAAACATTTTATATTTAGTACAAGTTTTTAAAATATTACAACGTTTTCAGTGTTTTATAGCGGTTGTACCAAATGACCTGATGTTTCGGGACATGCGTATGAACAAGTGAAAACATGAATTTTTCAAATAGTTAAAAGAGAGTTAGTTAATTTGCTTCACGACCATGTGGTCCTTTGTAGGTGTCTGAATGATGGCACATCCTGTCACGTGACCAAAATGGTCCCTTTATATTGGTTACTCCGAATGACATCAATAAAATAAATTTTTCCGGACATTTTTCTCATAACAAAACAACGACTTCTACACATAATTTTAATACCATTTTGCACTATGTTGATATATGATGTTATAAAATCATGCCAGAATAAAAAAATCTATACATTTATTACATTTTAAAATATTTTATTCACAAATGAAGTGGCTGTATTGGCCTTTGGACAGTTAAACCGAATGACCTTTTGACACTTCAAAATCTTTAAAATACCTTTATATGTAGGAAAATATATTTAAAACCTTTTGGATTCATTGAAAGATATCTAGTTGTACTACCTTACATACTTTGGATGTCATATCTTTGTTTTTTATTATTATTATTAAGGCCTTTGGACAAAAAAAAAAAAACCCGACCCATATATGAAGATAATTCCCCACATGCAAAAAACATACTAAATCACATTATATAGACTTTTTGAGAGCACTTGTCAACTATCAGACACAAAACCTGACGGAGTTGACAAAATTGAAATTTTTTCCACCTTAACCACGTGTTGTACAGTGGAGTAATTTTGTTTTCTTTCTCAGTTGTAGCTGCCTGAATAAACACATCAAAAATGCTAAGATGTATCCCACAACTCTTTACAGAAACTATTACACCGGGATGACAGAGTTGACATGTTAAAGCTGTGACCGCAGAGACTTCAACATTGTTCATATAAAATATAAAAAACTATAAAACTTTCAGGACTATGTGTCCTACTGTGAGATCCACAATGAGCAAGAAATAGTAAGTGCTCCTCAGAGTTAAAGATGACCATGACATTGCCTGATTTATTCAGAATTATTTAAAAAATCCTGACCGAGTTGACGCAAAGATTGGAAAATATAATTCAAGACTTACTTTTTGTATTGTTTGATATATTACAGATGTCTGCCTTTCCATTTTAATGTATATTTTTGAACTTGTTGCATTTTTAAACACTTTGTTTGGCAATTTTACATTGTGACCTCATGCTGAGGACAGGCTAAATTGCATGTATTTTCCAAGTATACATGTATTTAAATAAGACTAATAAAATGATTTAAATAAAAGCAATAAATGTCATGAGTATCCAGATTTCCTTTAGATGTGAGATTTTATATATATATACATACATATATATACACATACATACATATCTTTGTTTTCATCCATTTAACTTTTCTATTGATTCTATGTGTCATACATTCTTTAACCATATATAAATTCAAGAAGTGGGTAAAATAATGTAGGTTGTAACTCTGATTTTACCTTAAACATTTAAGGCAGTAATTAAAGTTTGTAATTTCAGTGGCTTGATTTAGTGGCTTTTTTTAACAGTGTAAACTGAATTTTCCCTCAAGGTGCAACATCACCTTTAATGACCCCATAAAGTTCTGTGGGCTTTTCCTACGGTTTAATACTTCACTTTGTGATGCGTCTTTTAGTAACTAATGGTCAAAAAAATGTCAATAATGACTCAATTAAATCTTATACAATTAAATTAATCTGCTGTAAATTCACGGCATAGACACAATCTGAACCTATACCATTCTTTTTGGAAAATCAATAAATCCATGATGATAAAAAAAAAGACTATTTTCATAGTAGTCAACTTTAAAGTTACCTTTGGGCGCAGCCACTTTACTGCCTTTTTAGGATCAGGATCCACAGGAATACCGAGGGAGCTTTGGTTCGCTGCAAACACCGTGTCTGAGAACAGAACGGCAGATTTGAGACACTTCTGTAGCAGGGCGTCGTAGTCTTGATCCTTGAACTTCACAGGATTGTCAATGGAGCCTAACTCAGACATCTTTTCAGATCAGTAGGGAGGATCAGATGCGTCAGTTCTGTCACAGCCTGTGCTGAAGTTTCTAAGCTTTGCCTCAGAAAAGTTTGGAGCAGCACATCTCATTTAATTCCCACCCTCTCATGTTTACTGGCCTGGGAGGCGTAGAAACCTGAGACGTATATGATAATTTCAGACTATAGTGGCTTCCTGGGCTGCTAATCCATGATCTAAGTTAGTCATGCTAATATTCACTTCAATTGTCCGTTATTAGCAAATAAAATAGCTAGCTTGGATACCAACATAGCAAGCCATTGAGTGATATTTTGGGACAAAAACAATTAAAATATATGTGTCGCCGAATCTCTAACGTCCTTTAAAATGTATATTCTTTCATTTATACACCCGGGAATTTAATTTGAACAAAATCACCATCCCTGTGTGTGAAATAACACATCCACCACTAGATGGCACTGCGATGTCACTACCTCTCAGTTCTAAGATCCAATATAAAGTGGCTAACAATAAATTTATATTTAAAGGAAGTGGATTCAATAAATAATAATATTCTTTTTTTTTTTTTCTTCTTTTTTTTTTAAACCTTTTTGTTTCATTTAATGTTTAAATTGTTTTACAATCTATACCCTTTGTGTCTATTATGGAGTTTTATGATACTTCCCTAACGAGTTTTGACAGACAGTGACATTGTCTGAAACCGAAGGCAAATGACTCGCTGTCCAGTCAGTCAAGTGAGCCTTAGAGATAACTAAGAATATTTATAAGAATATAAATATTTAATGATAACAATGCTTATTTCTAGATAAAAAATGAATTCATGAATTTAAAACAATTCAACAAATTGTTCAACAATTCAAAAAGCCCATTCATTTTATGTACTCATTCCAACTGCTCAGTCAGATGGCATTTGTATTCTTACAACCTTCAAACCACCCCGGATTGTGGAATGTCATATTTTAGAAACTGGTTTCAAGTAGGCCTACTATGAAACCTACTACCATCAAAAAACATTTGTTTGGTAGAATGTGCTTATTATGTTCATGTTGTATTGCAATACTATGGAAGTTTGTTTTGTCCACAGAATAAAAAATGTAAAAGATAATTGTGACTTTTTTCATCTCACAATTCTGACTTTTTTTCTTGCAATCCTGATTTTATACTCGCATATCTGACTTATTTCTTGCAATTCTGACTTTTTTCTCACAATTGTGACTTTTTTCTTGTAATTGTGTTTATATCTCACAATTCTGACTTTTTTCTTGTAATTAGGTTTATATCTCGCAATTCTGACTTTTTTTCTTGTAATTCTGACTTATTTCTTGTAATTGTGTTTATATCTCACAATTGTGACTTTTTCCTTGTAATTGTGTTTATATCTCGCAATTGTGACTTTTTTTCTTGTAAATGTGTTTATATCTCGCAATTCTGCCTTTTTTTGCAATTGTGTTTATATCTCGCAATTGTGACTTTTTTTCTTGTAAATGTGTTTATATCTCGCAATTCTGCCTTTTTTTGCAATTGTGTTTATATCTCACAATTCTGACTTATTTCTTGTAATTGTGTTTATATCTCGCAATTCTGACTTTTTTCTTGTAATTCTGACTTATTTCTTGTAATTGTGTTTATATCTCGCAATTCTGACTTTTTTCTTGTAATTAGATTTTTATCTCGCAATTCTGACTTTTTTCTTGTAATTGTGTTTTTATCTCGCAATTGTGACTTTTTTGTTGTAATTTTGTTTATATCGCAATTCTGACTTTTTTCTTGCAATTCTGACATTTCTTGTAATTGTGTTTATATCTCGCAATTCTGACTTTTTTCTTGTAATTCTGACTTATTTCTTGTAATTGTGTTTATATCTCGCAATTCTGACTTTTTTCTTGTAATTAGATTTTTATCTCACAATTCTGACTTTTTTCTTGTAATTGTGTTTTTATCTCGCAATTGTGACTTTTTTCTTGTAATTTTGTTTATATCGCAATTCTGACTTTTTTCTTGCAATTCTGACTTATTTCTTGTAATTGTGATTATATCTCGCAATTCTGACTTTTTTCTCGCAATTCTGACTTATTTCTTGTAATTGTGTTTATATCTCGCAATTCTGACTTTTTTCTAGCAATTCTGACTTATTTCTTGTAATTGTGTTTATATCTCGCAATTCTGACTTTTTTCTTGTAATTCTGACTTATTTCTTGTAATTGTGTTTATATCTCGCAATTCTGACTTTTTTCTTGTAATTCTGACTTATTTCTTGTAATTGTGTTTATATCTCGCAATTCTGACTTTTTTCTTGTAATTAGATTTTTATCTCGCAATTCTGACTTTTTTCTTGTAATTGTGTTTTTATCTCGCAATTGTGACTTTTTTGTTGTAATTTTGTTTATATCGCAATTCTGACTTTTTTCTTGCAATTCTGACATTTCTTGTAATTGTGTTTATATCTCGCATTTCTGACTTTTTTCTTGTAATTCTGACTTATTTCTTGTAATTGTGTTTATATCTCGCAATTCTGACTTTTTTCTTGTAATTAGATTTTTATCTCACAATTCTGACTTTTTTCTTGTAATTGTGTTTTTATCTCGCAATTGTGACTTTTTTCTTGTAATTTTGTTTATATCGCAATTCTGACTTTTTTCTTGCAATTCTGACTTATTTCTTGTAATTGTGATTATATCTCGCAATTCTGACTTTTTTCTCGCAATTCTGAATTATTTCTTGTAATTGTGTTTATATCTCGCAATTCTGACTTTTTTCTAGCAATTCTGACTTATTTCTTGTAATTGTGTTTATATCTCGCAATTCTGACTTTTTTCTTGTAATTCTGACTTATTTCTTGTAATTGTGTTTATATCTCGCAATTCTGACTTTTTTCTTGTAATTCTGACTTATTTCTTGTAATTGTGTTTATATCTCGCAATTCTGACTTTTTTCTTGTAATTAGATTTTTATCTCGCAATTCTGACTTTTTTCTTGTAATTGTGTTTTTATCTCGCAATTGTGACTTTTTTGTTGTAATTTTGTTTATATCGCAATTCTGACTTTTTTCTTGCAATTCTGACTTATTTCTTGTAATTGTGATTATATCTCACAATTCTGACTTTTTTCTCGCAATTCTGACTTATTTCTTGTAATTGTGTTTATATCTCGCAATTCTGACTTTTTTCTTGTAATTCTGACTTATTTCTTGTAATTGTGTTTATATCTCGCAATTCTGACTTTTTTCTTGTAATTAGATTTTTATCTCGCAATTCTGACTTTTTTCTTGTAATTGTGTTTTTATCTCGCAATTGTGACTTTTTTGTTGTAATTTTGTTTATATCGCAATTCTGACTTTTTTCTTGCAATTCTGACATTTCTTGTAATTGTGTTTATATCTCGCAATTCTGACTTTTTTCTTGTAATTCTGACTTATTTCTTGTAATTGTGTTTATATCTCGCAATTCTGACTTTTTTCTTGTAATTAGATTTTTATCTCACAATTCTGACTTTTTTCTTGTAATTGTGTTTTTATCTCGCAATTGTGACTTTTTTCTTGTAATTTTGTTTATATCGCAATTCTGACTTTTTTCTTGCAATTCTGACTTATTTCTTGTAATTGTGATTATATCTCGCAATTCTGACTTTTTTCTCGCAATTCTGACTTTTTTCTTGTAATTGTGTTTATATCTCGCAATTCTGACTTTTTTCTAGCAATTCTGACTTATTTCTTGTAATTGTGTTTATATCTCGCAATTCTGACTTTTTTCTTGTAATTCTGACTTATTTCTTGTAATTGTGTTTATATCTCGCAATTCTGACTTTTTTCTTGTAATTAGATTTTTATCTCGCAATTCTGACTTTTTTCTTGTAATTGTGTTTTTATCTCGCAATTGTGACTTTTTTGTTGTAATTTTGTTTATATCGCAATTCTGACTTTTTTCTTGCAATTCTGACTTATTTCTTGTAATTGTGATTATATCTCGCAATTCTGACTTTTTTCTCGCAATTCTGACTTATTTCTTGTAATTGTGTTTATATCTCGCAATTCTGACTTTTTTCTTGTAATTCTGACTTATTTCTTGTAATTGTGTTTATATCTCGCAATTCTGACTTTTTTCTTGTAATTAGATTTTTATCTCACAATTCTGACTTTTTTCTTGTAATTGTGTTTTTATCTCGCAATTGTGACTTTTTTCTTGTAATTTTGTTTATATCGCAATTCTGACTTTTTTCTTGCAATTCTGACTTATTTCTTGTAATTGTGATTATATCTCGCAATTCTGACTTTTTTCTCGCAATTCTGACTTATTTCTTGTAATTGTGTTTATATCTCGCAATTCTGACTTTTTTCTTGTAATTCTGACTTATTTCTTGTAATTGTGTTTATATCTCGCAATTCTGACTTTTTTCTTGTAATTGTGTTTTTATCTCGCAATTGTGACTTTTTTCTTGTAATTTTGTTTATATCGCAATTCTGACTTTTTTCTTGCAATTCTGACTTATTTCTTGTAATTGTGATTATATCTCGCAATTCTGACTTTTTTCTCGCAATTCTGACTTATTTCTTGTAATTGTGTTTATATCTCGCAATTCTGACTTTTTTCTTGTAATTCTGACTTATTTCTTGTAATTGTGTTTATATCTCGCAATTCTGACTTTTTTCTCGCAATTCTGACTTATTTCTTGTAATTGTGATTATATCTCGCAATTCTGACTTTTTTCTCGCAATTCTGACTTATTTCTTGTAATTGTGTTTATATCTCGCAATTCTGACTTTTTTCTTGTAATTCTGACTTATTTCTTGTAATTGTGTTTATATCTCGCAATTCTGACTTTTTTCTTGTAATTAGATTTTTATCTCGCAATTGTGACTTTTTTCTCGCAATTCTGACTTATTTCTTGTAATTGTGTTTATATCTCGCAATTCTGACTTTTTTCTAGCAATTCTGACTTATTTCTTGTAATTGTGTTTATATCTCGCAATTCTGACTTTTTTCTCGCAATTCTGACTTATTTCTTGTAATTGTGTTTATATCTTGCAATTCTGACTTTTTACTTGCAATTCTGATGTTTTTCTTGCAATTCTGACTTTTTTCTCGCATATCTCAAAAAATTCTGACTTTTTTCTCGCAATTGAGATATAAACTCGTGATTGTGAAAAAAAAAGTCAGAATTGCGAGCAAAAAGTTGCAATTACCTTTTTTGTTTTTAATTCAGTGGCGGAAACAAGCTTCCATAGTTTCCGCTACAGAATAAATAAATAATTAATAATAATAAATAATTGCAACTTTTTTTCTCAGTTAACATCTCGCAATTCTGACTTTATAACTTGTAATTGTTTATAGTAAATTCAGAGAAAAAAAAATCAGGATTGCGAGATGTAAACCAGCAATTGCCGGAAAAAAAATGATTAAAAAGTGAGATAAACAGTAACAATTTTTATTTTTATTCAGTGGCAGAAACAAGCTTCCAAAACACTTTTCTTGCTGTTGATGTGGGATACGGGTAAGGTTAGGACAGGTTTGGTGGTATAGGTTTAACGGTGGGTTAAGGCGTAAGGGAAGGGTCAGCAGTGAAATTTTAGATTTAAATACAGAAATTAATTATAGCTGTAATTATACACAGTTTTTTAAAAACATGTATGTACAAAATATGTGCATTGTATCAAATGATATCAATTCTAGTACATAAAGACAATATGAAGTGGAACCTCAAACTAAGATTTGGTCACAAAAGCAGTGATATTAAATAGGTTAATTTGAAGGTAAACATAATGGAAATAAATTCATTTGTACCAATCAAATCACCTGACCTTGAAACATTACTTTGCCTTTCTTTCACTGGCTGCTTACGCCTTGCTAAAGACATTCAGACAAGCTTACAGGGGCTAAATAAACACAGCTCATAATGAGACGGATGTGAACAAGCGCACACCATTAACTCGTGTTATTGATGCTTATATGTTCTGTGAGCTACATATGGTCTTTCAGTTAGAGAGGATTATGTCGCAACGACAAAGGTTGCTGACCCGCCCAGAACATTATTACTCTCCCGGCACGTCCACGACCCCTACTGCTCCCACGACCCAAACCCAGAGTCTATCTGCTCACAGGCATCAATTAACACCAGTCGGTTCCCAGGCACCGCATTGGTGCCCAATGTAAGGATGCATTAGAATGGGATGAAAAAAGGTCAAGAGGTCAAGAACAGAAAGACAATTACTCTATATCTTGCTATTTAACTATCCTGCCTCAATACATCGCTTACTATCAGTATTTACTCTATTTAACCATCTCTAACTCTTTATATTTGTGTCTCCCTATTACTCTCTCTCTATTTAAACACATACATATGTAGAAAGAACTTGTGTCCAAATGCTATTCAGACACGCAATGCATTCAAATGAATTTACTCTCCTTTCCTTCTTTTCCCAGTCTACCCTTTTGCTCCTTCTTTCTGTGCAAGAAACCAAAAAAGGTGTAATTTTCTGGGGGGCGAAGGACAAGTCAGTTAACTTGTGTAAGTATAGGTTGATCCCTCAGGGCAGGTCACAGCATTGTGAACATGACAATGAGACCTGCGAGCTCTGCTTTGGAGTAAAGGCTAGTCCAACCAGTCGGTCTGTCCAGCGTCAGGCGGCTGTTTTGACCTGTATCTTGCTCATTGTGTGAGAGTAAAGGTCACCAGGTGCTGTGTGATTCCCCCCCTTACCCCCCCCCCCCCCCCCCCCCCCCCCACACTTCTTTTCTTGTCAGTATCACATGCAGTTAGTTTGGGGAGAATGGCATACAACTCTTGTGTGTGAGAGAGAGCATGTATGTGGGAAAGCAGAGCTGTAGATTTCCTTTCACCTAATTTGACCTTATTTGTCGCCATATTTTTGCCAAGGCCAGAAATATGTAAAGTCTTACCACAGTTTCTATATATAGTCAATTTATCTGAGCTTGTTTCCACCACTGAATAAAAATAAATAAATAAATAAATAAAAATATGATTGCTTTTAATCTCACAATTCTCACTTTTTTCGCCCTCACAATTGCCAGTTTATATCTCACAATTCTGACATTATAACCTGCAATAAAAATCTGAATTGTGAGATTAAAAGTCGCAATCATCTTTTTTTATTTTTTTATTCAGTGGTGGAAATAAGCTAATTTACCTTTTAAAAGCAAAGTATTTAGCAAGGATGCAATAAATTGATCATAAGTGACATTAAAGACATTGATAATGTTACTAAAGATTCCTGTCAAGTAAATGCTGTGCTTTTGAACTTTCTATATTCATTAAAGAATTCAGAGAAAAAAAAGTATCACAGTTTCCACAAAAATATTAAGCAGCTCAACTGTTTTCAACATTTATAATAATAACGTTTCTTGGACACCAAATCAGCATATCAGAATGAATTCTAAGGGATCATGTGACACTGAAGACTGAAGTAATGGCTGCAGAAAATGAAATATAAATTAATTTAAATCTTTTTAAGTTATGTTTTCCAACAAAAAATTCTTCTCTGAAAATATACCATACCTGAAAGGGACATGGTGATGGAAAAAATATGAGATGGGAGAAAAAAATTATATGTCAATGCTTTAGCATTCTCTTGCGCAAATGTTTTGTTTTCTGCCGAGAAACTTTGGGTGCGTCTCAATCAGCCCCCTGGTTCAGTAGTCAGGGCACTGATCAGGGAATCAGCCACATTCATTTACATGATATACTTATTCACGACCTAGGGAGCTAGGGAGCTGATTGAGACGCAGGGTTTGTGTCAGAAAAGTTTCTCGCAAAATATCTCGGGAGAACGCAAAACATTTTGCGAGAAACTTTTCGCAGTACGGAGCCCCTAAAGGGACATATGGATGAAAAAAAATATGAGATGGGCCCTATTTTAAGCGCGTAGTCTAAAGTGCACGGTGCAAGTGCACTATGGGCGTGTCCGAATCCACTTTTGCTAGTTTAACGATGGGAAAAATGGTCTGCGCGCCCGGCGCATGGTCTAAAAGGATTGCCCCTATTTTTTTTAATGAGTAATGGATGTGTTTTTGGGCATAACGTGCAATAAACTAATCAGAGTCTCATCTCCCATTCCCTTTAAAAGCCAGCTGCGCTCGCACCATGGCGGATTCGCTATTTACATGGCAGAATTTGCAAGCGGAAAACTGAACGCTTCTCTAATGAGGAAACGGATTTACGCACGCACTTTAACCTCACGCACGAGCAGACCATCTATGGGACAAGTCGGATTTCACCAAAGCATTTTTATATTTATGCACACAATCATAATTTTTGGCACTGTAACCCTTTTATTTTTAATATTTGACATGTTTGTTTGCTGCTGCACGTACCTGTGTGTGTAACGAGCAGAGTGTATGTGTATCTTTGAATAACAAAAAAATATTGCGCCATTGACTTCAGACCAGGTTTCAGTTGGTCAATGGCGCAGTCGTTTTCAGTTTCCTCAAAATAGCAATGCGCCAACAATGTGCCTGAATATACCTCGTTTTCAGACCAGCACGCCCATGGGCGCACAGATGGGTGCTAGAGTTGTCAAAAGTACAGACTTCGGTACCTAGTCGGTACTGAAATTTAAAAAATGTGACGCTTTGAGCGCTGTTGAGTGGATTCGTAAACACCTCTGATTGGCCATTGTGTTCACATGCTCATCAGATATTTCTGTGCTTGGCTTCAATGATCAACGCTGTAAAAACGTAGTAAAAATTCATCAATGACGCTCTTCACCGAGCGCTTACACAGATACACACGGGAGCATTTGAAAGCAGGCGTCTCGCGCTTTTAAAACGCTTTCAAATTCAAACACTTCCATGTGCTTGTGAAGCCAATCACAGACATATTCGATGAGTACGTCAACACAATGGCCAATCAGAGGTGTTTACGAATCCACTTAACACCGATAGGTACTGAAGTCGGTACTTTTGACAACTCTTTATTTGCTATTTAAACAACGTAAACTTTTAAACTCTTTGTGAGTGAACGCAAAGTTTTTCGGCGAAACGCAAAAGATTTTGCAAGGGAATGCAACAGCATTGATGAAAAATTTTCCTCCATCTCATATTTCTTCCCTTCATCATGTCCCTATAGAGCCTCCGTACAAAGTTTCTCGGGGGAATGCCAAAGTTTTGCACGTGAACGCAAAGGTAATCGGGGGAACGCGAATGTTTTGCGAGTGAACGCAAAAGTTTTAAAATATATATTTTTCCTCCCATCTTATCTATACTGCATGAATTTGTTTTTGGAGAAAAATCATTGATCATTGGATTTGGAAAATATGACATGCCAAACCACTTCCACCACAGCCGCTGATAATGTGACAGTTCTGAGCATCAGCCGTAACAGGATTATCACCTTGTTTTCTGTGGTGAGATGGGTCATGTTTAAACCCATATTTGTGGCTGCTCCCTCCACGACACTGTAACTCGTTCATCCAGCCCAGGCTATTTGTGGACAGCTGGACTGTTGTCTTCTTCTCCCACGCAAGGCCACAAAAACATCGCTGCGGCAGGGGGGGTAATTTTAGGGTTCAGGTTTCTCTCTGTGGTCCTTGCGGAGGAAAGGAGGGACGTTACCACAATGAGGAGGAGGAGGATGATATTGGATGCAGGTTTGGGAACAAGGATAAAGAAACACTTGAGAGCTTTTCTGTGGTTTATCCCATTCACACAACCTTCCTTTGCTCATTCCCTTCATCTCACTGATGCTTTCACACCAGAAACTGTCCTGTGGGAAGAAAGATGAGGAATTTAGTGGCACTTCATAAAATGTAATGGACAGGTTTTTAAAATATAAAATAATAGGTCATAATTGCATATATACTATCTCTATTAAGCTTGTCCAGAAGTAGACCTCCGTCATTCATCCACATAAAGTGCCGTGAATGCACAACCCTCCTAATAATGCAGTGATTTGCAGCTATTTAATAGCATACAGATGTGTATGTGATATGATCTACTATCTGTAAATCACCAACTGTCTTACCATTCACATCAGGTTTCATGAGAACTGGTTTGGCATCTTTTGATCTTGCTATGAAAGAAAGTGATTTCAGAAGTCCATGACCCCTAGAGAGATTGCTGTGTTACTGCAGAGGGCTTGGAAATCACCCTTTGATCTGAAACAAATATTTGTGGGAAAAAAAAAAAAAAAAAAAATACAGTAAGTGCTAAAAATACATCTGAGGTTTAAAAATTCAGCTAAATATTGTTGTTTCTCCTACATTGTATTTTTGCATTAAAACTTATTAAATAATAATTTTTAAATATGAAAAATTAAATAATAAATATTCAAAATAAATGTACCCTTACCCTAATACTGCAGTTTAATCATCAGAACACAATTATTATAATATAATTAAAATATAAATATAATAATAAATTTAATATAAACATATGAGAAAATTAAAATTAATTAATATAATACTTAATAAATTAAAAAATAAATGTACTCTTACCCTAATAAATACAGGTGATGAATCAATATGCATACAAATTATTATTGTTATGCAGTTTAATCATCATAACACAAATGTAAAATTATCTATAAATAATAAAATACAAATAGAAATAAAAAAATTAAATGTAATTACAATTACAAAATTATAAATATAATATAAAAATATGATAAACTAATATAATATAATATTTGATAAATTAAAAAAATAAAGGTACTCTTACCCTAATAGAGGTGATTAATCAATATGCATACAAATGATTATTTTTATAATTTATATTATCTATAAATAATAAAATATATAAAAAATTCAATTAGAAATAAAACAAATTAAATGTACCCTTATTCTAATCGATCCAGGTGATTATCCAGGTGAAATCAATACATATAAAAATATAATTTAAATGTATATGGTTTAAGCATCATAACACAAATGTAAAACATTTGTAAATTATAATGCAAATATATGGAAAATTAAATAATAAAATAAATATACCCTTACCCTAATCATTACAGGTGATAAATCAATG
The DNA here is from genome assembly GCA_037101425.1 of Elopichthys bambusa. NCBI lineage: Eukaryota > Metazoa > Chordata > Actinopteri > Cypriniformes > Xenocyprididae > Elopichthys > Elopichthys bambusa. The sequence continues at coordinate 29,924,448 of CM074441.1, read as the reverse complement.
AATAAAAAGTTTTTATGCTTTTGCAATGTAATCCTCATCATAACACAAATCCAAAAACATTTATAAATAATAGAACATTATAAAAAAAATGATAATAATTTAATAAAATACAAATACAGGTGATGAATCAATATTATTTTATTACAATATTATATTAACCCATATGCAATTTAAACATATAACACAATATGTAAACATGTGAATATGGCGCTATATGTGTTAAAAGACAGACAGATCTGCTTTATTACAGTATAACAGGGCGTCCCTTCTCTGTCTCTCTATCCAAAGGGGTCACTGGCCTGATTTCTGTAAGTATCTCCCATTAAGAAAGTCTTGAAAGCATTGTGAAGACACGTATAATGAACATGTTTACATTTAAATTAAATCAGACAACTCCCACCCTGAAAAAAAAAAACAAGCAGGTTTCATGAGACCCCAAAACCACAAACTTTCCCTTCTTACCCGGAAACAGTGCTGGTTATTGTGGTCTGTGCTTGAACTCAAAACACATCTCAAAGTCCATGCGCACCTGCAGGTTTGAACGGTCAGTTACCCGTCACCACGCCCTGATGTTGTGATTGGTCAGAGAAGGCCAGTTCCAGTTCAGAAGGGCGACGTGTTTGAGGAAAGGTGCAGAGAGGCGGCCCGAAAGAGACAAAGGACACCTGGGAATGTTTTCATCTGCCAGAGGCCATCTTAACTCGCAGAAGCTCGTGTTACATTATGTAATTGGGACCGTGCGGCCACCAAATGGTGCGTGGCTGAGGTGGGTATATAAGGTTTTGATAGAGGAGAAGCAATGCAAGTCCCAGGGCGATCACCTGTGATTCAGAGAATCAGGAATTTTTTTGCTGAATTACCAGTTGTAAATTACGTTTTAGAGCCCTCCCTTATGCTTCGCTATCTTTCTCTCATTCTCCGAAACAGCGATAATTGGAGATGGGTGAGAGCTACATATGGTCCCTTCAATCCAACCTCCCCCAACCCAGGCTGAAAGCTCATTAAAAAGGTTGCTTGTTAATGAGCTATAGGGATCACAGAGCGTCCCTCTCATTAGAGGGGCCAGAGATACCGGCGTGAAGGTTTTGTCCCATTACAAAAGAAAAGAGCTGTTAAGATGACTCTGCTCCCCCTTGGTTTCTCAAAATCCTCAGACTCCCATCAGTTTAAATCCCAGAACTCCTTTTTCGGCTTCGTCTTTTTCTCTCCAGATGTATCAATGGAAAACATTTGCTTCAAGTAAAAAATTTTAAAAAATTTAAAAATATTGACACTAGGGTTGGGCAACTGGATTTGATTTTGATTCAGAAGCTTGCGATTTGATTCACTTCGATTCAGTATTGATTAATTTGTGGCTTATGAGGTACAGTACATGGCAAATTTCCTCAAAGAAAACAATTATCTCTCAACTAATGCTGTAAACTATACAGGGAACCACAGTTAGTACATTATTATAATAATAAAAGGTTAAAATTAAGCTACTTACATATAAATTACACACAAGTTTTTATAATAACGTTATAATACATTTTTTATACATCATGTTTCTACTTGTTTTTATACAGGACTAAACATTTAAATAGTGGCTGTCATAAAACGGATTTATATCAAAGTACCGTTCAAGGAAAGTCTGTTCACTCGGCGGCCATATTTGCAACACTTCTGTGCAGCTATTTCGGCCATCCAAGACCAAATCCTTTCTATTTGAATGGGGGAATCCTGAAATCTCAGAAACTGCTTGGCGAACTCACAATTAAATAACATATTTCAAATCAGCAACAAAATCTGACATGAACTGTTCCATAAATGTTGATTCTTATGCTCAAATAGCGTTAAAAAAAGCGTATTTTTCAGGCTAGACTAGCCAATGCGCATCTGCAGTCCTAGGCGCGATTCTCAGGTTTCTATGGGAACTGGAGCTTCTAACTGCAGCTGCAGTGACGCAATGACTTAATCAATTAGCAATGGGCTCTTTTACTTAGAAGGCGGGACGCCGTATTGCGCGTTGCAGTTTCTCCCATTCATAACTAATAGGAGTGAACCGTATTTCTATATCTATAGTCTTTGTTTATATTCAGTATTGAAGAACATGTTGAATACACAAGGCTAGCCTATAGTGCCATTTTTGTAGCTGACTAATTTTTTTGAACACTGAACGGCTTTTCTGAGGTAAATATGATAGTAAATGTGACATTTTTACAAGCTGTTTTATTGATGCCTTGATACACATTATATGGATTTCGGTAAGTTGTACTGTATCTTTCAACATACCTTCGGATGTTCATTCAAGTTTATTTCGTGTTGTAACCAGTAAAGCGGAAGACATAGTTGGTTCACGTGTGCTCTGCTTCAAGATCTGTCAAGCCACAGAGTGCCAAGAAAGGTCGCGACACCTGGAGAGAAGTCATGTTGATTTAAAATGGCGAATTTCGCCGGAAAGTAACTAGTTTGCAGGTATGCAGATGTATTACTTTTTTTTTTTAAATGCGTCATCAACCTGACAATCTCATCTTTTCCATCAACCCCTGTACCTTGAAGGCCAATTTGAATGACCCAGTGTTTTAGTCAGATATGACTGTACTACTAACGGACTATGACTCAACAACAATAGACGTTAGAAGAGAGCAGTTCATCTGTGCAAATACTGGTGAATTTGTGATGTGATCTGAGACATGTAGCGGCAGGTTTGACTTCACCGTTCATGCCGTCACACTTTCTGGTTCTCTCTCTCTCTCACACACACACACACACACACACTCTCTCTCTCTCTCTCTCTCTCTCTCTAACTTTGCCTCAGTCTTTTAATTATCGAACAAATAGGCATAATAATAGAAAATACACAAAGCGGTGGGCTACACAGGGTGAAATCACATTAGACATATTTAATCAACAGAAATGATTATAACAATATACAGAGGACAAAAAGAGCTTTGTTTTCGCTGCTCCCTGAAGAAACGGACACAACTGGATGTCCAACTATTTTCACATTTGTAAATAAAAAAAAAAAGCTTTTTTTAAATTCCATTTGATGACTTATTCTACCATATCTGAACCACACAAACAAACTGTAACATAACAGTTCCCTGACATTGATAATAATACAAAACTGTAACAAAGCAGACTTTCCCTGTATAGATTTATCAGATATCTGGTCTCTAACTCTTTCTCACATAAACACAAACAAACACAAGTGCTCTCTCAGTGGGTTCACCATTCAGAAATGAGGTTTTTCATTCCACAACCTGGAGAAACCATTGACAAAAAGAAATTAAACGTTTCATAGTATTTCTATGTGCTGGGGCAGTAAAACAAATGTCTGTAAACAGACTAAAGAGGCTCACAAAATACAACCAAAATGAATGTGTTGTGCAGTAGAGTGGCTATATAAACCAACGTGTGATACATTTTTGTGGAATATGTTGCACAAACTAAAATATACACTTACACAATCTTGACATTCTAAATGATAAACTAAATGGCAAACAAATGCACTTTAACAGTGATATGTGACAGTGAACATGTATTGCCACAGACCCAATCAGTCCAATTTAATATACAGTATCAAAAAAAAAAACGACCCTGTCAGATAGGTGAGAAAACAAGCTCAAATTCATCTATTGTCATCTGTGCAAGTCATACTCTTACTACACTGATGTAGACCAAGGATGTCCAATCCTGCTCCTGGATGGCCGCCATCTTGCAGAGATTAGCTCCGACCTGCCTGAAAGTTTAGCAAAGGTCCATTTCAGGTGTTTAATTAAAGGGTTAGTTCATACAAAAATGAAATTTCTGTCATTAATTACTCACCCTCATGTTGTTCCAAACCTGTAAGACTTTTGTTCATCTTCGGAACACAAATGAAGATATTTTTGATGAAATCCAAGGTTATTTTTATCCCCCATAGAAAGCAACATAATTACCATTATTAAAGGTCCAGAAAGGTATTAAAGATATCGTTTAAAATAGTTCATGTGACTACAGTGGTTCAACCTTAATGTTACGAAGCGATGAGAATATTTTTTGTGCGCAAAAACAAAAATAACTTTATTCAATGTATTCAACAATTTCCTTGTAGTTAAAGTTATTTTTGTTTTGTATTTGCGCACAAAAAGTATTCTCGTCTCTTCATAACATTAAGGTGGAACCACTGTAGTCATGTTAACCATTTTAATGATGTCTTTACTACTTTTCAGGACCTTGAATGTTGTAATTTCACTGCTTTCTATGAGAGATAAAAAAAAATAAAAAAACCCTCTTTCATCAAAAATATCTTAATTTGTGTTCCGAAGATGAACGAAGGTCTTGCGGGTTTGGAACGACATGAGGATGAGTAATTAATGACAGAAATTTCATTTTTGGGTGAACTAACCCTTTAAGGTTGGAACCAAACTCTGCAGAACACTGGCCTTCCAAGAGCAGGATTGGACATCCCTGATGTAGACTATTCACTTTTTTGTCACACACAGATTTTTATGAACCATGAACCTTTAAGGCTCTGTGGTAGAGTGCCACAACAGTGTAAACCCAAGGTGTCCACTTCAGAATTGCAAAATCACATTGATAGATCGCCTGCTGTCCGATTGTCTTTTGGGCTCAACAAAAGGCTCAAATGATTTGTAACCATCTCCGTATACTCTGACTATGCTCTACTAGTCAAAATGTAATGTTCTGGGTGTAATGTAATGTGCCTTGACAACGGTGGTTGGGACTAAGAGTTCAGAAGTCTTTCAATATTGCATGTCAGGATTTAACATTAGGCACTTGTATTTATCAATTAAATGAGAATTTATCAAGTCTCGGTTAGTGCCAGTATCACTCCCTAGAGTGACTGAGGTCAAGGCGAGTAAGGTCTTCTTGTTGTTTTTTTTTGATAAGATGCGCATACTGAGTCGTAGGCAGAAGATTGTCACGTTTGGTGGTTTTAGTCATGAGAGTGTCATGTTCAGAAGTGCTGCTATTTTTATACTGCGGTTTCACCCAGAGCCGCAGTACTGCCTGTTTCTTCAGAGGAAGGGGGCTCATCAGCACAGACCCTCATTTCAGCATCCTCTTCTTTGAGCACCACATTAGATTCTGTGATGGGAGCTCCTGATTTATCTCCTATGGAGTCATCCTCCATTTTGATGTTGAGGCCGTTGTAATCGGCAAGTAAGCCCTGGCTGTAGGCGCTGGCACTGGCGTGAGTGAGTCCGTGGACCTTCTTGAGGTGTTTCTCCAGCGTGGCATAGACGGTGAATGGGACAGAGCAAAGCTGACACTGAAAGGGGGCGCGTGTCCCACGGGCACCATGTGTTTTCATGTGGCGTGTGAGCTTGCTGCTCTGCGCGCAGGCGTAGCTACAGAGTCCGCAGCGGTACGGCCTTTCGCCCGTGTGGCTGCGCCGGTGGACCGTAAGGTTGCTGCTGTTACGGAAACACTTTCCGCAGAATTCGCAAGCCTCTTCTTTTTTCTTCTTGCCCCCACCGCTGGTAATCTGCCTCCTTTCGTTCTCCTGCTGCCAGTCCTGGACTATCTCCACTGCCTCCACCTCTTGCTCCCATTCGCCTTGAGGACGATCTTCCCGTTCGGGGCGCTTTGGTGTGCAGTTCCCGCTGGCGATCCCACTCTCGCCACTTCCACCTGTATCTCCGCTCTCCAGAGAACCCTCTGAGGGGCTGCCATAGGGAGAGGGATGTTGAGGATCACCTTGACCCTCTTCTTCCGCTTCTCTCAGAGGCTGGTAGTACCGCAGCAGATTGCGATCCGCAGCCCTGGACTGAGAAGATATCAAGATCAGGCTGGTACCTCCTGGATGCTTTCCAGCTTCCAAGCTGGCTCCATGACCACCAGAAATATCATTATCTCCCTGTCCAGAAAGCTTTCTGTCCTCATCCACACTGGCAAGGCTGGGATCAGATGTTTCCTGTCCAGCACGACGGTGGCTTCTCATGTGTCGTGCAAGTTCACCGCTCTGGGAGAACGTGAGCTGGCACAGACCACAGTGGTAGGGCCTATCGCAGGCGTGAGTGCGGCGGTGGGCGGACAGGCTGCGCAGAGACTGAAAGCCTTGGCCGCACAGCTGGCAGGAGAAGGCTGTGTGAAGTGGTGGAGTGGAGTGGGGAAAGGGCGAAGCAGCCGGTGGAGACGGGGATGGGGAAGGTACCACTCCGCCGCTGTTGCAGCTGACCTCCGCCAGGCGCTGTAAACACATGGAGAAGTTCAGGCCCTGCATGTCGCGCAGTGCAGGGGTGGAGCTGTGGGGAGGCTTGTGAGGGCGGGCTGATCTCTGGGAGGACAGCTGGAACGCAGAGGCCAGTGCGGCGCCCAGGTGACGTGGATCCATTGTGGCCGGCGGTTTTGATGTTTGCGTGATGGTCGTGATGTCGCCTTCCACCTGGTAGATGCTGAGAGAATGTGCGTTCTGAGCATGCTGGAGGAGAGTCCATGCGCTGGAGAACATACACCGACACACCTGGCAGGTAAAAATGGAGGGCTCTTCTGTTTTGGAAAGGAAGAGAGAGAAAATTAATTTATTTGTCAAACGAACATCTAAAAACTACATTTACTCAATACAAATCACTCAAAACCAGTGTTAGAGAAAGTTACCTTTAAAAGTAATGTGTTACAATATTGCGTTACTCCCTAAAAAAAGTAATATTTTTGCATTACTTAGTTACTTTTAATGGAAAGTAATGCATTACATTACTTTTGCATTACTTTTTTCTCACCTGGGCTGGGCTTACTTCTGTTTTTTAATAACAAAAGTTATATTTTTGGCAAATGTAAAGGCCCTTTCAAACCAAAAATGAAATAAATAAGCCTCAGGCTGTAGGTAATGCAAGAAGAAAAAGTTCAACACTCTTACTGAATTTGATCATTGAAGGTCAGCAGCAAAGACATCGGTTAATAAAGTGAGATTAAATACATAAAGTATATTTGTGTTATTTAACAAAAATATTATGCAAACAAAGTACAATAATTAAATGAGTTCGCATTTCACTGACTTCAAGAACAATGAAGGCATGTTCACATTATGTCTAGAACTACAATAAGGTTCACACACAACGCCTCTGCACTTACTCTTGATTTCTCTCAACATGTGGACAGGAGAGCTGTCAGTCAATAAATGAGAAAAAGTAACTTGCGTTACTTATTTGAAAAAGTAGATATTTTGTTGTAAATGTAAAAGTAATGCATTACTTTACTAGTTACTTGGAAAAAGTAATCTGATAACGTAACTGTAATGTAACCCTCCCAATACTGCTCAAAACACACTAACAGATGCCATTTTTAAAAAAACGAAAGAATACCAAACTTGTTTGACAAGTAAATGGTCCATAACATGCATATATCTCTAACTGATGAGGTCCATTGACTGAATCTTCATTTCTAGGTTTTGTGAATGTCCATACAAAAAATGCAAACAAACTGAGCCTTTCTCATGCTATACAACCCTGTATATATCTAACAAAATATGCTTAGTGGACTGGAAAGACGTCTATCATGACGACATGAAAATGAAAGAGCTGCAAAGGTTGCAGGTGAACTTGGTCATTTACAGAAAACAGAGCAAAACAGGAAAAACCACAAATACTTGTGAAAACAGGGCAGGTTCAGTCCATGGCTACGTTCAAAAAAGAATGCAAACATACTTCTTACGGCATGTAGCACAGGCCACAATGTATAATGCAGAACACTACATTAAATTTAACAGTATGTTGAATGCAACAATAAATGTTTCATTCAGCTACAATGTTGTCACATGACCTACATACTTTGCATGCTTTGATATCATCTTACAGATTATATGGTTTAGTTTATATAGTGGTTTTATTCAGATTTTGTCCCAGTCCTATAAAAATGATAAAGAAAGAGAATTTTTCCTTATGATTTTAGAGTGAAATGTGACCTGGTCATGTTTTAGTGCTAATCACCCTACTAAAATAATCCAAGTATTACGCTGCAGTAAACACAGCCTAAAACTCATCCTCCTGACCTACTGCATCACCTCTCGAGAACACGATTTCCTCATTTGTCTAATTTTTCAGGCAAATTTTTTTTAAAGAAAAGCTGCATGTCACAAACCCCTGCAGGTGTCAGAGCAATAATGAGCTGGTAATAGCGCCGCTGTTGAGTCAGACCAAAGCAGAAAGGCTCGCCTGATTAAAGGTGTGCTCACAGGAGAGCCGGATGACTGCGGAGAGAAAGATTGAGACAGAAGCAAATGAGCACGGATGGGCTCCTTCAGCAGCTCTGGAGGTATTTTTAAACATGGTTAGCTTTGTCTCTATTTCAGAGAGCCGCTCGCCAATTAAGCTGCAAATTGCTAATTAGCGGAACGGGGCAAACGAAGGTTTTATGCAAATGAATCCTGACTCAGCCTCCTTGATAAATGGGGCCTGTCTGCAAAGAGGATCCCAAAACTGAGGAAAATTCATTTCATTTTTTCCATTCTCTTACAAAGGGTTCAAAGCAGAGTGCTATAAGCCTCTTTTACATCTCCTCAAGTCAAAATCCTTCTGCATTTTATTGGGGGGGGGGGGGGGGGGGGGAGAGATTAAAAAGAGCCTCTCCTATTCTCTTCTTCCGTACTCTGTGCCTGGAGAAGAATGAGAGTCAAAAAACAAGAAGCAGATCTCGGAGCCTCGGGGACGGAGGTTAAAACGGGAAAGATGGAAGAAACGGGTTTAATTTAAGAACAAAAAGAAATAGCTGCACAGGTCATGAAAAACAACTGAAAAATCATCACCCCTGTGACTGCACCTTCGCCCCCTCCGAACAACACCCCTTCTGCCTCCAAATCTCTCCCTCGGGTGGAGGGTGCGAGGAGGGGTGGAGGGGCTTTTGTCTCAGGGTCTTGAAGTGAAACACAATACCCAGCCTGTCTCTCTCTCTCTCTCTCTTTCCTCTCCCTTTCTTTCATTCTTTCCCCTCACTCTTTTTGTAAGGATTCCCATTTGGCCCAGGGTAGCAATTGCATATTAAGCAGAAGCAATAACCGCTAATTAAAAATGCAGATTGGCTGAGAGCGCTAACGAGCAGCAGGCAGAATCTTCTCTCTCTAGGGAACAGAGGGAGAGAAAGAGAGAGAATAAAGGGACAGTTGAAATGAAGAGCAAAGAGACGGCTGGAGGAAATAAAAATACGACTATTGATACATTGTCTAAACTAATTCAGTAATCCATTCCACTGAACTGCTGTCTACAAAATCTCTGTGTCACTGTTTTACACCCACACATAAGCACACACACTCCTGTCTGATGGTTTGTGGGTTAACTGATTTTTCATTGGATGAGTCAGAATGAAAGCGCAAATACGACGTGCATACAAACCGCCCTCATCCAAGCAGCACAAAAATGTATCCTTTTGGGGACCAAGAGTTGCCAAGAATTGGGCTACATTTAAACTCTGTCACCGATAGATTTGTTGTTGTTGTGAGGGTTTGGTGCATTTAAACAGCACAAATTAGATACATTTAAAGTCCCCCTGCGGTGAAAAATCAGGTTTTTAATGTTGTTTATAAGTCTATGTGGCATTTTTAATGTGCTTTAAGACAAACCATGTGCAAATTCATAAGTCAACACCATTGTTGAGTATTTTCTCCTTGAAACTGCAGTGATCTAAAGACAGTTTTAAAAAACGTGGTTTGAAATCACTGTTTCTTACGTCACAAACTACCTTGTAACCAATCACATCAACGTGTGATCGTCAATGAGTGGATCTCTGAGCTGGTGTGAGTGAGTCAGGCAGGGCTAATTTGCATATTCATAGAACCGCATATACCAAATGAGGCAAGGGTGTAGAGTTACATTCAAGTTATTTTGAGGCATGATGAAATTTAAGGAAATAAACGTTTAAATATGTCATTTTGGTGATCAAAGATGAGTTTTAAGGGATAAAATTATTGACTACAGGGGGACTTTAATGAAAAAAAATTACATTAATATAAGTGATACAAATACAAACATTTTATGTTTCTATGGGTACATTTACACGACAACGATGAATAGAAAATGTTTTTCCTTAGTGTTTTCTGTGACAACATCATCAAAATCTCCATTCACACAGATCTGCAAAAATGACTAAAAACGCTATATTATTCATGTCAGGCCAGTAGGTGGCGATGTCACTTTGTAAAGAAACACTACGTGCCTATAGGCGGAACATGTAATATGCATGCGCATGATGTCACTGTTTTCACAAATTGATGTTATAATTTTTTTTTATCGTTTTCAAAAACTTACACTTTGAAACACTTTTCAAGTTTGCTTTTTCAGGCACCTAAAATGCCTTTGTTGTGTAAATGAATGGTCAAATGAAGGTTTTTAAGTTGAAAACTGTGTCCTGTAAACGGCCCCGAATTATTACTTACATTTGTCCAAGTTCTATCCTAATAACTGATACCAGAAAAAAGGGTTCAAGCATGTACATGTCACCTACTAATACATTAAACAACATACAATGAATGATACTGATATGATGAATGATTTGATACTGATAAGCTGATATTTTAACATTTGAAAATGTTATGGCCAAAGACAGATAAGCTGATATTAAAATTCTATATTATTTTGTACAAATAAATTAAGATTAAAACACTAAAAACTAAAATCAATTGTTTTAAATGCTGAATATATGAATCAAAACATTATAATACAGTTTGAAAAATAGATATTCATTTCAAATAGTTATTCATTCATTTATTCAGTTTGGGGTCAGTAATCTTTTATTCAGCAAGGTTGCATTAAGTTGATCAAAAGTGACAGTAAAGCATTTTTTCAAAATATTTCTAGTTCAAATAAATGCTGTTCAACAACCATTTTGATTAATAATAATAAAAAGAAGAAGAAGAAATATTACTTATGCACCAAATTCAGCATCACAGGAATAAAATTACATTAAAAAGAAAAGTTATTTTAAAAGTGTAAAAATATTTCACAATACATGATATGCACAATAAGAGATTTCTTTCAAAAATATTTTTAAAAATCTCACCTACTACTAACTTTTGAACGGCAGTGTATATTCTTGCGTTGGACTGTTTTTATCATGCAGACTTGGCAACCCTGACATGTCAGATAAAACAAATTATCATTCACCATTTCACTTTTTTCACTTTGAACTGTCTTTCAGGCAAAAGTTAAACACTTCAAACAGTTCCATATCAGACTCAATCAGTCTCTGATGCCTCAAAACCTTTGTCTCAGTAATAACCCAAGACTGTTGACAGTGAGGAAATAACACATTAGCATATTTTGCACCTCTCACCCTGGCCCATTTTTTCAGTAACATACACCTTTCACACACAAAAAAGGCATAAGGGAATGAACCCCAGAGAATCAAGAAACGTGGACGGACGGAAGCAGAGCACGAAAAGGAAGGAAGCGTGAACATGTGTACATATAGGAGGGAGTGACCCAAAAGCAAGAGTGAGTTTTGTTGATAACAATCAATCGTAATCATTTGCTTGCCTTTATAAACACTCTGTAATGATAAACTAGTAAATGTTTGCTTTGCTCATGGTGTAGGGTGAAAGAATCCTGCCCATATGAGGAAGCAGTTCAGGTCACGGTTCAACAGCATCACACTAAGAAACACCAACACCTGCACAGGCCGATTCCCTTTACGGCCGACTACTGCACTGAAAAACACTCAAGCAGCTTACACACACACACACACACACACACCCACCAACATCCTGTTTAACAGTCGAAAGAGTTCAATGTTTCACCCAGATTCTTCTTTACAATCTTCAAAAATTGGTTTATTGTCATCTTTGCTTCTATGAAGAAACTTCAACATCCATGGAAAATTTCCATTGCAGAAAAGGTTAATCAGATAAGAGGTACACGACTGGGGTAGTGAGGAAAAAAAAAAAAAAAAAAAAAAAAAAAAAAAAAAATCTAATTTGGATATTTAGTTTTCGGTATTGCTGTGCTTGTTTGTAGGCCTTCACAATTTGGCCAAAAATGTGTGGCTATAAAATAATAATAATAATTATTATTATTATTATTATTATTATTATTATTATTATTATTGCTAAAAATATGAACACTACTAAATAAAAAAAGAAAAATATTACTATTGTAAATGTGTCTGTGAAGTTTCAGCTCAAAATACCCCACAGATCATTTATTATAGCTTGTCAAATTTGCCCCTATTTGGGTGTGAGCAAAAATACACAGTTTTTGTGTGTGTCCCTTTAAATGCAGCTGCTGATCCCGGCCGCTTTCCAAAAGAGGGTGGAGCTTTAACAGCTTGCGCTTCGGTTGCTCAACAACAACAAAGCTGGAGAATCTCACGCAGCAAAAAAGATGATTCTCAGTAACGGTGTTCAGCTTTACATTGTTCAAACCGGAGTCGAACACTGATGGAGAGACTCAGGAAGAAGTTACAACTTTTAAAATGTAACTGGACGTTTCTGAATGGTTAGTGGATAAATTTATGTAGTTGCTGTGGAGTTGATTCAACTCATCGACTAGCATGTGCCATCATGTTAATCTACTACAACAACTCTTCCTCTTCTCTAAATCTTCACCCCCTTTTGTTGAGTGTTCTCGAGGGCAGGGTTTATGTAAATTTTGGGGTTTGTGATGTCACTAACCCGGGAAGAAGCTCGTTGTAGTCCCTACCAGCCATTTGTTGTAGTCCTTAAACAGAGGCCCTGTTTACACCTGGTATTAAGAAGGTCGATCTGATCACAAGTGGATGATGATAAATAAGGTGTAAACGGGGTGTAAAATGCTTTGAGCTTGACCACTTTCAACCAGAGGTAGCCGAAAACGCATTCGACCGGATTGCTTTCGTAGTGTAAACGCTCATGTGGTTGAATGTGTTCGAACAACCAATGTGTAAACATTATGGTAAGCGAGCCAGCCAAACAGGAACTTTGTTGGCTGAACACCCAACTTGAAAAGGGTACCAAGCACAATGTTCTCTCACCACTCCTGATTTCGAACAAGCGCTAACCGTGTTTGCCATGGTCGCACGGCTGTTAGAGCAGAAACATAAGCTGCTGTTATCTGTGTTTTTCCATCATTTCCGAGCGAGTTCATATTTAAATTGCGTGAGCTTATTTTGTCCATTAGACCCTCCCCTCAAAGAAATCAGGACAGAAGTGGTTGAAAGTGGACAAAAGAGACGGATTAAAACACCAGAATCTGTCTGATCCGATCGACCAAAACGCATCTTAATATCAGGTGTAAACAAGGCCTAAGAGTGTATGGTGCATCAGCACGAGCACTTTTCACATTTCATGACTTTATTTTGAAGAGTGCAGTGAGAGGACGGGAGCGATGCAATTCACAAAGGACTCTGGGAATAACACCCCATGTCAGCACCTGCTATGACTGACAGTGCAGGAATAATGAGGGGTTTGAGGAAAGCGTGTGTGTGTGCGAGAGCTCTGGGAGTTGTGTAGTTTGGTGGCCTGACTGTGCTGTGTTTACCTGGCCACTTCACCTGAGAGACAGAGCTAAGGAGATGCTCAGGTGTGCTCAGGTGCCTTTCCACCGTCCCCCAGGGTGCGTGTATAAGTGTACGTTTGCTCGCGTGTGTAGCAGAACTACCTATCCCTTCCACACAATTAAGCCCGGCGTCTCTAACTCTCCAACTCACCAAGGCCTCAGCGCCACAGCAACGGCGGCCTAATGAGCCGGACTGGGGACGAGGTTGTTAAATGAGGGGACAGTTTTACAAAAAAAAAAAAAAAGACACTAATTAGCACCTAGAACTCACCAGCTCGATTGGCCTCCACCCTCACACCTGGCTCTTCCTTCCATCTCCTGTCCGACATCCGCCGGAGCTCCACGTACCCCGCCTCCACCTGCGTTCCTTGGCCGCACTGCAGCGTCCGATTGGCCGGAGAGGGAGGGGTGTGGCCCTGAGGCTGGGCTCTGGCTGTGCTGCATCCGCCCTGTTTGTGCTGGATGAAGGTGAGGATGTGGGCCAGCGGGAACGCCTGACCACACTGGCCACATGTCAACAGGTCACGGCCTCCATCCTCAGGCTGAGGCATCCGCTCAGGTGACAGCAAGGAGACGCCGGGGATGACTGAGGAATCCGGAGCGTCTGTGAGCAGAACAAGATAAAAATACTCCTTAGGGCTAAAAAGAGAGACCAGCATGACACATGTCACGAGAGCAGCAGAACTTTTATTATGCCACAGTCGCTGCTTCCACTTCTTCCGGTCAAGCGTATGTGGGGTAAAGCAGAGCTGTTTTATCATATTAGATACATTTGTGTGTTGAAAGTTGTTATAATGGTACTCTGCGTTCGCTCGGTGGCTACTGTGAGACACTTGTTGCACACTGCAGTAAGCTAGATCAATATTAGGCATGGTAAAACATGGTAAATCAAGAAAACGAGATTTAAACAATAAGACTTACTGTGTTGATCTATATAACATGATTAGTTTTCTGTCAATGAATGTATCCAAACAGTTGCTCACATCTAATAAAACACATGAACATATAAAGCGTCTTTGGCGTTTCCATGGTTTCTACAAAATAAAACCAGAAACCGAGGGCAACGTGGGTATGATGTCATTGATAGGCGACACACGGACATGGTCCGTGTCCTAGTTAAAATTGCTTACTTCTTTGGATTTAAACATTCTTGGAATCATTTGGGATAATGTAAGTATACAAGTCAACAAAATATATAACATTGTTCAAGTGGTTTTTGGATATTTTAATTAATATTGGGCCAGTTGTTCAAAAAGTTGAATCTGGATTAAAATGATCTGGATTTGGAAATCCCATGTTTCGCTATCCAGGATCAGGTAATTGGATCGGATCACCCTGATCCAGATACCACTTTTTAAGAATACCAAATCTGGATTACTAGTGCTCTACGGATCCCCTAAAGAGACAGGGTGATGGAAAAAATATGAGATGGGGGGGGGGAAATATTTCTCAGAAAGGTTTTGTGCAGCGTTTGCAAATATCTTTTGACTGGTTCATCTCTTATGACTGAGCCAATGTAGTTTACAGTGATAAAAACCCCCACTTTAAATATAATATTTTTGTTTGATATTTACAGCTGTTTGGGGATTATTTCATGTCGCCACATCTCTTTTTTACTTTACTGTAAGATACCAAAAGGCTTAATAGGTAGCCTAATGTCTACTTCTAATTTATTACTTTAACAGGTAAACTAATCAAGAGCAAAATAATATGTGTATGTATATTACATGATAAAAATAATGTATTATTGTTACATACTTGTTCCTGAAATCCACCCTTCTGCTGAGGTCACCCTTCTTTTTGGATCAAATGTATCCCAATCTTACTAAAAAGTTTTAAACAACTCAAACTGATGATTTGATCCAGATCGAAACCAAGATTGGATTTTTGTGATCTAATCTGATTTCAGAATCTTTTTTTACATTTTGAAAAATCCATTTTCAAGATTTGATCTAATCCGATCAGATTACTTTTGAACAACTGGCCCCTGGTTATAAACCGACATTTCACACTGTACATTCCTAAACCTAAACATTCCTAAACAGTCCTATTTGCATACTTGCAAAGTCAATGTCAGTGATTGGACGAACGCAGCAAGCAACCTGTTTGTATAAAGGCTCTAGCATTGTACCATCACTGAATGGACTTTAAAATGTAAGAATGAAGCGATCATTTTTTTACTACAATTAATGTGTTTTCTGTCACCATTTAGCATTGTTTCCTTTAAACGCTGAAACTACAACACAGGGTGTTTCTGTCACTTTTTAAATGCATGTAAATATGACGTACATCTGTTGCCATATCATTCTAACACCGCTTCGTTTCACACGGCACACGCTTGGCACCGCAATGCTCTGGAGCAGAGCTTCATAACCCGGGTAAAAAGTGGCGCCAACCCCGCTTCTAAATAAAAGCAGGGTTTAGAACGATGATAACCTGGGGTTAAGCGCAGTGCGAGGAGCCCTTTTTTTCCCCTCAGAGTCTCTTGGGAGTCTTGAAATGACCAAACTGAGTGGCTTTGCAACAACTTTGTTTCTCTTCTAATGTGCTACTTTCAGTTCTCTGCATTTGTCGGCATACTGCTAAACTGTCACCATCAGCACAGCTCTGTCTGGTCAGCAGATACTGACCACTTCCTGTGTCTCTGTCACCGAGGTCTGCCTTGCACAGGAAGCAGTGCGATGCAGCTCCGACCTGCTTGAGCAATTCGCCCATTAGTGCACGCTGACATATCAGGCACTTTGCACTGTAGTCGTCCTGCCACGCTCACAAGTCTGCTGATATAGGCAAGGTGTCTTTCACACCACTCATAACTGCTGGGGTGAATGTGCGCCGCAGTATGTAAATCAAGCCAGGTCAAAACTGAGCCAAACATGATTCTGAAAATGAAAATAAAGTCTACTTTTTAATATTTTTGAGTCTAAAGTGAAAGTCACTTTCGTATTTTGTCCCATAGTCCATCCAATGCCATTTTTACACTGCAAAGGTGGCACAGAAGCTGCATATGTGCTACAAAAAGTGCATTTAAACACTGATTATTGCTGCACAGAGGTGTAATAAATGCAATTAAACAAGAATTGCATGTTTTAAAAAAATATGAATTTATGAATATAGAAACATTATACTACAAATAGCTACTCTGCAACGTTTAAGGCTGCTGCATTTCATTTACACAGAAACAAAGCAGCATCAGGGCTGCCTAGGATGGATCAAACTACATATTTTATGCAGAATTTCATTTTTATTCACAATGAATTTGGCGCAGACACAGATCCTGCTCAGAGCACCTTTAACTTGACTGTAAAAAGGCGAGTTAAGAGAGGAACTTGCCCTTTGACCTGGGTGCCGCTGCTGTGGTCATGGACTCCAGAGCGAGCGTGCGCGCACACGCACACAAACACACACCTACAGCCTGGACTGGATCCACCTGCCCGGGCTAGGCTGTCCATGCCGATGCAGGTACAGACAGTCCGGGAAGGGGAGGATTTCACCAGTGGTTACTCAAAAATGTCACCTTTCCTGTTTCAACAGCTCTGGCTGTTTGTGCCGACACGCAAAAGGCGCGGCTGCTCTCTCTCACAAATTAGTGACTGGAAGTCCGACTCATTTAAGTGAATCGGTTCTTTCGAGCAATTCGTTTTACGCGTTTAGCAGTTGTTTTCATGTTATCACGTGGTCCTTGACATCTCATTTACATGCTGCTCAATCTAAAATCGATCAGTAAAGCCATATGTAAGAACATATTGAGGTTTATCACGGTTTTTTTTTCATTATTACGGATGTTTATTATAATTTCATACGTCTCAGTTCAGTTGTATGATTCAGTTAATAAAGAACAAAGTCATTTAAAACCTTTACTTTCATTGTAACACTAAAATGAACATATATCAAATTAAATAATTAGTAAATAAACAAATAAATGTTAATAAAATGTAATGAAGTAAAACCAAACGTATCCGTGTTGATAAAACGGTCATAGCTACGTTACGAATAAATAAATAATGTTAATAAAATGTAGTGAAGTAAAACCAAAATTATCTATGTTGATAAAACAGTCATAGATACATTACATTAAAGTAACGTTGCCCCGTCAGTCAAATCCTTTATTCAACCGATTCATTGAACAGATTCGACTCAAAAGAACATTCACGATTCGGACTCCACTAACACACACACACACATCAAACTAGAGTCTTGTGGTCAGGTGAGGCACGCACAGCTGCCCGCAGTTAAAAGATAAAACAAACAACAAAAAGATTGTCATGATCAAAACAATAGTTCATATCCAATCGTGCTGACTATGTTTATCAATCAATTATTAATATCAATAAACAACAGCAGCAAAAATACTGGAAGTGAACCGCACTTGTCAGCAGGTAAAATTACGAGTGCCATCCGAGAATGAGTGTTTGTGTAAAAATATGAAAACTAATGGTAAAAATGTAAAAAGTAGCCACTAAGGTATGAGTGCCGACACCAAAACATAAAGATATCGTGAAGATGCAATAAGGAAGTGCAATGTTATTGCTCCAACTCGATCACTAAGGAACTTCAACCTAGAACCTAATACTTAAGTAGCCTATACACATTTAACACAGATTGATTACTTCTCGCCAGCAACACATATAAATAATAATAATAATAATAATAATAAAAAAACAAACATGAGGCTATGTTATCATTTCAACTCCAATGTCAAGTTCTGGACACGCACTGAACCACAAACCACGTGAAAAGTTATTAGCATACATTGATTACGCGTTATTGATTACTCATACTCTCACTGTCCTGCATTGTCCATATACAGTTCTCCGTGAATATATGTTGGGTTTTATCGTTTAAATGTGAATAAAGTTGTCTTAAATCCAGCTTACCTTGCATTGCGCTCAGGTGTTGCGGTCTGCTGCCGAGTTTTCGTCTGGACATAGTGAGAGAAGATCCTCTAAAACTACACCAGAACTAAACGGACACTATAAATCTCATAAAACAGCAATGAATTGTGACTTGACTGTCGTTCGGTGCTGAGCCCGTCAGTATTCAAGTTCACACTGTCTGCTGGCCCTACAAGAGGAGGAGGATGAGGAGGGCACGAGCAACGCCTCCAGCCCTTCAGCCCGCCCATCATCATCCTCCTCCTCATCCTCGGTCTTATCATCACTGACCTCATTAAACAACTCTGCCGTGCTTAGGCAACACCATCAGAGCCACTTTAAATGATTCAAACTCCTTCTATTCCTTATCTACCTGTCGTATTGGAGGAATTATGTAAGTAGTCGTTTTGATGGCGCGCAGCTGCTGCTCCGACATCAATAAAACGTGCTGGTTAAGGATGTGGGTGAAGAGGAAGTGGCTTTATCGAGGTCGACTGAGACAGGTGTTTGTTTGGCTGTCCGGCTTATTTCGAAACCTAAAGTAACTGTCGCTTTACTTTCAGACATTTGCTTCTATTTTGTGGGGTCAATATAGACTAACGGAGACGTTTTAAATTTGTTTTCATGTATAAAGCAATCAAATCAAAAAACGGCAATTAGCGTAGAATTACAAGTAGCTCTAATGGTGAAGTGCGCCATCTTGCGGTTACTACACGTAACAGTGGTGACGCCAAAGAAAAAAAAAAAAAAAAAAGAGGCAAAAACAACGTTTTTATTCACGATTAGCTTTTTTTATTTCAGTGTCAAAATCTGTGATCATCGATTATTGTTTCTAATACAAGAAATAACCACCAGACATTTACATTGCGGAGTGAAAAAAGATTATGGGCATTTAGAATCTGCATTTTCTGTAAAACATTCTTCTCACTCTTTAATGAAGGGATTATGTACATTGATGAGGTAAAATGGGCAGATTCACCGCTTAAAGAGACCGTTTACCCGAAAACAACAAGTTTGTCGTCATTTATTCACCCTGACTTTTTTTTTCCACATGATATAAGGCAGAATGACGTGTTTCAGGAAACTTAGTCTGTAGCCAGAGTTTAGAGCAACATGAGGGTGAGTAAATGATGAGAGAATTTGCATTTTTGGGGGAACTCCATTTTAAAATGGGGTGTGAGACACAAGGGAGAGATTAAGGTCCATCCCAATCTTATGTCACACAAGTCAACACAGATCAAATCTATCTGCAAAGCTTGAATCATAGCAGCTCAAAGCATTCCTGGCAACCCTGCTGTGAAATATCAACAAACTGAGGCAAAAATGTGTTTTCAGAGCATGATGGTGTTAATTTTCACATTTTAGAAATGAGTTTATTTGTTTCCATTGCAACCTTCAGAAGATGTACAAAGCTAAAGTGAGTGAAGTGAATTTTATTGGTTATTTTTTTCCAAACTTGCATGTAAACTCTTGCCATTGTGGGCACCATTCACTCCTAGAACTTCTGACATGTCTTGTTGTGTTTTATCAGCTGACTCTTCAGTACCGGTAATGAGGACTCCGTGATCTTGAGCGTGACCTCCTGTTGAGGAAGACAGTAGACATGGTTAAAATGAGTATGTTTAGATCAAATGGACAAGTGTGACTGGTCCAAACTGGTTTCAACATACCTTCTAGATGAGCCGTAGTCTCGACCTGTGGGTTGTTCCAAGATTTATGATTAGAATCTTCTTCATGAGTTAGTTTGTTCATATGTTTTATTACCACACTGTAAATCTACAGAATCCTTTACTATAGGAGTACAATTCAATCCATAAAAGAGTCTCAATTCAGTTCTTTCATAATATGGAGACTTAAATTCTTTGGTGGGATGTAAACTCACTATATTTGGCGTTGGGGGAGGGCGAGTGACTCTGACGTCCATACTGCCTCTCCCATTCATCCCTTTCCTTTTCCCGCCGTTCCCGCTCCCTACAAGACCAAACAATGACCAAACTGTATCTTCTCCGTTACAAACCGAGAGGACAGTTCCCACAACATGTGTATACATGTTTGGACTCACTTCATACGTATTTTCCGTGCCATTGCGCGAAGAACTCCTTCTCGTTCCTGTGATGGGAGGGGGAAAAGCAAGAGTGTTAAAGTTCAAAACTACCTGGAACTCCCCACCCACATACACACACACCCGCATACCAAATGTACACCAATGCTTTTACCTGCCGCTTGTGCTCTTGTTGCTGGATCTTGGCTTGTGCTGCCTTCTTATCCGCCTTGGCTGAAGAAGGTGAAAGCAGAAGGTGAGGCAGGATCAACAGGCTTTATTTCACATGTCTTTCCCATAACACACAGACAGCTTAGAAACATGTGGTATATACAACTACTATTCAATACCTTTGGGTCAGTAAGTTTTTTTTTATTTATTTTTTTTTTTTTTTATAAAGAAATGAATACTTTTATTCAGCATGGATGCATTAAATTGATCAAACGTGACAAATATTTTGTAACATGAGTCTTTACTATTTTAAATAAATTCTGTTCTTTTGAATGTTCTTTTCATCAAAGAATCCTGGGAAAAAAGTACCACGGTTTCCAAAAAATATGACAACCTTTCAACATTGATAATAAGAAATGTTTCTTGAGCATCAAATCAGCATATTAGAATAATTTCTGAAGGATCATGTGACACTGAAGACTGGAGTAATGATACTTAAAATTCAGCTTTGCATCACAGGAATAAATTCTATTTTAAATTGTAGTAATATTTCACAATATTACTGTTTTTTTTTTTTTTTTTTATCAAATAAATGCAGGCTTGGTGAGCATAAAAGCCTTCTATTAATAAATAAATAAATATCTTACTGACCCCAAACTGAACAGTAGTGTTATCAGAGCCAGTCACTGCACAGGGTCAGTCTTTAACTAAAAATATGATCACTGACTGTATTCATGCTCATGTAAAGATTTAGTATAATATGAGTAAATGGATAGACTAAAATAAAAACAATAGTTTTAAATGATACAGGTGAATTTAAGAATCACAAAACTAAGTACATTAGTATTCAAAAGTTTGGGGTATTATGCTCACCAAGGCTGCATTTATTGATTAAAAATACAGTAAAAACAGTAATATAGTAAAATATTACAATTTAAAATACCTTTTTTTTACATTTTGAAATATCATTTATTCCTGTGATTCAAAGCTGAATTTTCAGCATCATTACTCCAGTCTTCAGTGTCACATGATCCTTCAGAAATCATTCTAATATGCTGATTTACTGCCTAAAAAAAAAATTTTACTCGATGTTGAAAACAGTTGTGTTGCTTAATATTTTAGTGGAAACACATTACAATTTAATGCATCCCTGTGGAATACAAGTATTAATTCATCTCTTTAAAAATAAATAAATCTTACTGACCACAAACTTTTGAACTATAAAGACAGATTTTCATTTTGAAACTTGCTAAAGATCACATTTACCAGTGTTACAGAAGTATTTGAGGTATCAAATAATAAGCGTTAGTTGAAGGTAAAAACTGGAAGGAACGAGCATGCACAATTAAAGATACACTATGTAACTTTTTTGTTCAAATTGAAATGAGTCGATACATTATCAATGCTTCTTCAACAACATGTTTTTGTCTTATGCTGATTTACTATGGGAAGCCTATTGTGATTATATTGTAGACCAGGCAGGATGGTTTTTGCAGTTACGTACATACGTCACCCGCCCATGCGTGTCTCATTATAATCTGTAAAAAGAGAAAAGTTGCTCCGGCTACTTTGATGCATGTATGGTGTAGGAGTGTCATAGTTGACATGGAGCAGCTAAATATCCAACCTCCGGGGAATCGCCCATAAAAAAAAAAAAAGAAGCCGAACAGAGGAGTGTCTGCTGGCAAAAAGAGAACGCAACAGAGCTCATAATAAAACAAGAATCAACATTTGCTTGGCTTTTCGGAGATGGTGGAAACTGAGGGATTTGAAATGTTGTAAAAGCGACGTTGCATTTAGTACTCAACAGGTGAGTATGGTATTTTATTGAACAGATAAATTGTCAGTTGTAGCTCTCTAACAGAGTTTAATGTAAAGCATTTTCTATTGTGAAGGCTCATTTCATTATGGTTGTTGTGCTGGAATTTATTTTCAGGGAAGTACCATGTCTATTGATAGGTAAAGCTACAGTAATGTCTTCAGCTGTCAGCTTGAGATCCTTTCCATCTAAACTGGTTATATCTCTTAACCCTAGTAGTGAATGATTTATGAGCAGTAGGATAATCTCTCTCTCACTTTTTTTTAATTATGAGAAAGAACCATATTCATCCGCACGGTCACATAGAGCCGAAGCACAACCAAAACAATGTTCTTCTGCAAAATACAGGTTTTTTTTTTATCTGCTAGAGGGCCCAAAGTTACATAGTGCACCTTTAAATATCCAATTCTGACTGATAAAAAATAAATAAATATATAATCGTTAACAGATATGGTATAACGATATAATATCTCTAGCATATATATTGTATAAGATGGTGGTTCCTGAATGCCCAAATGAGTAACTCACATTGTTTGTTTAGGGCCTTCTGCATTCGGAGTTTGAGCTTCTCTTGAGGGGTCATCTTGGGCTGCAATGGACACAAAGACTTTAGAACAAGCAGGATGGGAAAGTTCAGGCAAAGATCAGTGACTGACAACAAGAATCTAATTTGCTAGGTCAAGCTTGTGTCATGTCATGCAGAAATACGAGTGTTTTAAACTACATACAGATCATTTAATATACTGCATGTTGAACAGCAGCAGGTGGTCCTGTTACACAGAAATGCCTGTGTTGTTTACGTTCTGGATGTGTTTTTAGGTATATGGAAAAGTGTGAACAGACAAATGGAGGCAGCCATTTAGAACAGTACAGAGCTGTCGACTCGTCTCCTCTCCAGGTCAGGTACACCAACTCAATGGAACGGTTACAAAATGGCAGCAACTTTAGCCATTTCAGAAGGTGTTCAACCTTTATATACAAGGACATTGTGTATTGACTTATGCAGGTGTGTTTAGGTGTGTGAGTGAGTGAAGTTGCTCTGCCTGTCTTGACAAGCCCATGGAAGAAGCAACACCTGAGTTGTTAAACTCTGAGCAAACCTGATAAGAACCATTATTCCTTCGTAGTTTTCCAGTCATCAACAGGTGTCTATCAACAACCCATCATTCAGATAATAATACTCAGTTAAATAAATAAGTAGTACGCGTATTATTTCCTTAAATAGAAGACAAATCTATAGCGATTCCAAAGAAGAGCACACAGAAATATCGGGTTCTTTAGAAATAAAGTTGGTCGCTCCCTGCCTCTTTCTTACACGCATACCTAAAAGTCAGGTAAGTTCGGATATGGCTGCCCTTCAAAAGACCGCTGCATTCTGCAAACAGAGGGCAGCTGATCACCAAGTGGACAGCCAATCACACGCATTTCAAATGAGAACAACGGCTCTCTGAAGAGCCATGAGATGGGCAGGAGCCCTGGCCTGATTGTTAACTGCATCAGCCTGTCAGGGGTGAGGGAGGCGGAGTCTTTAGCAACAAATCGAGATATATCAAATTCTTACTGACTTTGGCAGCTCCAGTCTCTTTACCACCCGGAGTTTCAGGCCTAGGAGAGAAAAAAAAAATAAATAAGAGAGAACACTTTGTCAGTTGTCACTTATCAGGCATGTGGATCAGCTAAAGACAATAAGATAAATATAAGATAATTCTATTTTATAGAACACTGATGTTTCTTAAGCCTATAAAGTCCACTATGTCATAATTGAGCTTGAACATTTCTAAGCCCACTAAATAGGACCAAAACTGCTGAAAAACCAGTTGTACACAGTCGAACACCTTCTGTCATCTGATTGATTGATTGAAAAGGCCTTTTAGTATAATTCTAAAAACATCCCCCTTCAGGTCTTTTTGCTGTGAAGTTTTTTCAGATTTTTCTAAAGTAGACATAAGAGTAACTTTTATATTGTTGGTAGTAGGGCTGTCACGATTCCTCGATTCAATTTGAATACTTTATATTTTTATATATTTTTAAAAATCCTCGATTGCAATTTGCCTGTGTCGAGTAACTGCCAAAATACCGGAAGCAGTGCATTCCACGGACGAGAATCCATGAACTGCATTATTAGACCATTTTCTAAGACTGCACGATGTATTAAAAGCATTTAAAAATGATAATATAGTATAGTGCTATTGTGAAATCACAAAGGCTGTGATTCCATTAAATAAATATATGTACTGAGGATGAAGCGCAACGCTTTAATTATTACGAGTTTCTTCTGTCTCAGAGCGGTTCTGTTCATAGAAGATTTCTAGATAAACACTTACTGGACTGAAGCAAATTAGGTTTACTTGATTTTCTGTACATCTTTTTTTTTTTTTTTTTTTGAAAAGGCTGAGATGCTAAGAGTATCCACACACAGTCACTAGATTGTGCCACTACCTCCTGCAATGCTGTCGAAAGCCATCAATGCATGAAATAAATGTATTTGAAAAAGCAGGAATTTCTTTTTCTCGCATTTACGCAATTCAAGTGGGTCATATTTCTGAAGTTGGAAAATTCGGAAATCACATCCCTAACATTTCGACGTGAAGTCAGTAAAGCATATCTACAGTGCTTTACAGTTCTTTTGCAACTTACTTTCTCAGTTTGTCTGCAGAAGCTGAGGCAGGCAGAGCAGAATGGGAAGAGGGGGAGGGACTATGGCTGGCAGCAGGTGAGTGGGAAGGGCTTTGACTGACGCTGCCACCCCTTCTGTACGCAGAGCTGCGACTCCGTCGCCGGTAACGATCACCCGAACGTGAACGTGAGCGAGACCTGAGGGGAGAGAGTGTTTCATCTGATCAATTTCACAAAAGACAAATTATACATCTTTTCAATCAAAGAATCTACAAGTTCTCTTGCCTGGTTCGTCTGCGGCCCATGTAGCGCCTCCCCCTATCCCGGTCTCGGTCTCTTTCCCGGTTTCTGTCTCTACCTCGATCCGCGGAACGAGACCTTGTCCTGTCGTATCGTCTCCTCGAGCTAACTCCTCCACTGCGTTGCCGTGAACGGGAGTCAGACCGCCGTCGAGAGCGAGATCGAGACCTGGAGTAACGGCTGTCCCGGTCCCTGCCCCCGCGAGAGCGACGACTTCGGCGGGAACGTGAGGATGAGCGTGAGGACCGGTGCGAAGAGGAGCGGGAGGAAGAGGATGAGTGACTGGAGGAAGACCGTCTTCGGCTGAAAACATACACAAAGCGCTATGTTATTATGAGCAACCTATAAAACCTACTAAATCACAAGACAATCCAAAGAGCTTCTAGTTCTCAGGATTAAATTATTCTAAGTTGTTTTACACCCTGATCCCACAAAATATAAATCAACAGATATTGGCTGGCTTTCTCTCAACCATATCACCAATCATTCTGAAGCTCAATCTGTGGCAATTCTCTTCGCACAGTGGACTACATGCTATCACAGCAGAACACACTTATAAATAAATGGAGAAAAAAGCCACTAAGGAGCCAGAAAGTAGAAAGGGGAAGTTACCGACCGGGAGCCCCTGCTATGACCTGCGGTGTTGGAGGAGGTGTGGCTTGACGCTGCTGCAGGTGGGGGTTGTGCGGCTGTGGCTCCCTCTTCATCACTGCCCCCGAAGCTGGTGATAAAGGTGATCTTATCATTGCCTGGGGTTCGGGAACGAGAGCGTGACTCTGAACTTGAGTCTGACTCTGGCCTGGGACAAGGAGGAGAGGAAAGAGAGTAGTAAGAAACATTAATATTAATAAATTATGTACATTACTGTTGAAAAGTTTGGGCTCATTACTCCATTCTTCAGAAATCATTCCAATATGATTTGGTGCTGTTGAGCTGTTTAATATTTTTGTGGAAACCGGGATACATTTTCAGGATAAATAGAAAGTTTAAAAGAACAACATTTATTTGAAGTAGAAAACTTTTGTAATATTATAAAAATCATTATTGCCACTTCTGATCAATTTGTGAATAAAATAATTAATTTCTTTGAAAGGTAGTACATGTAATTATAATAAGGTGATGCACAATACATCTGTCCCAAAGCGATTATCAATGTTTTTTTTTTTTTTATTATTATTCATTATTATTAGTCATGTTGTATTGTGCAGTTATTTACCCTATTTTAACATTAACTTTGCCAACCTTTAATACTCAAAATCAATCTGTAAAAACACTAATAACTTAACACTGCTAAATGTAATCTTCAGAAAATATCAAATTATCATAATGTACATTATAACTCCTATATTCTCTTGCATTTAAAATTGTTTATTTATTTATTTATTAAATAAACAAAATATAATTGACTTATAATGACCATAATGGCCATTTACTGGTTATTAACAAAAACATGAAAATGAGTTTATCAGTATTGGCCAGAACTTTAGTATAGATGAAACCTATATTGTAACGGATTCGGCACTAAATTTGGCATCGTTTAAACATCATTCAAAACTAATTTGCGAAATATCAATCCATCAAAAACACTTACCGTTTGTAGGGGTCGTATGTAGGACTGTCTCTTCTGGCATAGCTGTTTTTGAAATTCACATTCATTTCAGTTAATAAATGTGTAGGTTGTGCATATAACATTTTTTGTGTCTTTTTTAGGAAAAATTTCAGTGTCAAATACGTATATATATATTTTTAAAATTGGGTTGTGGTCATGGACTCAATACAAGTAACAATACAAGACACTACTAAGAAGTCTGGGATTATTGTTCCTGAGTATAAATAGTAAAACTTTGTTGCATATCCGAAAACTTGTAGCTCATATTTGTTGGGCTGTTACCTCGGTGGGCTGATCTGCCTGCCTTTCATATACTTCTCTCTAAACTCTCTTCGCTGTCTGCGAGACCGCCGGCCCTGAAGAAAACGAAACAACAACAGAGTATTATCAATACCAATATCAAACGCAAACATCTTAATGGGAGAGAAGAACAGTTAAAAAGCTTCTGCCCATACAGAGTACATGGCCTTCTCTGCTTCCAGTGCTTTAGCATGCTTAATGGCCTCCACTTCCTCCTTGTCCTTCCTCAACATCCTGCCACAAAGACACATCAGATTTTAACTACACTTCACTTTTTTTTTTGGAAGAATTATAAGAAAATTACAGTGTGTCCATTAAGGGTGCTTTCACACTTAGTTTGACTGACTGGACTAATTAATAGCAATTCACTTCCACGATTTAGTACAACTGAGTTCATATCAGCAGCAAACCATACTGGAGTTCTCATGAACCGTACCCAGACCAACCCTTTTTATGCAGACTCAGGTACGTTTCGCGGGTGTGCACCAGAGTTCGGAAACAACGTTCACATCATCCACAGGATCCAAACTCTGACGTCAATCGAACCCGGGTGCGCACCAAAAGTGCTAGTGTGAAAGCACCCTAAGAGTCAATCAATTTAACAAATCAATTTCCTTTGATTTGCATTTCAATGGCTTATCTGAAGAATTCATGAACGAACCATACAAAGTCCCCCTCTGCCATGCCGTAAGTGGTGCCCATCTTGTTAATCTCCGTCACCTGCTCTGGGCTCAGCTCATCTACATCCACCTCAACATCTACAACATGAGAACGCATTCACACACATTATAAGGGGAGATACCTTCTATATTCCATATAAGTAAATCTCATATCTAAATGGTTTCTTTATTATACAAACGCAGGAAGTGTTTAGTATATGAAGGACACACCAATGTCAGGGATGACTTCGTCTTCCTCAGACTCGCTGTTTTCCGAGTCATCCTCGTTTCCCTTCTCCATCTGTTCATCTGGTTCGGTCACTGTGCTGTCCTCATATGTATAACCAATCTGAGCTTTCTTCTCAGCGAGTCTAATAAAAAAACAAAACAAAAAAAAAACATAAGATGTTATCGTTCTTATGGAATGTATTTATGCATTTATTTTTGTAACTAATTCATAATTCATAAGATCATACTTTTTCTTTTCATCCTCATTTGGTTTCTGGAGGCCACCGTAGAGTTCATCCACATAGATCTGGTACAAACACTGCTCCTCAGAGACTACAAAATGACAAGAACATTTTTGTGAGCTCATCAAGAACATCTAGTCACATTACAAGAGTCAAAATTGTATTGAAGCATGCTGAAATGAAAGGGGACTCACTGTTCGCAAAGTCATTCTGCACCAGACCTCTATAGCGCTCATAATTGCATTTTCTCTCTTCTGATTCCTGCTCTGGGGTGCTGTGAAAGAAACAATGAGCTTAATTAAAAAAATTACAAAGCAACAACCAGTTCTGCATTTTTTTTTTTTTAATCAAAACATCTTTAACTCTCTGGTGGTCTACAAGTCACCTTTATTTACTTGTCTACAGTCATTTTAGACTAAAAAAAGTTAAGTTTTTAATTGAAAACGAAAATGTTTTCTAAGTTTAAATGGTCTTAAAGTCACACTTGTGATCTTCATGGTCAAAAATTACTATATATATATATATATATATATATATATATATATATATATATATATAGTTATTTATTTCAAATGATTTTCCTTACTTCTTCACCAGATAGCCCCAATCTGCCACTGTATTAATTTAAAAGTAATATGAAATAATTTTCAAATATTTGTATTATTTTAATTTATATAGAATAAAATGGTACATAATTTAGAGGTGGAAATTGTATAATACTATGAAGTCCCCTGAAAATACAAAATATTAAAGAATAAATAGTAATCAAACAGAACGCCTATTGTCTTCAGTCTGTTTTGACTGCTGAGGATCACAAGTGTGACCCCTAAGTGAGAAATACCAGAGAGTTAAATTGTGTACTCTAAATTGTATGGCTGGGACAACACATTGATTCTTGATCGATACAATGAATCTGGATCGATCCTGATATTTTCTCTCTCTAATCGATTCTGAGCTTAGTTTTAACAGCAGATGGCACTCTAGGCTAGTTTTTAACCACACACTCTCAAACGCTCACGAAGAAGACTGCCGGACAGCGCTCGTGCGTTCGGCTGAGTCATGCGAGTGGTTAAATATACTTGCACCTGAGAGATTTGCAATTCGCTTCCACCTTTTCGAACTTTATGAATGATTATTTTAGGTTTAAGTGGTGTGTGAAAGGAACTGGAAGCAGGCAATGTATGAGTGTTTCTAAAGCACGTATAGTAGTGCCATCTGCTATTTAAAAACTAAGCTCAGAATTTATTTGAGAGAGAATCGCAATACATCGGAAAATATCAGAATTGCTCCAGATTCCGCGAATCGAGATTTGATGTATTGTCCCAGCACTACTAAATTGAATAGTATACTCTATATTGAATACTCAAGGTAATTTCTTTTATTCTCCAACATGAGAGGCATTACGATCAGACAACTCACGTAGTGTTCAGGAGAGGTGGCGTATAGGTGGGGATGTAGTCCAGGTGTGCCCTGACATCAAATCTATCAATCATGTTGTTGGAATCTCCTTGCCAAGGCATCCTGTTTGAACATAAGATGAAGTTGTGACAGTTTTCCAAGCAAAACCCTTTATATGGGCTGTTTTTATGTTGGTGTAAGAGCTATAAACATTTATGCAAACTGATCTGTATGCTAGTGACATACATGTTGATGGGACTCTCAGCTGCCAGGGCTACAGCTGAATCCAGGTGGATTTTGTATGCTCGGCCATGAACCTGCAGGAACTGAGCTGGATCTTTTTTCTACACAGAACAACAGAAGTGTGAATCTTTATTCAAAAGCCTCTGTCCAGTATTAAAGGGATAGTTCACATTATGTATAAATTTCTTTGTTATGGAAGTAAATGGTGCCGCACAACTGTTTGGTTACAAACATTCTTCAAAATACCTTCTTCTGTTTTCAGCAGAAGAAAGAAATTTATACAGGTTTGGAACAACTTGAGGGTGAGTAAATGATGACAGTATTTTCATTTTTGGGTGAACTATCCCTGAGAAAACAAAGCATGAAAGCGGAGTCAAGGTCACAGACTTTTGGTTTTCGACTTACGATTTTCTCATAGTACTCTCTGCGTCTCTCCCCACGCCGCTTGTAGTCCACCATCATCCCGCGCAGTTTGCGCTCATGTTTGCGGGCCTCCTGCCACATGACGGCTCCGCTTGGGGTGGGGGCGCGTCGGGGCAGGGCTGCTGTTAGTGGACACAGAGGATTTAAATCAACCAACCTATCTCACACACACATAAACTACCACATACAGTGCCATTCTGAATCTTTACACCTGGAGAAAAGTATATTTTACCTTGGGAAAACACGGTTAAGATTTATTTTAAAGGCAACTTTACACAGCTGATTTAAGGCTGCTCTGTGCCTGCACAAAATTCTGTGTAAAGACGCAATGCAGCATAAAAGCCAGACTAAATTATGCCTGCTCTGATAAACCTCAGCCCCAAGTATAAAAACATGCAGTTAAAATTGTTGTGTAAATGCATTTATGCCACCTCTGAGCAGCATTAAACAGTCTGTGTATTGTAAATACCTCCAACTGCCACTTCAGTGCCACCTTTGCAGTGTTAATTTGGCATTATATTGTATAGACTACACGTTATAAACTGTAGTAACTGTATATGGAAAATATGTCACTTGTGTGGCATACATATCAACAATACAACTGTCACAAAATATTGTTAAAGAAACTAGTTAGGCCTAACCTTCTTTACTGAACACTAAGCGTCTAACCACTTAAGGAAATTGAGTTTACAAGTTATATATTAACTAACCTTAATTTAAAAAAGTTTGACACGGCCAGCTTTTGAGTAATAATAGTTGCGTTGGCTACCTAAATAACATCAAAACTATAAAAAACTATATTATACAATATTATACTATATTAAATTATAACCTAACCATGAAGCCTCTCAGGCTAACATCCATACATGCCAATTCCGTCAGTGATTCATACAATATTTATGAACACACACCAAGGACTGTCGATTATTCAGATCGTGTAACTCGCGTGCAAAGATTAACAGCTCCCGTGCGATTATGTATAATGTTACAAAACGCTGGCGAAGGTACTCGCTAACGCTAACATGCTAACTTAGCTGGCTAAATTTCACATCTAGCGTTAGCTAACAGCAGACGATGAAGCGCTGTGATCTTCACCAAATTTCTTTTGCGATTTATATTATTAAATGAATTACCTGTTTATGTTTACAGTATGTATAGTCTGATTTTTCTTGACAGAAAAACACATACGTCGGTCACCAAATGAAACAGGCCGCTAGTTTACATACACGGCACGCGTACACGCCTTCCAACGCATGCGCAGCTCAGATCACTGAGCTGAAAAAACAACTAGAGGCGTTAGCACACTTCATTTTATTTGAGAATATGTATATTCTCCAAAAGGCGGCGCACCCTGGCTCATAAAGAACGTTTTTACCTATCAGTGTAATTTGAAATACTCTAAATGCGTTTTGGTTGTCAAGAGCTTTGTTTTGTGAGTGTTTTTGTAAATGTGGCTGTGAAGCTTTGAGTTCAGCCTATTTGATGAGCCAGAAGAAGATATTTGGACTAGGCCTGGCCCTATACCTCATAAAATATGGCACAATGGCTGGAAAATTACAGCAAAATGTATTAAAGATGCACTCAGTGCTAACTATATATGTTGTGCTGCCTGATATGAGATTTGTTTTGGACTCACATGAAAGCTAAAGGTTTCACTTGCCGCTGCTTGCCATTACAGAACACAGATATTATGCAAGTGACAGTGTCCAATAGATGGTCATGTGATCTCAAAATGTCAGCTACCTGCTCCATGTGAAATGTTTTATAGTCTACTGATATGACAAAGGTCATTTATCTCATGTGAGATGAAAACCTTTTTATAAGGTTAATGACTGAACGAGCCTTGAACCTTAAACTATTTTTTTTGTCCTCTGCTCTGCTACTTAATTCCATAGGGAGTTAATGAACGCAAATACTTGCATTAATAGTTTATAATAAGAGAGCCTATTATATATATTTTATATATTGAACACCATCTACATTCTAAAAAAAAAGTAATTTTAACATGTTCACCAAAAAATGTCCAAATATTTTGTTAACCATAGCATTGAAGATTTTGAAAATAACACATGCTGTAACCAAGAGCAATGCAATAAGAATGTAGAGAAAATGTAAGATGAATTCTCAAAGAACTTGTTTTATTATTTTTGTTGTTTGCAGTGGGGGAATGGGAATATGTGTGTGTATATGTCTGTGTGTGTTTGTGTGTACTTTCTCGTTTGGGTGGCCAGGGGTGGCCACCACTTTGGCCACCCCGCTCACGACTGCTGTTTCTGTCTCCTTTTTAATTGATAATAATTGCGTTTATTTAAACGTAGAACCGTCTCTTTAAGACCACAAAAAACGGGAGACTTTTCAGACGCGCACTCCAACTTCGCCTCAGCGCCAGGCGCAAGTCAAACGCGCGAGGAAAGGATACAGCTTCAGCAGAACAACAGTGAACGGCGAACATTATAGCTTACGTCAGTGTTTCTAAACTGGTGGGTTGCAAGACCGTTTTGAGTGGGCCGCAATGTGTGCAGTCAAAGAAACAACAACACCAAACGTAAAATCCTTTTTTTTTTTTCTTTTTTTTTTTTTTCTTCCCACTTTTATTTTGAAAGACGTGTGTGAAAGCCGGTGACACTCTTGTCAGATGCTGAGAGAAACGTGTTGTCCTTATTGGGTATCTGCGGTCAGATCTATACAGTAAAACTTAAAAAAAACGTAGCCTACTTTCCTGTCGTGTCAGCCGGTATACTGTGCTCGCGGCGCGCACTTTTCAATCACGCGCAAATACGGCGCACTGTGTATTAGGCTTACTTTACTATAAATAAAGCGCAAAAGAAACTACGAGCATGCAACGTCGTAGTTCTGTCGTCAATTAAGTCATGGAATAACCAAAAAGGCGATTAAAGCTGCGTTAAAACTATGCATGCATGCATGTATGTATTTGTTATATATAGCTATGGGTCACATGTCTCTGGACTAAAATATTCTGCTATGTGAGATCACAATATAAGGCACAATGCTGATATGTAATTTTTTAATGCATAAATAAATGTGAGAACTGTGCATTTGTACT
Organism: Elopichthys bambusa; assembly: GCA_037101425.1. Lineage (NCBI taxonomy): Eukaryota > Metazoa > Chordata > Actinopteri > Cypriniformes > Xenocyprididae > Elopichthys > Elopichthys bambusa. Next base: position 29,891,019 of record CM074441.1, on the reverse strand, counting down.
AGAAGATGCTAATTTTGCGTTAATTTATAAAGTACAAACAAAAATGTATCACATTTAAATGCATAAAATAATTAATTTTACATTCTGACATTTATGTGCTGTTGACTTCCGCCTGTATTCACATTCTTGCAAATGAACACTTTTGTGTGTGTGTGTACTGAGTTTAATTTAGGTATGGCAGAACTGTTGCAATTATTTATTTTGACAATATAGAAAGTTAAACATTTAGTATTTACTTTTTCGGTTAGTTTTTGAAACAGACAAACGAATTGTTGAAGAGTTCATTGATTATACATAAAATTCAATGAAGGTTGAATAATCTTTGAACTACACTACAGTATGTAGTTATCTGGATGTCTCATCCATGATGCAACAATGAAGAACTAGCTATTGGGGGTTTTGAGAACCAGAACAAGCTGAATGAACAAGTTGAAATTTAGTTTCGTGTGAGCCCCTTTATTAATATGCCTGCAGGTGAGGAATAATATTTTTTTAAATGGCCATATTCACTCAGCATTCCATGATCTAATTCACTATCTCAGTTATAATTAAGTACAAATTAACTGTATTCAGTTAGGCACAGTCCAATAAATTATAGTCAGACAAATTTTTATGTTGAAATAAAGAAGATTTCTGTGCCACCCCAGACTGGTTGCTGGCCCCTGCCTGGCCACCCCTATGAAAAAATCCTGGCTCCGCCACTGTAAATATATGATTGTGTTCATATAGCATCAGGGCATCAGTGTGTGTGTGTATGCGTGTATGTGTGTGATTTTGTGTGTGTTGCTGTGTATGCACTCATTTCACATTTGCTGTTTCACTAAAACTGAATGACAGTTTATGATCACAACATAGAAGACATAAAATCAGAAAAAATAATAATAATAATTTTACTAAGACCTAATGTCCATTGTGATGGACATCAAACTTTAAAAAAAATCCTGTGTTCTTCAGCTCTGAAAGATCTTCAAATGAACACACACACACACACACACACACATATATATATAAAACCACTTAATATTACCACTTGATAGTATTAAGATAATAATAGGTGCAAGTTGATGATGCTACCATGAACATAAATCTGCATATAAAAGATAAAAAAGCAGCTCCTCCCCCTCCTGTCTAGTTGGTCTAGCCATGCCTGTCTTTTGTGATGCCTGAAGCTCAAACAGATTAAGTTATGGGTCATAATTTCATTGTGATTGGTAGATCAGTGACCAGGTAATACTTATATTATAAAAACATAAAATCTTATTGGTATAAACCAAAATCCATGTGATGTCTATTCCAGTGGACGCAGGGTCTGAAGGGGTTAAAGTCGTTCTCTGCTCGTCCTCCAGCCCTGCAGGTGGCACTAACAAAACTTGTAGTACATACAGGAAACTGTGAGTGAGAGTCCAGATGACCGGAGCGCACCATGGCAACAAGCTCAGCTGAAAACTTTAGCAACCAGCCTTTCGAAAGTAAGTGTTTTGTTTTTTAAACACGTATGGTGAATTATTCTTGTTGTTGACTTAAATAAATAGACAGCAGAGTGTTAGTCTAGGCGTGAATTTGCACGTTTTCAAGTTGCTTTTTACAGTAAAAATACTTAGCAGTTAGCGACACGCTCACCAGAAAGCCTTCCACAATATCGGATAGTCATGACACCACAAAAAGAGATATGTAATGTGTATAGTTTTATTTAAATTCATATTCTGGCTACATAGTGCTATTATTTGAACCCACTTTGTTATTCTCCTTCCTCACCAACATCAATATTGGGATCAATGATGGGAATGTGTAGCCCATCGCAAGAGGGCACTCGAGATCATCTTGTTAATTTGTTTGTACTTGTGTGTTTATCAGGTATAAAGATTGGATACACAACTCTATTATTACTGGTGGCCTGTTGTGCATCAGGAGCTGTTGGAAACCAAATTGTCCAAGAGGATCATGTAGTCAAACATAACCATGAACATAATGCAAATATGTTTCTTGGCTCTGAGGTATCATCTCCATTTCTCTTTTTAACAGTTATTTAAGTCTTTAAAGTGATCTAACAGCTATCACTCTTTTTCAGGACAAAGATGAAATACAGAAACTAAGTCCATCTGAGCAGCAGAAGCGACTGGTGGAGATAGTGAAAAAGATTGACACCAACTCTGATAAATACCTGACTCCAGGTCAGTTCTGGTTTGGTTGACATTTATATTAGCACATACACATGAGACGTGTCTCGTGTAATCTACACTACCATAGATTTTGTAAAAATTTTTGTAAAAAGTCTCTTATGCTTACCAAGGCTGCGTTTACTTCATCAAAAATACATTAAAACTGTAATATTGTGAAATATTTTAATGTAAAATATTTTAATGTATTTTAAAATATAATTTATTCCTGTGATAAAATCAGACTTTTCAGCATCATTACTCCAGTCTTGAGTGTCACATGATCCTGCTCAAGAAACATTTCTTATTATTATGAATGTTGAAAACAGTTGTCCTGCCTAATATTTTTGTGGAAACCGTGATTTCTTTTTCAGGATTTATTGATGAATAGAAAGTTTGGCATGTATTTGAAATATAATCTAATCTGAAAAATAATTAATTATAAAAATCTTAACTGTCAACTGATCAATTTACTGTTACTGTTAACTCTTAACTGTCAACTGACCCCAAACTGTTGATCAGTAGTGAATGCTAGAATTATAAAGCATTCTCTGTTGCTTTTCTAGAGGAAATCACATTATGGATACAGAGGGTGTACAGGAGATACGCACTCGATGATGCTGAGGAACGCTTCCCTGAGTTTGACTCCAACAAAGATGGTCTGGTATCTTGGGACGAATACAATGTGGTCATGCATGGTCATACTGTGGAAGTGGATGCAGATGCTGTTCTTGACGATCCAGAGGAGGAGTCTCTCAGATTCGTATGTAGCATGATAATTCATTAACGTTTCATATTATGGAACGGCAAATAAAAGTGTTGCGTGATTGATAAAAATTGTTTTATCCACTTACAGCTCCATGCAAAGGAAAAAAGACGTTTTGATTTTGCCGATATGGATGGCTCAGCTGGCCTGAACTTAACGGAGTTCCTTGCATTTACTCATCCATCTGAGGTGGACCACATGGCTGTAAGTATAAAATGAAGCTGCAATAAATCACAAATATGATTTGATATTAAACATGACTATATGTGCTGTGTGTTTGCATTTTCCCCAGGATTTTGCTATTGAAGATGTGCTTACTGAATATGATTCGGATAAAGATGGATTCATCAGCTTGAGTGAATTCATTGGAGATCTCCGAGCAAATGGTATGATTATGATGGGAGTATATAGTCATTATACTACTGATGTACTAATACAGAAAAAAATCATCCAATAACTGATAAATGGCTGATAGTAAATGTCTACATATTGTCTAAATAATAAGAAATAAAAACTGAACAAAATGTAACTAAAATCAGTCATTTTAAATAGTACAAGTGAATTTAGGCATCACAACATTATAATGTACAGTATGAAAAATGATTTTTCTAAACATTACATTTAGAGCTGCATGATTAATCGTTAAAAGATCGTAATCTCGATTCAAACACCCACGCGATCTGATTCCTAAATGACAATGATTTGCCTGTGTCTATTAAAACTTTGACAAAATCACAGAAGAACATTTAAATCTGTGTTTGTGCTGCCGCTGAGCCAGAGAGAGCAGATGTCATGTATGAAACCGCTTCACAAACAGTCTTTTCAGCTACACAGTATCATTATTTCTGTCTTACAAATATTCAGATTATCACAGAAGTAATGGTTTATAAGTTTATAGTTCAGATATAAACACTGATATCTACGGATCAAAATAGAGTAAACCACCTTTAGAAAGTAACTTGGTGCTTCAAATAACGATTACATTGTTACACCACCAGGTGGCGACAAGTGACTGTTAAAACTCTCTGGTCCTCTTCGTTTAGAGGTCACACAAATCAATGTAATACATTTTTGTTCAATAATAATATTTTATGATTAGTATTTAAAATTTTGAGGGTATTTTATGATACTATGCAATATTTAATTCCCCATTGAAAAAATACACAATTTTTTTTCTAAAATATTTTTAAATTATTTTTCAATTAAAGCAGTATTCCGTGTTAAAATAGAGACAAGACTACTTTTTGTCAAGGTTTAGATTTTTTTTTGTTTGAAATGTTGATTTGAAGTGTGAGAAAAACATTTATTTCATAATGTGACCCCCCCCCCCCCCCCCCCTTTTGAATTAAAGATCAAAAGGATAAACAATGCAGATTTATTTTTATAGTAATCTTTGATCATATTTACCAAGGGTGCCAATAATTCTGTGTGTGTGTGTGTGTATATATATATATATATATATATATATATACACACAGTATCTCACAAAAGTGAGTACACCCCCCACATTTCAGCAACCATTTTAGTATATCTTCTCAAGGGACAGTCCTATAGAAATGAAACTTGGATATAGTTTTGAGTAATCAATGTGCAGCTTGTGTAGCAGTACAGATTTACTGTCCTCTGAAAATAACTTAACACACAGCCGTTATTGTTAGACAATAACGGCTGTGTGTTAAGTTATTTTCAGAGGACAGTAAATAAGACAATATGATAAAAGCTGTATGGCATTTAACTATGCAAAGCCACATGTCCTATTCATCATGTCCTATTCATCATGTTCATGTTTTTGTCTGCTTGACAGGACCATACAAATTTTTGTATTTTGTATTAGAGCAGTTAAAATTTGGTGCTTTGAGTACAATTCTCTCATACTGACCACTGGATGCTCAACATGGCACCTCATGGCAAAGAAGTCTCTGAGGATTTGAGAATTAGAATTGTTGCTCTCAACAAAGATGACCTAGGCTATAAGAAGATCGGTAACACCATAAAACTGAGTTACAGTACAGTGGCCAGGGTCATACAGAGGTTTTTCAAGACGGGTTCCACTCAGAACAGGCCTCGCAAGGGTCAATCAAAGTAGTTGAGTCCTCGTGCTGTGCATCAGGTGCAGAAGCTGGCTTTAAAAAACAGATGCATGAGTGCTGCCAGCATTGCTTTAGAGGTTGCAAAAGCGAAAGGTCAGCTCATCAGTTCTCAGACCATACGCCGCACACTGCAACAAGTTGGTTTGCATGGCTGTCGTCCAAGAAGGAAGCCTCTTCTGAAGGTTGCTCGCAAGAAAGCCCACAAACAGTTTTCTGAAGACAACCTGTCCAAGAGCACGAATTACCGGAACCATGTCCTGTGGTCTGATGAGACTAAGATACAGTCAAGCATGGTGGTGGTAGCATCATGGTCTGGGGCTGCATGAGTGCTGCTGGGACTGGGGAACTGCACTGTGAAGCAGAACATGATGCCATCCCTTCAGAAACTGGGCCGAATGGCAGTTTTCCAACATGATCCCAAACACACCGCCAAGATGACAACTGCCTTGCTGAGGAAGATGAAGATGATGATGATGGAGTGGCCAAGTATATCTCCAGACCTAAACCCTATTGAGCACCTGTGGGGCATCCTCAAGTGGAAGGTGGAGAAGCGCCATGTGTTTTAACATCCAGCAGCTCTGTGATGTCATTATGGATGAGTTAAAGAGGATCCCAGCAACAACCTGTGCAGCTCTGGTAAATTCCATGCCCAGGAGGATTAAGGCAGTGCTAAATAACAATGGTGCTCACACTTTGGACACCGTTTTGACATGTTCACTTAGGGTGTACTCACTTGTTTTGTATTGTTGCCAGTTATTTAGACAATAATGGCTGTATGTTGAGTTATTTTCAGAGGACAGTAAATCTGTACTGCTATACAAGCTGCACATTGACTACTCTAAAGTATATCCAATTTTTATTTTTATAGTATTGTCCCTTGAGAACACATAATTAAATGGTTGATGAAATGTGAGGGGTGTACTCACTTTTGTGAGATACTGTACTTCTGCACAGTGGCTGATTTTTAGTTTGTACCACCAAAAGCCAATATATTGTGCTTCTGTACATAGTATGGCACATTTGGCTTCATTTGAAATTAAAACATTTTGATTTCAAATCAGATTTATGGGAGCTCAAGATGTTAGCATCTAGATATTTTCCAGGATTGTGGTAGATTATTATCAGAAACGTATACGTTTGCTCGTCTGTGTTTAAGAGCAGGATGAGCCCTCGCAGTGGGAGGTTGAGGAAACGGTGCGCTTTAAAGATATCTATGATCAGGATAAGGATGGAAAACTCAACAGGGATGAACAGCTCCGCTGGGTCGCTCCAAACAGCTATGGGTCGGCACGAGAAGAAGTGAGTCAATGTGTCATACATTCACCTTATACACGTTTTACATCTATAACAGGATATTCTATAAAAAAATTTTTTAATTGTTATACAGGCTATTCATCTAATCAAGGAAATGGATCAAGATGGAGATGAAAGGCTCTCAGAAGCAGAGATTTTAAAAAACCAAGACACTTTCATGAACAGTGAAGTGACAGATTACGGCAGACAGCTCCATGTGCCGCATGATGAACTGTAATAGTTGGATCCTTTTATGAATTCTTCTTATAGTGCCACAAAGAAAGACTACTTGAGTTTTTATGCATTAATTTTTATTAGATAACATGTAACTGGTAGTTATGGAAGCTTGTTTTTGCCAATGAATAAAAAATTAAGAAGGTATTGCTTTTTATTTCACAATTCTGAATTTTTCTGAGAATTGCAAGATATAAACTCTCAATTGCGAGTTATAAATTCAGAATTGCGCGATATAAACTCGCAATTGTGAGTTATAAAGTAAGACTTGTTTCTGCCAATGAATAAAAAATTAAGAAGGTATTGCTTTTTATCTCACAATTCTGACTTTTTCTGAGAATTGCAAGATATAAACTCAATTGTGAGATATAAAGTCAGAATTGTGAGATATAAAAAAAAAAAAGTCAGTCTTTTTCCCCTCAGAATTGGACTTTATAAGTCAAAATTGCAAGTTTATACCTCGCAGTTCTGAGAAAAAAGTCAGAATTGTGAGATAAAAAGTCGCAATTATCTTTTAAATTGTTTTATTCCCTGGTGGAAACAAGGTAAAAAAAATGTTTAAATAAATAAAAAATAGGTCTAATTTGGCCTGTAATATTTTCTTTAATTTGAACTAAGCTGTGTAACATGCACTTTGCTTTTTTCTCTCTCTATAAAATCAGTAGTTATCAAACTCAGTCAAAAGATATTCAAATCAGTATGTCTGTCTTGATTTAACTTGATGTAGTATAACTACTTAACTGTAGCCTGCTTGGATTTAGATGGCTTTGTTTGCTCAAACTCTCTAAAGACTGACTCTACATTTTCCAAAAGCCCACTGTTTCAGATGTGTCATCCTATCTAATATTCAAATGGCTGCTGAATGCATACTTATTATCTGTCGGGCAGGCTCTCTGTGGTCATTGACATTATAGGAGAGAGCTTCCTTATCTGACTCAAACCTGAGCACCACGGGCGTGCTGTGAAACAGCGGTTTCCTGCATGTGGCATTGTCTGTTCTTTCTTTTATTTTTCTTAATTCTGTCTTCGTTTCCTTCTGTGAGCTTGTATTGTTCTTACTGCTGTAAACTGCCTTCAGAATGACACCGTTACAATTCAAAGATTCTTTTTGGGTAAGTGAACGAGTTGAGCTCTTTTGACAGATTAGATTGAACGCTGTTGTCAGTTAGAGCTGACATGCTTGATGTTGACCATACTGCATATGATGATTTACGGTAGAATTTTAATGTGTCTAACAGCATCACATTACCTTACCTAAAGAATGTATTGGACCATATATTCAATCTCAGTGTTTTTTGTGTACTGTCATTTTTATTCATTTGTATCAGGAATTAGTCTATCTGTATACAAGACAAATTAAACTATAATCTATCATCGTTCCCGTTTTTTTTAACACGTGTTTCGGTTAGTTGTTGGATTAGATTGTACTGACAGTACTAAGTTCTAAGTTGTTCTCTAAATGATTTGTAAGATTTGGATATGGTTTTTAAGAATAAGATATTTGTCATGTCTTTCTCAAAATTCCTTTCTACATTCGGGGGTTTAGTGTCCAAATATATCTATATAGACATTCTGATGTTGTCATGGAGATGATCTATGGGCTTCCTGTTTAACGGCTGACTGTGTGCCCACTCTACCCTTTTTAGCTTTGATCTGTGCTGTCAGAGCATTCATCTACAAAGCAACTTCTGGGTTTATTTGCATGCAAAGCCACGCGAGTGCTATTTAGTGTTAGGGGTGCATCCAGCTGGTGTCAAAACAGAACTGTCATTTTGTTCATTTTCATTAGCATTCTCTGTTAATATTATTGCACGGTGTCAATGATTAAACTGTTTAACCAGCAAACAGTCTAGTACCACCCTTTTTTGCATAGACACCATCTCTTCAAATAAGGCCTTGTTTTTATGAACATAATGCTACAAGTAGAGCCCAGTACCTTCCCAGGGATTCAGGATTAAAACTGAGATGCACAGTCCCACATAAGCTAAATCTTGTTGCTGTTTTATGGTACTGGAGAAATCTAACCCTCTTGGTTTCAGGGCCCAGAATTCACCAGCAACACTGGATATGAGACTCTTATCCAGAGGCTATGTGATGGACGACGAGCATGCAAAGATATGGAAGAGCTCTTAAAAATGAGGTAACACTAGAAAATTGCATATTTAAATTCTTTTCTACAAGGTATGCTGTTTAGCATTGGTCTGTTACGGTCTGGATTGGTTAACATAATGCATTCCTCTGCTCACAGGGCGATGGCAGAGGAAAGATACGGCAAGGAATTGATTACTATTGCACGCAAGACAGGAGGGCAAAGTGAAGTTGGGTAAGCAAACATTGTATGTATTATTTATTAATATATACATTGTCTTCTGGTTTTAATATTTTGCATAGTAATTAATATTTTTGAGCATAAATCTGTCAATTTTATCCTAATTTTGTTGATTTGGTCTTGTAGCACTTTGAGGGCATCATTTGACCAACTAAAAGTCCGTAAGTAACACCTTAAATGATAATTTGCTCAGTTTGCTTTAGAAATTAGCCTTATTCACCAAGTGTTCATAAACATACTAAATATACATGTATAAAATATACTAAATATACTACAGTGCTGGGTAGATTACTTACAAATTGTAGTCTGAATTCAAATTACATGATGAAAACTGTAGTTAGTAACGTAATTTATTACGTTACACGTTTTAGGTCATATAATTGGACTACTTTTTGGATTACTTTTAGATTACTTTTGACCTTACTTTTAGCTTTAACTTGTTATACATAGATTTGAGTATGAAAATCTTGTGTTAAAGAATACAAAGAGGAAAAATTTTTTGAAAATTTGTCATCAACAGTATGAAGTGCATTAAACATTACATTTTAAAAGGGTTTGTGAAGGAACTGCAGGGGGTTTGTAAGTTTATGAAAAGGTAACCATTAATTAAACCATAAAAAATGTAACATTTTAAAATAAAAACAATCAAAATAAAACAAAAAAGATGATTATTTTTATTTGAATATTTTATTTGTCTCTGACTTGTGTAAAAAAACTGGAGAACTTTCTTAACGTAAGCAATGTGCTGTTTTAGAAAGGACACTTAAAAGGAAAAAAGAGGAATGGGTGAGAATCAATAAATTATAAATAATTTACAGCCATTTTGTGAATATTAAGTAGTCATGATGTAATCCATAAAATGTAACTGTGCGACTGAGTATTTTAAAATGTAATATAATTTAATTACAAGTATATCATTTTTGTAATCTGATTACGTAATCCAGATTACATGTAATCAGTTACTATCCAGCACTATATACTAAAGTATATAGAGTATATACTAAATATACCAAACCCATACCTTCAAGATCACTAAGGAATGTGCTGTTTTCTCACCTAGAAATGGAGAACATTGGAAATTTGCACATTCATCTTTCTAGTATGTTACGAGAAGAGGTGAAGCGAATGGAGCAGTTCAGAGAGCGACAGAAGGAGCAGCGGAAAAAGGTGAAATACTATGCGATGCTTTAATTAATCTGGACTTGCAGAACCACAAACTGCTTTCTCACACATGAACAAATAGTAACAGTATTTGTGCTCAAACCAAGATGCTTCCTAACGTCTTTGCTTTATTAAAATAGCTACCTATAAAGCGCAAGAATTCAAATGACTTCTTAAATTTTTTTCTTTTTACAGTTTGAAGGGGTCATGGAAAAGGTTCAGAAGATCAAAGTATCATTATATAAGAAAACCATGGAGGTGAGTCTAATTTACTTTACTTTATTAAGTCATTGAAGTGACTTCATTTTAATGGGCTACTCACTGAATCATAGATTTGCCTAATAAAGACTGAAAGCAGAATATCAGGAAGAGGAAGGGAGAAATGAGAGTGATTTAAATCATCACTGCTTGCGCTAACTTCTTTGCAGTGTGCAGGGCAGGGAGGGGGATGGGTCTTCAAAATGTTGTAACTGTCACCTCAGGAAGTCTCACTTCTCTACTAGAAGTGTATTTCTTTCTCATCCGCACACTTCTCTTCACTCCCACCAACACAGGCTCAGTTTTATCAGTGTTTGGTTTCTCTGTTCCTCATATATTTGCAATTTCCTGAAACAGACGATTGCTGTCGTCAAAGAAGAAGATACGTTTCCGTTTGTACATCAGACAAATTCAGAAAGCAAAGGCCTATGTTAGAACTGAGGCGAGTAGAAGCTGAAGGGTAAAGTTACTTAGTATTATCATATAGCATTGTAAAAACTGATCTGATCTGATAAACAAAAGAGTAAAAGGGGATGTTACTATCTGTTCCAGTCGGGAACTGTCAAGGTGGTTGTCTGACTTAGTGGTTAAAGATGAGGTTATGATTACCAAATGAAAGGTAGTTTGTATAGTTGGTGTGGTTCATGAGCTTCCACCATTGTTCAAAAGCACAATAGGTTGTCAGCGGGATTGTCCCTGCCACTCTTAGAAGAAAAGGTTCTATATAGAGCCTTGAAGGGTTCTCATCATGGGATCCTTTTATGGATTTTTAATTTTGATTACATTTTATGAATTAAACGGCCTGTAAACATACTTTATCACTTGAATTTCTTCTTGTATAGCACCTTTTGAGCATAAAGGTTTCTTTTAAATTAAGCCAAGAACCCTAGGGTTCTATATAGAACCTTATTAAACCTTTGTGTATGGAGGCTTGTTTCCACCAAAGGTAATTGCGACTTTTTATCTTGCTAGTCTGACTTTTTTTCTCAAATAGTTATAAAGTCAGAATTGCGAGATATAAACACACAATTGTGAGAAAAAAGTCAGAATTGTGAGATATAAACTCGCAATTGTGAGAAAAAGTCAGAGTTGTGAGAAGTCAGAATTGTGAGAAAAAAAGGCAGGATTGCGAGATATAAACTTGCATTTGTGAGAAAAGTCTGAATTATGAGAAAAATAGTCAGAATTGTGCGAAATAAACTAGCAATTGCGAGGAAAAAAAAGGTCAGAATTATGAGTTTATACCCTGCAATTCTGAGGAAAAGTCAGACTTGTGAGATAAAAAGTCACACTTATCTTATAAATTGTTTCATTCCATGGTGGAAACGAGCTTCCATATTTGTGTAAAGAATGTGTAGTGAAAACATTTTGGATTAGAAAGTATATTGTAAATGAAATGAATAGTGAAGGATATGTGTGATTTAGCTTGTAAAAGGTTGTATTGTTATATTGGTTGATAAATTAGATCTGACTTCATTTTTATATATTGTTTGACTTCATTCAGGGTAGACAGTAAAATTAAGTTTGTTATATGTATATCAAATATGAGATCAATTTTCAGTTTTCAGAAATCATTTTATTTTAAAGACAAAAACAACTGAATTTCCGCAATCTTCTATTTAGCAGTACTGGACATTTCATGTCATATCTGATCACATACAAATGATGGAGATTATGGTATTATAGTGTTGTCGTTGTTGTTTTGTTTTTTAAATAGCCAGAAGCAGTATTTTGAGGAAGTAAAATATCTTGATGTAAGTGACATCAGCAAGGTGAACTATATAAAGGAAGTTTAGTATTGCATCTTGTTCTCCTGTTGCTTCATAGTGTTTGTACCATGAATTGATTAATTCATCATTTATCAGTCCATTCAATTGGAGCAGATTGATTGTAGATGTCTATGTTTGGGTCAGTAAAAGCAGTTGAGTCAGATTATATGAAAGTAGATAATGAATGTTTATTCTCGCTTTATCTGTAACTTTTCATGACATAATAGAGTGAGGAAACCGAGGTAAGAATCAAGATTTAAGACTAGGAGAAAATTCCTGTAAATTTGATTTAATATATTTAGCTTTTTCAAGTCATTTGTGGATCACTTGGCCTTTATTCAAGTCTAGGTGAGGCTCATAATAACTGTACCTCTCTGCTTCTCTCAGTCTAAAAGGACATATGAACAGAGGTGTAAAGAGGCGGATGAAGCTGAACTGGCTGTCGAGAAGCTCAACAGTACACCCAATGTCACCCCTAAACAATCTGAAAAGGTAAAATATGGATTATTATGGGCAGAATTTGTGTGGCGTCTTCAAATATTACAACATACACGAGAGAGATTTTTTTTTTTTTTTTGACAGAAATGAATACTTTTATTTAGCAGAGATACATTTAAATTGATTAAAAGTGACAGTAAAGACATAATGTTACTAAAGATTTCAATTTCAAATAAATGTTGTCCATTTGAACATTCAATTCATCAGAGAATCTTGAAAAATCACAAAATAACACTTAATATTTCCACAAAATATTAAGCAGCACAACTGTTTTAAAATTAATAATAATATTAAGAAATGTTTCTTGAGCAGCAAATCAGCATATTAGAATGATTTCTGAAGGATCATGTGACACTGAAGACTGGAGAAATTGAAAATTCTGAAAACTCAGAATTAATTGCATTTTAAAGACCCCCTGTGGTGAAAATCAATTTTTTATTGTTGTTTATATGTCTATGTGGTGTTTTTAATGTGCAAATTCATCAGTAAACACCATTGCTAAGTATTTTCTCCATAAAACTACAGTGTATCAAAGGCAGTCTTGAAAACGCGGTTTGAAACCGCCCGTTTGCTACATCACAAACATGTAACCAATCCCATCAACGTGCAGGCGGGGCTTTTCTCCACTGACTTTCTATGATGTTCAAAGCATTTCTAAGGATACTTATTTTTAGAAGGCAGCTGATTCAGAGATGGCGGAAGGGAACATGGTTTGTGTAACATTAGCAACACATTATTAGCTGTTTAATAATGTAGCCAAGGCAAAGGCTATCATATCAATTACACTACGTGTCAGTGTTGTAGAGAGCGATACATCGACTTGTAAATGACCCTGTATAATTCACTCTCCCTCTTCTTCTTCTGAATCAGTTTCTGGTTTAAACATATATATCTGAATTAAACAGTTATTTCCACTTGCCATTATGTAGCGTTTACCACAGTTGACAGAGTGAATCAGCTATTCTGAGCTCATGTGATTGAGTGGAGGACTAATTTGCATATTCGCGACTCCACGTATACTAAATAAAGCAAGGGTGTTACATTCAAGCTGTTTTAAGGCATGAAGAAATTATTTTATATACATGTCTTTTTTGAATGTGATTTTTAAGGGATACAATTATTGACTGCAGGGGAACTTTAAAACATTAAAATAAATAATGTTTCACAGTATTACCGTCTTTACTGTATTATTTGATTAAATCTGTGCAACTTTGGTTTTTGAACTTTTAAATAGTAGTGTATATGATTCTACTCCAATAATGAGTTCTTATAAATGTAATAAAAATAAAATTTTGGTAAAAATGCTGGTGATAATGTTTGATATTTTTTGGAGTTTGTAGATATATTTCAAACAATGTTGTGCTCTATGCCATAACAGACGCAAAACAAAGCAAAGCAGTGCAGGGACGGAGCCATGGATGCAGGTGAGAAGAGAAATACGCTTTTGTTTTCACACATTGAAGCTTGCAATGCAAAAATTATCAATTACATCTGAACCTGGAAGCACATTCAATGACACTGGTAACTTCTAAAATGCACAATTCAAATAGTTTCAAAAAAGATTTGAATTGTTGGAAATGCAATGATGCTTGTTCCCGTTTGACAGAGAAACAGTACATGTCAAACATAGAGCAGCTGGATAAGATTCGTCAGGAATGGGAAACTACACATGAATGCACATGTGAGGTAAAGAGAAACACACTCGCCTATCTGTTTGCTGTCCTTCAAAAATAGCTCTCTGCTGAAGCTGTGAACCACATAGAGCACACTAAAAATGAACTTCCCTTCTGCTGATTTCCCCATTATGTACCACAAACCACATATACTAAATTGAAAAAGAGACTTAATAAACTTAATCATTTTGGCTTAATAAAATAAGTATATCCACAACATCAATTCTGATCATCATGTGTCCCATTGACAGATTTGGCTAAATCACCATTTACTGTATTTAAAGGAATAGTTCACCCCAATATGAAAATTATCCCTTAATTTACTCACCCTCAAGCCATTCTAGGTGTATATGACTTTCTTCTTTCAGTTAAGTTAAATTAAATAATAACCTGGTGCTTATTGTTTATAAAGTTTTAAATGCGGATATTTTTCTTACAAAAACCCATCCCTTCGCTTCATAAGGAGCGACCCAATGGAGTCGTATGGATTACTTTTATGATGAATGGATGCACTTTTTGGAGCTTCAAAAACTCGGGCACTATTCAGTGCCATTACAAAGCTGGGAAGAGCCAGGGTATTATTTAATATAACTGACTGTGTTCGGCTGAAGATAGTCATCTATATCTAGGATGGCTTGAGGGTGAGTAAATTATGAGATAATTTTCCTTTTTGGGTGAGCTATTCCTTTAATGCCTTTTTTGGGGAGTTAGCTCAGTCTGTGTCATTTTCGTTCTGTGTCTGGTATGAGCACGTAGACGTATTTACATCATGAAGTATTTAAAGCTGAATTCTGTGTATTTCTTCAGGTCTTCCAGCAGCAGGAAGATGATCGTATTAATATATTGAGAAATGCTGTTTGGGTCCACTGTAATCACTTTTCCATGCAATGTGTCAAAGATGATGAGGTTAGTGTTACTTAATGAAGCTTTTCAAAGATCACACTGATAATAGCTACAGTCATGATTACATACAGGAGAAAATGTGATTTATTTATTTTTTTAGGCAGGACGCTACAGGCAACGCCATTGTTGTTGTTTTTCAGTTTTGAGATTTTGGGCTATTTTACTTTCTTAACATGTCTTTCAAACTAGTGGAAAGAAAACATCCAAAATACACATTTAGGGTGTGTTTACACTTGCCGTCTTTTTTGACAAGAAAAAGGGCGCTTTTTTTAGTAAAAAAAAACAAAACAAAAAAAACAACTTGCAGCGTTTGGTTCTAAATAGCAGTTGCTATAACAACAGCTAGCATATAACGGCAAGCGTCGCCTAATGTGGGCAATAGGACCGCATTCCTAGGACCCTAGTTTTTTGTGACAGCGCCACCTACCGAATTGTTTTTTTTCCAGAAAAGTTGAATTATTTTCAACTTGAAAAGACGCTGTGAGCTGCAGAAAAAGATGCCGGCGGTGTTTGTTAACATTAGTTATTGCATTAGTTAACATAAACTAACTATGAAAAAGCATTTTGTTACTTTTAACTTTTAATTTCAACATTTACTAATACATTATTGAAATCAAAAGTTGTATCTTTTAATATTATTTAATGGACCTGATCTAATATGAGCTAACAAATGAACAGTTGTGAACAAATATGATCAAATAGTGCAAGGAATGTATTGCTTATTTATAGTTAATGTTACTTAACGCATTAACTTATGGGACCTTATTGCAAAGTGTTACCCACTTTATCTATTTGCATTTTGATTACATTATATATCTTTAAAGGTCGTTTTCTCAAAATGAGTTTTTTTTTTTTTTTCCCCTCTCAAAATAAGTAGCACTTAAATATATCAGACTTTCCAGTTTTTGTCCTATTTACATTCTTAAGGTTTTCACAGAGAGGTTTGTTCGCATATCATTTGCCTGGTTTATATAACATTTTAATGGTGAACAATGGTAAAAATGTTTATTTTTTGACAGTATTACTGATTTATGAAGTGTTTTATTACAGACTCTGTATAACCTTTAACTCTTATATGGGCCATTCTACAGAATTGGTGCAAATTGCTGTCCCACAACCAAAAAATACATTTAAAAAGCATTTAAGTATTCAAATCATAGATGTTTACTAAGATCCTTCAATTATCTATTGAATCCCACAATAATATTTAAAATATCCTTAAGCTTAATATATATATAAAATCGTAAAATATGTCATGACCAAAACACATGGTAAAGTTTCAGTTGTGACATCATTGTTTTTTGGGGGTTATTCAATAAAATTTAGTTTTTTTGTGTGTGTACAACTGTTCAGAACTGTGCTAGGTAACCATGTGCTGATTAGCATCTTTGAGCTAGGCTCAAAAGTATCTAAAATTGTCATCAATTTGTTATGCAAACAAAGTCCCTTTAAGACAAGTCATTTCATTCGGCGGCCATCTTTGAAACATCTCTCGGGCATTCAAGTGCAGCTCCTATCTCTTTGAATGGGGAAACATCAAATTCTCTAAAGCTGTTTGCCAAGCTTTCGATTCAATTTCATATTTGAAGTCAGTAATGAAATCTGACAACAACTGTCTCATAAATTTTGTTTCTAAACGCTCGAATCATGACAAAAAAGCTGTATTTTCCAGGCTGGATCAAACTAATACGCATGCGCAGTCTTAAATGCGTGTCTCTTGTGCCTCATTTCTACACTGTTTCCACCGATTGAAGGCGGAACTTGTTCCACCATATTGCAAGTTGCACTTTCTCCCATTCAAAACAATACAAATGACGCGTCTTGTGTTATACTATAGTCTTTGATGCAAATCATTAGTGTTTTAGTATGTGAGTTAAAATTCTGTAATGTGATGTGATTTGTGAATATTGATTTATCTCATTTGCATATTTAAATATAACATTTCTGAAAACTTGTAATACAAAATCATTTTCTTAATGTACTGTGATTAATGAAGTGGGGATCAAAGTGATTAATCAATTTTTTACCTTATTTACCTGTGGTTTCTTGCCTTAAAATAAAATGCTATGACGTGAAATATGTATTATTCTTTATATTAATTATTTAAATGTAAGCAAACTTGTGTTGCTGATCCTGTGAACTTCGATGCTCTGAGGAAAATTCTCAAATCATGCTGAATGACATCATTAGGTTGCTATTATTAAAGCGAAAGGGCAGCATTTTGTATTCAAAATGTGGTATTAAATGATAAAAATGCAAAATAGAAGTATTTCACTTGTGATTCACTTTTGGACCTCTCTGTAATTATAATATAAAGTGCTGGCCATATTGTCAAATTACTGATCATTTTTATTCAGTGCTATGAGGAGGTGAGGGCAGTTCTAGAAATGTGTGACATCACGGAAGACATAAACAGTTTCATCAAGACAAAAAGCACCGGCACCACTCCTTCAGGTCAGTGTTTTTCTGTATTGTTTCCACTGGGTTATTGTATTAAACTTAACAAATCGTCATCATGACGTGGTGTACTTCAATAACCATATCATGTGATGGTATAGTTCTGAAGAAATTCTGAGGAGAGTTTGCTTAATGAAATTTGCCATCTGTGTCCGTAGCGGCCATTGTGTTTGAGAACTATTATGACAAAGAACCAACAATGGACAGCAATGGCATCGCACGCTTCGGAGGAGGTGTGATGAAGAGGTGGGTTTTCCACTGCTGGGGATGTGTTAGGTTGTAAGACTACATTATGTATTTGCAATGCTGACAAAACAGAAATCTATGGAAAATGTACTTTTGTTTAGAGACAAGTTTAGACATAAAGCTGCTAGTAGAGGTGTCACAAGGAGATACAGTATAGGCAGAGGTGTGATATACTGCTCTGTAGTGCATTTATAAGGCACTATAACAAGTAAGAGTGCAAAAGCATTGTTGTTGGCGTTGTGGTTAATCAGTGAATACATTACTTTCTTTTTTAAAGGTTTTCAAATCTCTTGCAAGGCAACTGTGCCATTGGCTCAAAGACTAGTAATGAATGTATTCATCCATCAGCACCTCCATCAGGTACATATTACAACATATTAATGACATATTAAAGCTCTATATTTCAAATTGCACATTACATTTAAATTCTAGCCATCTTCATCTTGTAGTTAAGCACCAATGTAGATGTTATTCACCACCAGGGGGCACTTCAGCCCACCTATGACTTCATTGAATAGTATTTGGGTAGTTTTTTTATTACATTATTTTTCCAGATACAAAATAATACAATAAAAAAACAATACAAATATTTTCCCAACTTGAGTAGTAGTATTATAGCATTTATGCTTTTATTTTTATATATATTTTTAGTTTTATTACTTTCAGTACTTCAACATATAGATATATCTGTCTATTCATCCATCCATACACACACATACACACGCACATACACACGCGCGCACACACACACGCGCACACACACACGCGCACACACACACACACACACACACACACACACACACACACACACACACACAGTACTGGCCAAAAGTGATGTCCAGAGGGGATATTTGTTTGTTTTAATGACCCCACAAGTTTGATTAAACCATCAAAATATGAGGAAAATATTTTATATTTTTAAAATATTTTAAATATGAGGGAAGAACAAAACACTAAAGTTATTTATCTGACTAAATTATTTGGTTAAAAAAAAAAGAAAAAAAAAGAGGCAAACTACAGCTACAGGTTTTACTATGGACAAAAAAATGTAAAGGAAAAACTAAATGCTTACAAGAAAAAGCATACACTGACTACAACAAAATCAGTTATTAATATTAAGGGTGTTCCTTCTTGTTTTTGCATGTGTTCATAAATTCTTTGTATGATAGCCTGGCCAAAAATGATGTTTGTACAATTTGGCATGTTTTTATTGTGTTGCATCAAATAAAACAATTCAGGATAACTTAAAAGGAGTGAGCAAAGATGAGCATAACTGATGTCCCCCGCATATGCATATTGATATTTAAAAGCTTTTTTCATCTTTCTTTTTTACACCAACGTTTAGATATTTAATAGAATAAAACACCTATAACAACAATGTGAACAAGGTAGTTTCGTTGATTACCTTAAAAGTCCATAGATATGCTGTCAGTTCATACTGCTGTTAACACTTTCTCTGACAAGCAGATGCAATGAGACCAGTTTTCTGATTTGGTCATGTGACATTTGACATATACCCTATTGTTGAAGAGTGCTGAACGTTCTTGTCTGAGCTGTGCCTTCTACTCTACAGGCATGAATTTGCATTTTCTTCAGCCTGAGGCCTTTTCACTTATGGTCCAATTCACAAACGCCTACAAACACCAACAAACAAGTTGGCAGTTGGAATTAGAATTTTATAAAAAAAAAAAAAAAAAACCTTCATGTTCACACTGCCCCAACAGACACCAACAAACACTGATTGAACATGGTCAGTGAAGTGAAAAAAAAACTCTGACCAACTCCAACAGATGCTAACAGGGGTAACACACTGATCAGACAATACCCAACAAACATGTTTGTTTGTGCGGTGTGAAATGGCCTTACATTTGCCAAAAATAAATTAAAAAACAAACAAGCAAGCCCAGCCCAGTTGAGAAAAAGTAATGCAAAAGTAACGCAACACATTACTTTACATAAAAAGTAACTAAGTAACACAATTAGTTACTTTTTCAGGCAGTAACGCAATATTGTAATGCATTACTTGTAAAAGCAACTTTCCCCAATACTGGTCATTGGTCTGTTTAATTTTCCTTTTTTCTTTTCAGCTGACAACTCAGATGGAGTGTATGCTTCTATTCCTGGATTTCCACAAGGAACTTCAAATAGTGCTGGCTCTCAGAGCGGCACATACCAAGCTCAGTATGACTATGTGGCTCAGGTAAAAAAAAAAATATATATATATATGATTAAAATGGCCTTAGAAGAGAATAGTAAGAATATGCATTCACTATGGAATAAAACATTGGAGACTCACAGATAGAATATTTGAAGGGCCACATTTAGTCATCAACTATTCATTCCATTAAATAATATTAACAGATACAAGTTTTGCTTTTAATAATGTATTAGTAAATGTTAATATTAACAATAAGTAATAATAATAAATGCTTTAGAAGTAGTTTTCATTTACTACTAATGTAGTTACCTAATGTTAACAAATGAAACCTTATTGTTTCCTCAAAAGATATCCATTTGGTTTTGCCCTAGCTGTTACCTAAGAGCAGAAAAATGTTAATATCTTTTCTTTAGACGGTTGTGAAATTGTGAAATACAGTTTGATGAGGGTCTGAAAGGGGGCTCAACTCTTTGTGTCTGCAGGGCACTGATGAGCTCTCCATCTCTGCGGGGGAAGTGCTGCTCGTGGTGGAACAGGGAGGAGACGGCTGGTGGACGGTGGAGAGGAATGGCCAGACTGGGCTGGTGCCAGGCTCCTACTTGACCAAGATATGAATTAAGAGACTAGAGCACATTGGAACATCTCTCCATGTCCTTAAACGCCCTCTAATAGCAGAGTTATTAAGGCCACTCCTTATGAAGTGTCTCAGAGGAGGATTTCTGTTTGCTAAATGCATTTATGCAGTAGCACATCCATATGGAACATCTCTGTGGGTTATAGTAAATGAATCAAAATGGGTTCATTTGTATATTAAAAACTGGTAATTTTACATGAATACCATTAATGTTGAGATAGAGATTTATATTTATTAGATGTTTTTAGAAAATTATTTATTGTAAATAAAAAGCATAATGTATAAGAGATGGTGACTAGGCACTACGGACTTGCCATGATTTAGTTTATGAGAAGACAGTGATAGTGTACATATAGATAGATGTCTTAACAGAATTAAATTTTTTTGAAAGTTAAAGGGTTAGTTCACCCAAAAATGAAAATGAAAATGAATTACTCACTCTCATGTCATTCCAAACCCGTAAGACCTTTGTTCATCTTCAGAACACAAATTAAGATATTTTTGATAAAATCCGATGGCTCAGTGAGGCCTCCATTGACAGCAAGATAATTAACACTTTCAGTGCCCAGAAAGCTACTAAAGAAGTATTTAAAACAGTTCATGTGACTACAGTGGTTCAACCTTAATGTTATGAAGTGAAGAGAATACTTTTTGTGCGCCAAAAAACAAAATAATGACTTTATTCAACAATATCTAGTGATAGGCGATTTCAAAACAAAAATATCTTAATTTGTGTTCTGAAGATGAACAAAGGTCTTACAGGTGTGGAACGACATGAGGGTGAGTAATTAATGACAGAATTTTCATTTTTGGGTGAACTAACCCTTTAATCAGTGGTACAAAAGTGAGGTCATATACAGTTTTAACAATTATACACTCTTAGACAAAAATGTTCAGTAGGGTTCAATATAGAACCCTAGGGTTTTTGACTCAGTTTTAAAAGAACCCTTTATTATGCCGTTTTTTTTTTTTTAAACTTTATTTAGACAGTACAGCTGGTGAGAAGATGGGAAACGAAGTGGGAGAGAAAGAAGGGGTTGAGATCGGGAAAGGACCATGAGCTGGAACTCAAACTCGGGTCACTCCAAGCTCCATAAAATGATCCAATGATGGGAACCCCTAAAAAGGTTCTATATGATGCGCCTGACAGAACCCTTGAAGGTTCTATATGGAACCTTTTATTCTAAGAGTGTCTCATCCATAAAAGCTCTAACTTCATCATTTTTGCATTTATCAATTGGACGGCATAAAATGAACAATAAAGCTGTGTAATGATCATTGCGTCATGTTGCCGTTGACTGAATGTAACATGGGTAATGATTTGGACTCTGTGGCTGGCATTTTTTTTGACATTCCAAGGACCATGAAAGGTTCAGATAAACTAACCTGATGCAAACATTTTAAAGTTTTAACAGACTGGCCTTCTTTGCCTTAACCTCAAGTTTTAAGTTTCAAGCATTTCTCAGTCACAGTATTGGACTTGTTCTATCATATTTGAATTGTGAAGGATATTCTAGGCTATTTCTGTATGATTTTTTTCTTTCTTTCTTTTGACAGTCTTTTATGCTCACAAAAGATACATTTACTTGATCAAAATACTAGTAATATTGTGAAATATTATTACCATGTAAAATATTGGTTTTCTATTTGAGTATATTTAAGATGTAATTTAACCGTGATGCAAAGCTGAATTTTCAGCATCATTACTCCAGTCTTCAGTGTCACATGATCCTTCAGAAATCATTCTAATATGCTGATTTGATGCTCAAGAAACACTTCTTATTATTAATGTTGAAAACAGCTGTGCTGCTTAGTATTTTGTGGATACCATGATACTTTTTTATGATTATTTGATGAGTAGAAAGTTCAAAAGAACAACATTTATCTTTGGCAACATTATAAATATCTTTACTGTTACTTTTGATCAATTTAACGCATTCTTATTGAATGAAAGTTACTGACCCCAAACTTTTTAATGGTACTGTCGTAATCATTTACTTTTCACAAGCAGTTTTAGTACACATAAGAATCATGTACAGCAAACCAACACCATGCTAATTCTTTATCAGGTTAAAAGGTTTCACATTCCTCTTGTCCACAGATCCCATTTCAGGTCCTGTTCAGTTAAAGTAAGTATAACGATAGAGGGGAAACCACATGACAGATACATTAATTTCATTTCAACTATCTACTATTAATACCCTGCCATTAAAGCTTACAAATGCTGTGTTACTAAGGGATCCAAGAATGGAGTGATCCAACCCCCCCCTCTAGATAAAGTGTGAAGGCATGTTACTAAGCATGACTAACGCAGTAAGCAGATGGTACACATCCCCCTCCCTGGGAAAGGACTGAACTTTGACCCTGTCCCATGCTATCAAGTGTTCAGCCCGCCTGACTGAAGAAAGCCCCTAGACAAGGCATGTTTGAACATCTGTGATGTGTCTGAGTGCCTTGTGCACTATGGAATTGCTTGAGTGGGATAATAGCCATGAATGATATAGTTGTGCTCCAATGATATATTACAGAGCTCAAGGGAAAAAAATGGCTAGAGAGCCACTGGTTCCTAAAATGTAGCATTTAGAAGCCAGATGACATTTTTAGTTGACAACGAATATCAGATGGTAATATTGTTGATCAGTAGCACTTTAGTTCATTGGTTGCATAACTTCTTTTTTTAACAGTCACTGCTGTGCCACTTAAGTAAAAAATTTTTTTTTTAATATAGAATATGCAGACATAACATTATTGACTACCTTCCTAATATTGTGTTGGCCCCCCTTTTGCTGCCAAAACAGCCCTGACCCGTCGAGGCATGGACCCCACTAGACTCCTGAAGGTGTGCTGTGGTATCTGGCACCAAGATGTTAGCAGCAGATCCTTTAAGTCCTGTAAGTTTCGAGGTGGGGCCTCCATGGATCGGACTTGTTTGTTCAGCACATCCCACAGATGCTCGATTGGATTGAGATCTGGGGAATTTGGAGAACTCCTCAAACTCGTTGAGCTCCTCTGCATTACCCTACCACAAGGGAATATCGTTTCCATGAAAGGGTGTACATGATCCTCAACAATGCTTAGGTAGGTGGTACGTGTCAAAGTAACATCCACATGGATGGCAGGACCCAAGGTTTTCCAGCAGAACATTGCCCAAAGCATCACACTGCCTCTGCCCACTTGTCTTCTTCCCATAGTGCATCCTGGTGCCATGTGTTCCCCAGGTAAGTGATGTACACACACCCGGCCATCCATGTAATGTAAAAGAAAACGTGATTCATCAGACCAGGCCACCTTCTTCCACTGCTCCGTGGTCCAGTTCTGATGCTCACGTGCCCATTGTTGGTGCTTTCAGCGGTGGACAGGGGTCAGCATGGGCACCCTGACTGGTCTGCAGCTATGCAGCCCCATACACAACAAACTGTGATGCACTGTGTATTCTGACTCCTTTCTATCAGAACCAGCATTAACTTCTTGAGCAATCTGAGCTACAGTAGCTCGTCTGTTGGATCGGACTACACGGGCCAGCCTTCATTCCCCACGTGCATCAGTGAGCCTTGGCCGCCAATGACCCTGTCGCCGGTTTACCACTGTTCCTTCCTTGGAGCACTTTTGATAGATACTGACCACTGCAGACCGGGAACACCCCACAAGAGCTGCAGTTTTGGAGATGCTCTGACCCAGTCGTCTAGCCATGTCAAACTCAAATTCTAACACATCAACTTTGAGGACAAAATGTTCACTTGCTGCCTAATATATCCACCCACTAACAGGTGCCGTGATGAAGAGATAATCAGTGTTATTCACTTCACCTGTCAGTGCTCATAATGTTATGCCTGATTGGTATTGGATTGTAGAATACCATTTATTAATTTATTACAACAAAACATCTTTAATTACACACAACCAATTCTGACAAATTGTCACACAGTTTAATTTTTTGATGCATTTGTGACTGTTTTACTTGCAGTTTGGTGCCTTGTATTACTGGGATTGATCAGGTTGAAGTCCTGCTTTAAAAGTACCTGCATGTTGTAATTTTGCAACCATATAGCATTCAAGCCAAAAATGATTTGTATCAGTGAAATGAAACAACGCAACAGGTGTCAACTTATGAAACATTTATTTTAAGATCAAAATCGCAAGCTTATTTCACCATTTTTCCTCCCTATGTACATTCATTTAAACTAATACATTGTTGACCCTGTTCTACATACCTACATGTTATCCAAACTAACTTTAAACTATATATATTACTAGACTAGTAATGTACACACTGTAAGCAATGGAAAAAGGAGGAAAAGAATATAAGAGTTCGGTAACTTTTACGTAGTGCATGTAGAGCGTCCCCCAAACCTCTTTACACTTTACATGTAAACCGGTGTGAACCTCATTTTGAACATATAGTTCACTTTAGCTGTACGATTGGACCCACAATGCCAAGTGATCTTGTGTGGTCAATCCAGATCTGTCTCTCACACTGCCACTGTCCCTGAGCAGCGGACTGGTGATGGGTGATATTCATCTGAGACAGCAGTACCACGAGTTGATCCTCATTTCCCCATCCCAGCCATTTACCATCTTGGTATTTGTAATATAGAATTAAACCATACACATAGTGCAAACTAACAAATGAGGAAGGCATACATTCCACATATTATTCCATACAATAACAGCATCTTCCTCTCCATATAATAGAGACAAGGAAGATAAAAAGTTATCGATGCATGTGTTAAAGTCTTCTCAACGGGATTAAAAACTGGCTGTTAACCATTTTGCAGTCTGGCCCAACGCCTTTGAGAGAAAAACAAAGGTTTAAATTAAAACGCAGTCATTTTTTCGGTGACATATACTGTATAAATAAATATTATGCGCTTCACTTCACCCATCACCAGTGCATTGTGTGAGCAAACCCTGTGTGAGGTGTGTAGAAAGAGAGATAAATAAGGGCATATCCAGTGTGCCACCTCGCACCGACAGAACCCTGAGCCCAGTGTGTGTGTGCGTATGTGTGTGTGAATATAAAGAAAGAGTCTGTCTGCTAGGTTTTTTCATGCATACGTCCCTCCAGTGATGAGGAGCTCATAAGCCGGGTCCCGGCTTCTACGACACAGCACCACACAAGCGCACAGCATTCCCAGCATCTGGAGGAAAAGAACAAAGTTTGAGTTCATTTAAAGCTCACAGATATGGAACGAGTATTGCTGCTGCTTTTTTTTTTTTTTTTTCATGAATGTACTCCACATGGTTTCGGGGGGTTAATAAAGGCCTTCTAAAGCGAAGTGATGCATTTGTGTAAGAAAAATATCCATATTTAACAAGTTATAAAGTAAAATATCTAGCTTCCGCCAGACCGCCTTCTGTATTCAACTTAAGAAAAAAATAGATATGGATATGGAGTTGAATATGGAAGGCGTAGGATGTAGCGTAAGTGTTTTTAACTGCGAGAGACGTTACACTTTCTTCGTAAGTTGAATACGGAAGACGGTTTGGTGGAAGCTAGATATTTTACTTTATAACTTGTTAAATATGGATATTTTTCTTAGACAAACGCATCGCTTCAGAAGGCCTTTATTAACCTCCCGGAGCCGTGTGAAGTATGTTTATGATGGATGGATGCACTTTCTTCAGCTTCAAACTCGTTGGTCCCGTTCACTGCCATTATAAAGCTTAGATGATTCAGAATAATAATTAATATATCTCCGATTGTGTTAATCGGAAAGAAGAAAGACATATTCACCTAGGATGGCTTGAGGGAGAGTAAAGCTTGGGGTAATTTTCATTTTTAAGCGAACCGATCCTTTAAGTCTCTCTCTCTCTCAGGTGGTTCCGCTTTAATTTAAAGTGCTACGTGACGTATAAAATGTTAAAATAACCACAATGTCATCTGATAACCATTATGGTACTGATATATATTGTGCATGTCTAGTATATGGAGAAAAAGCCTATGGGCACAAAAGGCCACAGTTGCCCACAAAATAATCTAGAATTACTGTCACTGAAGTTACTAAAAGTGCCACACTATTTCAGAATCTTCAACAAATGGTTAAAAAAGTGGGCTCTTTTTAAAAAAAAAAAAAACACAAGACAAACACTATAGCTTTTATATCAAATTGCCTCTGTGACAAAGGCCTATAAATGAGACAAAACTTCACCCTGGCGCCGACAAATTTAATCTAAGTTCAGACAGTGAAAAAAAAAAGAAAGGGAAAAACCAGTCAAATAATACCCTGAGAACATCTGGTATAATTTATGCAAGTTTGCCAAGAACGACCTAACCTACTGCCCTGTTTATTCAGGCAGTAATCATTTGTAAGTTACGGGCGTGTGTTGGGCTTGCCAAGACGCTGTCTTATTTGCCTTTATGCCCCAGAGGGTATTTAGAACCGTATGAATGTCAAAGTGTGTGATTCAGTGGCTACAGGGCAACAAAAGCACTGACGCTGCAGAGTGCTTTAGTGCCAGAGCTCTGTCTGACGGGGAGAAAAGAGAGTGTACTGTTGTTTCAAACCAGGGGTTCCCAACCGAACTCCTTAGATGTAAAATATTTACTTGAAGAACCACCTTTTAAGTTAATATTTCAATAATTTAAATTAAACATTTGCATGTTCACAGTTCATTGATGTCAGTTAATGGTCACATGACATGCAAGTAAACAAAAAATATTTTGAATATTTTTTTTTCAGTGTTTTAGGAACCCAATCAAATTAAATAATAACAAAAACAATTATTATTATTCTTTTAACTAATTTCATTTTCAAACATTCTAATTTTCAAGCTTTTATTTTGGCAGAATATTGGTGAAATGCTTCAAAGTTCTGTCCACAAAAATGTTGGAAATTATGCGATATGTAGCATGTTGCCACCTACTGGTGTAATGATGTAACTGACAATTTATAGACATCAGTGTTTATATCTAAACTATAAACCTAGGGCTGCACAATTAATCGAATTTCTAATCGCGATTATGATTACGGATGCCAAGATTTCGTAATCGTTCAAACGCGCGATTACATGGAAAAATATCCACTTACATTATTCTGCGTGTTTAAGAGGTATGTTTAGAGCATGTTACGTTGCGAGAGGCGAATCACGACTACTTCATAGTGTAAAAGATCTAACCCAGCACAAAAGGAGCTACCAGTGACGTAGGTGTACGCTGATATGTTAAACGCACACAAAACACCAGCACCCGTCATTTTTAAAAAGCCATGTACATAGCCTACATATTTACTACATGAACTAACTAACTCTACAAACATGAAAAACAGTGATAGAACCTCTCAACCTTACGCTAAGGAGAAAATCCAGCGTGACTTTGAGCAGACCAAGCGAAACATGATTAAGTATTTTTGCTAAGCTAGCGACATTGGGCATCAGCCAACCACAAGGTAAAAGCTAATACTTTTTCATATACTGTTTACTTTCTTCGGGGAACGACGCTGGTGGCTAGTTCTTATATCTAAGTTCCTAGAACAACCCGATGCAGAAGCCCCTATTATTATACCATTCATATGTTGACTTTTTTATTATTATTTAAAGAAGAAACCAAACCAATGTATAGTTGACATTTGAGGTTTAATGCTATTGGGAAAAAAAAAAAAAAATTTCAGCATGTTTTTCTATTTTTATACAAAAATATGGCATGCAGTTGCTTCAAACAATGGTATAAAGCTATTCAATACATCAGTCAATGTAAATTGTGATAATCGTAATTAATAATTGCAATTAGAATTTCAAGGGAATAATCAACAATTACGATTTTTGTCATAATCGTGCAGCCCTACACAGAAATAATGATACTGTGTGTTTGAAAAGACTGTTTGTGAAGTTGTTTTATACCTATACATGACAACTGTTCGCTCTGGCTCAGCGGCAGCGCCAACGCAGGTCTGAATGTTCGCCGTGATCAAACTTGTGAAATATTTAACAGACATAGGCTAATCGTTGTCATTTAGGAATAAGATCGCATGGTTGTTTGAATCGAGATTGCAATCTTTTAACGATTAATCATGCAGCTCTACTATAGTGTTATTTAATTAAATCGCAGTCTTTGTTTTGATAATCATGAAACCCGCTTGGGAAACCTAGGTCTAACAATTTTAATAACACTGAAACTGGATTTCACTTATATAAAATAATCTGTCCAAAAAACAGAAAGTGTCAGAACAGCATACCTGGATTGCAGCAAACGTCAGAGCGGCCCAGATGACGTACATCATGATCTCTTTCAGTTTCTTCACCACCAGGGCTTCACATCCCTAAGGTGGTTCAAAATATACATTAACATCACACACAGACTTCCTTTGCTTCATCAGCTAAACACTAATAAGCACACATAACACCTCTCACCTCAGGGTAGAGGTCTCCGGGACGGGAGAGGGAGCCGGTGCAGTTGCTCACGTTGGGTTTACAGCAGCTCAGTGGGACGCTGTTGTTTCTCGACTCCTTAAACCAGCTTGTGTTCTTCCAGTCCAAGTAGTTGGTGATGCCGCAGCAATGGAGCTTTACGTTGTGACAGACATTATGGTGATTTTATTAGGGTCGGGAACCGATTTATTGAAAATACAATAACCGAATGTTTTGTGCATCTCATTAAGCAGTCTCACCTGTCTCTGCACATAGTCAATAGCGCGGCTGGGAGCATCCGTGTTGGTGCCATTGTATTCATTATAAACTTTCTGGATGGAATGATTGACCTCATCTTCAACCTAGAAACATATTCACAAGTGACAGAAATGAACTCCAGGGCAATTTTTTCAAACCTTTTAAAATAAATGCTTCTTCTTTTATGTCAAATTCTATAGAGCTGTTACCAATCAAATGACGCATCAAAACAACGCAACCATTTTTACACTACAGAGGTGGCACAAAAGCTGCATCTGAAGTGGCATTCAGTTGAATTTACACAGTTTAATGGAGCCCAGAGGTGGCATGAATGTATTTACGCTGTAATTACAATTGCATAAATAATGAGATAATGCTTTACAAATAATATTTTATATATAAAAATTAAACGATAAAAAAAAATAAAATTATTTTTTAAAAATGAAACTAAAAACGCCAGTAGGTGGCAGCAAGTCACTGTCTTAATGAGAGTGTCATTGAATCATTTCCTCAACCGATTTTTTGAAAATGTGGATTCATTCAGGAACAATACACCACTGTTTGTCGCTCTGAGACACGCTACGGTTCTGCTGTAGCTTTGTTTGGAAATATTTTGATTGGCAAAATAAAGCAAAAATAGACAATGTTGTGTGTTTAAAATGTAACTGAAATTTCACATTTGCAATCGGGCTCATATTCAGAAAAACAGCACTCTTGCTTGTGTAATATTACGTATATCAGATGTTATAAATACAAAAAAAGAGAAAAAAAATCATAAAGGGGCATTTTTTTCAGATATTTTGAATTTAGAGGGGAGTTTTTTTATTCATTTTGACAGCATTTTTGCCCCAAGCCCCCATCTACCTTTCACTAAATAAATTCTTTATGTAGGAGGAGACGCTTTTTTTTTAGTCTGTATGTCAAAGTATGTCACTTTTGAGCACAACTAAAAGAGCTTACATAGTTAGGGCATTTACATAAAAACAAAAGAGATGCAGGCACTCCTATTTCTATAAATATTGACTTCCTTCTAATGCAAGACTTACCTTTGCTCTGTATATATAGCCAAGAACCACCACAACCACCTCAGTCACAAAAACCAGCATGAGAATGATGACAAACTGTAAAAGAAGAATGCAAGAAAATGGGGTTTCAGCAGATCAAGATATATAAACTACGCTAAACTATATTTTTGTTATTAAACAGTCTTTACCGCCACTTTTGATCAATTTAATGCATCCTTGCTGAATAAAAGTACCAACTACTTTTTTTTAAAAAGATCTCACGGACCCCAAACAGTAGTGCATTTCAAAGAGAGTAAATTATGATAGTTTTTGGGTGAACTCTGCTTGAAGCAAAACACTAAAGCGCTGTGCTGGGAACTTAATAGTTCACTAACCGTGGCAAGACCGCAGCGGCTCTCTCGAATAGTGGCGCAGCATCCAATGAGTCCGATAATGAACAACAGCGCTCCGACTGCGATAATGACAACGGCTGGGATCAGTGTGTACACATCCTCAAAGAAATGGTCATAGTCATCATACGTGATGAACACGTAGGCTCCAACATAACACAGGATGCCAGCGGCGGCCTAGAAGGAGATAACAGAGAGAGTTACTTATCTGAAAGCGGGTAAGATTTCATGCCAAGAGATATGGCAGTATCATTATGAGTGAGATAAAAAACAAAAATCACTTATTGAACTGATTTTAATGCAGTCCACCTCACAGAAAATCTAATTAAATCAGAGCAAGTGCAAGTGAGGAGCTAAACACAACTTTATTCATGTCACTTTCAAAACATAACTATTTGGAATGCTGACCATAAAGATCATAAGTTTATAAGTGAAATGAGAGAGGAAAAATAAAGGTTACACTTTATTTCGATGGTCCACTTTAGACATTCTACTATAACTTTGTCACTACATGTCAAGTAACACTCATTAGAGTATTAGTGGACTGAAGTAGACTGTTTGGTTAGGGTTAGGTGTTAACGAATTAGTTAACTTTTTCCTGATAATTTACTGACCCCCATGTCATCTAAGATGTTTATGTTCAGTCGAAAAGAAATTAAGGTTTTTGAGGAAAACATTCCAGGATTTTTCTCCATATAGTGGACTGGGGTTCAACAGGTTGAAGGTCCAAATTGCAGTTTCAGTGCAGCTTCAAAGGACTCTACACGATCCCAATAAGGGTCTTATTTAGCGAAACGATCAGTCATTTTCTAAAAATGTATACACTTTTTAACCACAAATGCTCATCTTCCACTAGCTCTGCAATGTGCCACGCACTACGTAATCACGTTGGAAAGGTCACGCGTGACGTTTGCGGAAGTACCGCGGTTGGGCGAAAAATTTCATTTTCTCTTCTAACTTCAAAATTGTCCGACATCGTTGTTTTACCTTTTTTTGTAAAGGCCGTTTGACTTAAAGGGCTTTCACACCGGAGGAACCTTTTCATAGTTCCTAGAACTATTGGCTGAAGTACCTGGATTTTGCCGTGTTCACACCCGCAGGAATTAGGAACGCATAGATTATGTGTTTACATTCTATCTCCGTTATCACAAAACCCACGACACACAACAAACACAGCTCCGATCATGGCATCCACCGTTTTTTAGCGTTTATAAATGCCACGCTTAAAGACTCCGTTGTCGGACGCTTCACAGTTCCTATTCCCAGTGCGGATGCAACCAGGAACATGGCCCGAGGGAGAAATTAGTTCCCGGGGAACTATCCTAGTGGCTAGTTCCATAACTGAGTTCCTAGAACTATTCAGTGCGAAAGCTCCTTTAGTCTTTGCACGTTCGCTTTGTAAACACTTGCTCTGTACTTCCGCCTATGTCAAACGTGACCTTTCCAACATGATTACATAATGCGTGGCGCATCACAGAGCTATCTTTTTTATTTTTTTTAGAACATGGCCAATCGTTTCGCTAGATAAAACTCTTATTCCTCGTCTGGGATCATGTAGAGCTCTTTGAAGCTGCATTGAAACTGCAGTTTGGACCTTCAACCTGTTGAACCCCAGTGAAATTCACTATATGGAGAAAAATCCTGGAATGTTTTCCTCAAAAATCTTAATTTCTTTTCAACTGAAGAAAGAAAGACATAAACATCTTGGAAGACATGGGGGTGAGTAAATTATCATGAAATTTTAATCCTGAAGTGAACTAATCCTTTAAGGTAGAATAAGTTGACATGCACTTGCATGCCAATGTCTGTTGGGAAGCATCAAAATAAATTGTTAGTAGATATTAAACAGACAGTCTACTAATACTAAAATGAGAGTTAGTTGACATGTAGTTGCAAAGTTACTTATAGTTAGCAAAATGTCTACAGTGGACAATCGAAATAAAGCATTACCAAAATAAGTGGTCTGCATCATTCATGGACCTCCAGGCATTTTGGGAAAAACTTGTTTTAGAGGGATTTGGTCTTCCCCATTTACAACAGAATCATAAAACCTCCTTTGGATCAATGTAGCACAGCTCTCAGGCTCTAAAATTATGAACAGGGATTTAATAAAGCAGCCTGATCCCTAAAAAAAGAACAGGATAGTGCCATACTACCTCTCTGTCAGGAGGAGACTTTAAACTTCATTCAGTCCCAGATTAAAGAGATTAATCAAAGGCACAAAGACAAGAAAAGCAAGCGGATAGGTGGAGTAGTGTTTCTACAGATCCGACTGCCCAATGCACACAAAATCACAAGATAGTTTGATTTTGTTAATATTATCGATTTTTTTATTTTTATTTAAATGTATTTAAATAATATTCAAACCTTTTTTTTTTTTTTGCTTTTGTAAATCCTAAAAGTGAATAGTCTTTAATTTTATTACAATATTTTATATGTAAATTATATTATTGTGATACTCCATATAGAGTTATAAACATAAATATCACCTAAGAAAATCAGTTTATTCAATATTAGCTAGGATTTTAATATTAGTAAATCTCCATTTGGAACCAATCAATAATCAAAATATAGCTAATTATATAAGACGATCTTGATAAGAATAAAAAAAAATTGTATTTACCTGGATATTGTATAGTCTTTGTTTATAAAACGTAATTATTATTATTATTATTATTAATATGATAAGCTCTTAATGTATTGTTTTAAAATAATGTTACTGTACAGTTAAAGAAAATCAGGATTTTTTTTTTTTTTTTTACTTTTCTCTAAGTCATATTGGGAACTGTTTTTAAAATAAGTTATTTGTTGTTTGAGGAAACTGCTTTTATGATCCTTAAGGATTTATGATCCTTAAGGATTGCTTACAAATTACGAAATAAATTCCAAAAGGAGAAATAGGTTTAACATCCCAAATAAAACTTATCCTGCTCTGTGGCTAAAAGAAACAAAGAGGCTGACTGGCCAGTTCACCAACAGCAACTCATACAAGGCTAATAAACAAATAATTTTATACTGTCACTGTTTATTATCCATTCAAAATTCTTAAACGTAGAATCACATGTATGGAATATGTAAACAAACACTACAATACGCAGCAACGAGCAGCTTTTTTTTTTTTTTTTTTAATAATGCAATATAAACAAAATCCGCATATCAAATATAGTAAAGTAAGTACTATATTTCAAAAGCTTGTATAAATGAATTGGTGATATAAAGGACGGAGTGTGTGTAATAATAATGCAGCTGCTCGACACCTGACTGTGTCCATCTGACAACACTGACGCACTCTCAAATTCAATCACAAACACCTCAAACTTACCCAAAATATCAGGTTCAGGAACACCAAGACGGTCTTAGACGACGTAATCCCACACTGACCCATTATTAAAAGATGGAATAAAGCCGTTTAAGTTGCAAATATAACAGACAGGCTGCGGATTATAAGATGGCTGTCTGTTTCCTGGCTGCCATACCACCACTGCCGTGTGTTTGAGTCTGATTCAGGAACAGCGACACACAGCGGTCAGCTGACGCATTTTCATTGGCGGTGCCAAAACATAGCGAACAGCCGGTTATGACAGAGAGGAATGCTATTTAGGTAGGAAAATAACTGGGATTTGAGACACGTTATTAATAGATTTTTATTAGTAGCGCTTGCTTTAACAAAGCATCGATCAAAATTATCATTATATGACACGTTTTGCACATGCAAGCACCATTCACATTTTCTCCAAAAATTACAAACTATACTTTATTTATACTTTTGTAACTGCAAAGAACTGCATACATTCAGAATATACAGGTTCACATGCAAGATAGTTACACAAAGGGATTTAACAAAGTAATCTCTTTACTGACACCTGCTGTTACATCACTGAATTGCGTAATCACAAGTCGATCAGCTCAATAGCAAGCCTACATGAATACACAACACATGACTGAAGCTCATTAGGTTTGCAAGGTCAACTATCCCATGAAATAAACCACAAATGTATAAATATTAAAATGTACACTAGCAAAAACAACACAGAGAGAAATTAACACCAAGCTTCGAAAAAAGAGCTCACACATATGTAAATCTGATTTCCTTTAATAAACTGTGTGAAAGTTGAGGGTTTTTTCTTGTCACACTTTCTTCCTCTTGTGGTTGGTTAACCATGTATGGTTTAGCGTCTTTCTAACATGAGGGGGAAAAAATAATTAGAACAATCTTATTTACATATTTTCCTTTCCAATTTTCATCTGGTTCTATTGCTCAGATAATTTGGTGAGAAATGTTTGAGTTCATATCTAAATCTCTTCCTATATATATATAACATCATTGCTATACTTTAAAAAGTATATTTTAAGTTTGAAAAATTGTATACATTTATCATATGTAATACTAGTGTTTAAATGGTTGTATAAATGTGTTTTCTAAATTTATATATAGACAGGATTTTACTAGAATGAATTTTTGAACAAACAACTCAGAGGCAACCACTCATTTCTCTAAAAATGGTTCCAACTTTGGAATATTTACCAAATGAAATAAAATATTTAATAACACAATATTTAAGTTATTTTATAATATGAT
Organism: Elopichthys bambusa; assembly: GCA_037101425.1. NCBI lineage: Eukaryota > Metazoa > Chordata > Actinopteri > Cypriniformes > Xenocyprididae > Elopichthys > Elopichthys bambusa. Next base: position 29,855,800 of record CM074441.1, on the reverse strand, counting down.
GGTTTATAATTATCTACAGTGTATGTGCATTGTATTGATTTTAGTTTATTTGTGCTTAAAGGGATAGTTCACCCAAAAAGGAGAATTGTCATCATTTACTCACCCTCAAACCTGTATGAGTTTCTTTCTTCTGTTGAACACAAAAGAAGATATTTTGACAAATGTTGGTAACCAGACAGTTGACTGCAGCCATTGACTTCCACAGTGTCATTTTTCCCTACTATGGAAGTCAATGGGGTCCATCAACTGTTTTATTACCAACATTCTTTAAAATATCTTCTTTTTGTGTTCAACAGAAGAAAGAAACTCATACAGGTTTGAAACAACTTGAGGGGAAGTAAATGATGACAGAATTTTCATTTTTGGGTGAACTATCCCTTTAAATCATGCTTTTTGTACTGTCCGTATACGAATAAAGTCAATGCCAAAAACTGAAGCTCTGCCAGAAGCAAACAAACATGCACTCTTTACATTCATTTGCATGCATGCATGTTCATCACTGAGTTTTAGCATATCTAAAATCAGCATGAGTGCCGAACAGTTTATCCCAGTGACTAAAATGGGGTGCAAAGTTAGTATTAGGTTTCTGGTGGTGCACATCATGCTTACTCGGACCTCCATAAACACCAAAAGGGATCAGACGAGATGTGGACCAAGGGAAATCATATCCGCAGTGGTCTTCCACTGACACGTACACGTGGACCACCATGAACATCCAGGTGGTGAGCAGATGACACCTAAGCAGAACGGGGTTGATCGTGGTCCAGAAGCCCACCGTGACCAACTCCCATCCCCCGAGGCACTGTGTGGCCAGAGCAAAGGGTGCAGAGTAATTATGGTGGATGGCATGGAAAGTCACATACAGCCAGCGGATCTTATGATGCAAAAAGTGCCAGATGAAATACTGGAGGTCAAAGAGAAGAAGGTTTCCAGTCACTCCACCTGCAAGTTCAAGCAATGTAGGTGCTCGTTCAGGCAGAGGAACAGGAGGTCTCCACAACCACTGAGCTACTGCTGCAGGAAACACCAGAAGTATGTGGTTATAAAGAGTAACTCCACTGCAGTGAAGGAGCATTGCACTTGTGGGCAGCTTGTCAGGTTGGATCTTGTACCGGTAAATAGCCGGCCACTTCTTTCCCAAGATGTCGCAGACTAGGTAAGGTACGCAAAGAACAAAATACGACGCTACGGTCAAAATCACAGGAAAGAGAGGAGACCGAAGAGTTTCAGAGTGGTTGAGTCGCAAGTAGTCCCACATAGGCTGCAAAACTGAGTCTTTTGTCTCCCAAATAGTCTCAAACACATGCACTAGTGTCATTTTCAATATTTAGTGGAGTATAGTTCTTTCAGCATTAAATAAAACTCTTGTTTAGCTTTCTAAATGACACTTTCCTAGAAGTTTCATGTGGGTCAAGTAGCTATCTGATATATATTGACTTTGTACTGAAATATTTATACACTCACTCGGTTTGTAAATTATTTAGGGGTGTATTTTGATGTAGACATTGTATCATAGCGAAATAAATACATTTATTTACATTCTAGGAATCAAAGATGTGTTTGAGACAGTTTGGTTATGAATTTATTGCTCAAAACTTGGAACATGACCGGACATGCTCTGTTGTCATTCTACTCCGTAAAGCAAGAGGGCGTCGACGACGTCTAGTTCAAACCATTGAAAAAAAACAAAACAAATAGAATGGCGATTAGCATAAAACGGGATTATATGGGCGTGGCTTTGGCCCATACGTTGTCTCTAATTGGCTAGGTATGATTGGGTCAAATAGCCAATTCTTCACCGTGTATTTTTAATTCAGTGGTTATTAACAATTTTCTCTGTCATTATTCCGAAGTAAGTTATTTCATTATGATGTCGGTAAGGTGCAGCAAATTTGCCAGGGCAGGCGATGATGCTATTACAGGAATAAAAGCCGCTTTCTTCATGAGAGAGAGAGCTGCAGGCGCACCGAAAAAGAGAGAATTGTACAGTTCACAAAGAAAAAGAAAAGAAATGTGGATGGTCACCCATCAGACCCACACATCAGCAGTCGAGAGACAGCAGCAGCCAGTCTGTTATAAAGGAGCATCCGCCCCCATTCATCCACAAAACTGCTCCTGTAAAGCAAGAGAGAGCTAGGCGTCTCTGTCGCTATTCCTGCCCCGGTTTATTGTAATGTAGGACCGCTGACATCCAAAGGACCAGCCACATAGCCCGAAAGAGAAACGCTGCTTTTCCAGAACGGTGCCGAAGTATATTGATGACGGTATCACGTGATACATGTTACTTTCTTTCGCGCTGGTCAGTTTGGACGAATCACAGTTGCTCGTGATTACATCATAAAGCTTTTTTTTACAAATCGTTGCTGGAGGAGATTTTCATTTCATCATTGATATTATTTCAGGTACCAATTAACAGATTCAAACGATTAGGCTTTTTAGTGTGAAAATGTCTCCAGTAATGGAAAAAAACGTCTTGAGATTTGAATGCGGATCAATGGACGGTTAGACTTTTTGAGCCAGCAAAGCGTCCCCTGGAGGAAGACGACGTTTTGTTTCATTTTTTCATCAAACACATGCCTCTTTATCATAGAAACTCGTGTGCTCATGCTAACGTAAACGTAAACGACACAGAGCGACAGCAATAAATACTGAAGTATTGGACAGTTTACATTGACTACAAGGTGCTATCCGATTAAATGGAGTCAGAAAGTGCGGGTGTGGAGCAGGTTAGTGGCAAATCTGTTAGGTGTCATCCACCACAAATATATACACCAGTAATTGTGATCAGTGCTATAATTCAGGACATTAAAATCACATTAACCCCAACATGGGTAATCTAAAACAACATGGTATTTTAAACAGTCAAACATGAAGTTTAGCAGCACTTCCTGATCCCAAAGTGCGTGATAGCGGTGTTCGATTCCTCAGCAAATGAATCGTACATTGAATCGTTTCGAAGAATGAGATGAATAGGTTCAATTTGAATATAATTATTTTATTAATAATGCACAATTAACACCGCTAATAAAAGTGTTAATCAGTATCAACATGAACATTAGTGATGGAAGAAATGAAGCTTTTCGAAACTCGAATGAAATGAACCAGTTGATTCGCTAAATGATTCAGTGTTTCGAAGACCTCGGCTCGAAACACTTCTTGCGGCACTTGCTGGTCAAAACGGTGTAAAATCAACGAAAACTCAGCCCAAACATGTGACTACTCCTTTTACAATCCGACTGCAAATGTTTACATGAAAGTGTAATCTATTAAATGTTAATAACCATTAACCTTTTAACATTAAATGTGCAATTTGCTGCTTATTTATATATGGCCAAAAAGTAAGATGAAATTCTGATAGCTTGTAATGTAAATCGGTTATTACAGTATAGGAGACTACTTGCAAAATGCATATAAATATCAGTTGTCTCTATATCTCCCAATAATATGTCTTAGTAAGATGATATTTAAATGCTTAGTTTTAATGGTCAAAGCTCTGTAGTGTAATTGTGAGGGTCACATACATATAATGCAATTTAGTTATGATTCAGAGATATACAAATAAACACTCATCAGAGGCCTGATTTGATACTCACATTTAAACGTGATTTTTCATGATTTTTGTGTATAGTAAACCTAAATTGCTTCTGTGCAGTAAATGGTCATATGGAAATAAAATTAATGAAATATTTCACAGCAAAAAGACATGTGTACCATGACCTGAAGGTGGACATTTTTAGAATTATACTAAAAGACATTTTTTTTTACTAAACAGAAATAAAGGCCTTGCAGTATATCATATCAATAATTTAGAGGCCTTTGTTAATCACATATTAAATATGATACAGTATTTATAGGGTTAAATATTAAGGTGTTGTCAAATTTTTGTTCTTTTATATTAATGCTTGTTTTGGGTGTTATTAGGCAGGGCTTGGCCAATTAGAAGCAATTAAAATATTTTTATTTTTGTAATATAGATGCTTAAGTATCATTTATTAAATGAACTCATTCATTAAATTAATTAAAAAAAAAAAAAATTATAAAAGTGCTGAAATCAATTGACTATGATACAAGCTCCGAACCACTGATTGAAACAAAAGATTTGTACAACTTTTTTTGTCAACTAAAGTCACTTTCAAACCAAGCCGCTTTCTGTTGATCAACACTGCAAATTCACATGACCACCTGACTCTTTCGCCCTCACATGAAATTCCAGATAGCATGGATTCCTATTGAAATGACTATATTTCGCCTCCGTGAGAATTTGCAGAACAATGGTAAAGGTGCGGTCACTTAAAGTTGTCAGTAGTGTAGCAATGCATGAATCACCGCTCCCACAGAGGACACTTTCAAACCAAGCAGTCTTCTCTTGGTCAGCAGGGCAAATTCGCATGACCAGCATGAGTAAAATCTGCTTAGGGAAATTTTTCACTTCATGCATAACTCCCGATTGCGGATGACTAGATGTCACCTGTCAAAATTCGCAGAACAACAGTAAATGCCTTCCTGCAGAGCTGAGCTCCAACCATAGTCAAACACACTTTAACAAGCTTATCAAGGTCTTCAGGAATACTAGAAAGTTATAGACAAGATAGTTTGATCAAGGTTGGAGCTAAACTCTGCAGGAAATTGGACCTCGAGGGCCAGGGTTGAGAACCCCTCCTCTAGAGCGATTTAAAAGAACTACTGATTCAGTGTAAGCAGTTCACTGAATGAACTGTTCGAAAGAGCCATTTTGCTGAAATGAATCTGAATCTAATCACTAGCAGAGCCTGCTTTTGAGTGAGTTCAGTGTTCACTATCAAATATTATGTAAATGCATTAAGTAGGTTTAATGCATGTTAACAGGGAAAGGTTTTAAGCAGATATTTTCAGCAGATTGTTACAGTGCCTCTTATGGTTCTGTTCATTGCTGTTAGGTTTAGCGTACATTTTGACCCCCTCATTAGAGCTTTTCCGTTTTGCCCTGCTGATTAACAAAAGTTATGCAATTAAGTACAGTAGTGTTTTATTGTTGAATGATTACAAATAGTTATCTTTCTGTTTACTCTAATTGACATTTTTTGTCTGAACTCTATTTGACCAGAAATATCGAATCATGACATTAGGCGAATAACTGCTCATTACTGTGGGAAAAATGGTTTTAAGATCAAAGTTTATTCACAATAAGGATCACAACTTTAATTGAAAAAAATGTTGCATCACGTATCAATTTCATTGCATTTGCAGTTCAGTGATCTCATTGTCATAGATATTTTAATGTTATTTTATATATGTTTCACAGTCATTGGGACCTGAGGATGAACCAACCCCTCATTCTGTGTCAGTTGAAACTGAAAAGGACAACTCAAGCCATGATACTGAGATTAGCAGTAAAGACACTTCCCAGAAGGCCGCTCAGGTGCAGCAACTGTGCCGTTTTTACTCTCAGGGCAGGCGATGCTATTACGGGAAAAGGTGCCGCTTTCTTCATCAGAGAGCTGAAGGTCCAATGAAAGAAGGAGAGAATGGTACAGCTCACAAGGAGAAAGAAGGAAATGTGGACGGTCAAGCATCAGACCCACAGCAGCAGTCGAGTGAAAACAGCCAGTCTGGTTCAGAGAAACATCCGCCTCCGTCCAGCCGCAGAACTGCTCCCGTGAAGCAGGAGAGAGCCAGGCGTCCCTGCCGCTACTTTCTGTCTGGGTTTTGTGCAATGGAGGACCATTGTCGCTTCTTGCATCCACAGCAGTTTCCGTCCGTGGAGGACCAGTCTCACGGTCCGAGAGAGAGGAGCAGCTTCAGGCCTTCCGCTCCAGCTGCACGACCAGCTAAAAGTCATGAGCAGGTCAAACTGGCTGATCTTACTGAAGAGGTCTGCAAGGAGCTGAGAGCCACTGAGATCGCTCAGCTGATCAAGAGATTTCCGAAAGACAGTCTCATTGTGCAGGAGAGAGAAGATGGACAGCTGACCTACTACAGAGTCACGGTTCAAGCCACGGACCCTGACTGGGTGAGCACTTATTGTATAGAACATAAAGTGGATTAAAGTGCCCCTATCATGCTATTTTAAAGGGATTAGTTCACCCAAAAATGAAAATTACCCCATGATTTACTCACCCTCAAGCCATCCTAGGTGTATCTTCTTTCAGATAAATACAATCTGAGTTATATTAAACAATGTCCTGGCTCTTCCAAGATTTATAATGGCAGTGAATAGAGGATGAGATTTTGAAGCCCAAAAAAGTGCATCCATCCATCATAAAAGCTATCCACACGGCTCCAGGGGGTTAATAAAGGCCTTCTGAAGCGAAGTGATGCGTTTGTGTAAGAAAAATATCTATATTTAAAACTTTAAAACTTAAACTGTCTTCCGGCAAAAGAGTAACCTCTAACGCGATGTAAGAGTAGGAGTAGTGTGCAACAAACTCATGCTTCTCTTCTCTTATGTCGAAATCCTCAGACTCTCTCTTTCTCTTTAAGAATTCTCATTTTAGACTTCTAATTCGTGACCGGTGGTTTGTTTTACTCTCTCATCTGCGCTTCCGCATTTGTCAAAACGTCCTGCGTCGGGTCAGAGTTTACTCTTTCGCCGTAAATTGATGCGTACGGATACTAATTATATTAATTTTTTTAAATATGAGTTTTAAATATGAATATTTTTCTTACACAAATGCATCACTTCGCTTCAGAA